>JAAGEH010000434.1:16035940-16173158 GCA_011751065.1 Lasiurus cinereus
TTGGGGGGTGGGGGGGTGGGCAGGGGGGGGGGTCTGTTCTCTGTATTGTCTGTAAGCCCTACAGGGCTGACCCAAAATGTGTCCTCCAAGAGCCCTCCCAGCTGTAGGCCACGCAGGGAGAAGCCTAACGCATAGGTTGGGATGGAGGAGCGGACTCTGGGCGGCCGCTTTGCAACGTACTGAGTGCAGGATCCTTCACAAGACACTGCGCCTTGTGGACCCCCATTCTCGGTAAAGTGAAGGTTCCAGCAACTGTCTCCCTTCCCTGCTGGGAGGACTGGCTTAGAGCAGCGGTTTCCAACCATTTTCATCTCATGACGCGTGAACTGACTACTACAATTCGGTGGCACACCAAAGATGTTATATTTTGACCAAAAATAAAAAGTATAATTTTTGTTCATTCGAACTGGATGGCTATTGCGTTGGCTGTTGCCATTCGTTTATTTGACGAGGGAAAGGGGTCAGGGCCCCTGAATAAACAGTCAGACGCTGCATGCTTTAAACATTCTTGCGGCGCTCGGTTTGAACATTGCTGATGTAGAGGATCAGGGTGAAGCTGGTTGGTTGCCTGCTGTAACATATCTCTGAGCATCCTGTTTATTTTCTGATTAACAGTGAAATAGCCCAACCAAGGTGATCCAGGGCCCATTAGAGCGTAGCCTCAGAGAGGCTTGCCATGCCCTGCTCGTCCACGCCCAGCCTCCACACAGGACGAAGCCCGCTTCCCTCTCCTGCCCACCTCTGTGATCCACCCAGTGACCAGGACTGTGGGTTCTCTCCTGGCACCCACAAACGTTAATTCAGTAGCTCTGCGTTCTTTAACCTTACTCTTCCGAAAAGCAGGAGCTCAGGCCGTGAGCCTGTTCCAAATAAAAGGGGAAGTTGGAGACCATCTCATCCAAAATGCCTCCTTTTATAGATGGAAAATCTAAACCAAGGCTCAGGAAGGTGGGATGACTTACCAAGGTCACCAGAATAGGCCTGTCTGATTACAGAGCTTACACTCTGTGCACTCTGCACTAACGATTTGGGGCAGCGTCTGATTTTATCCAGGCCTGACGTTCAGAAGTATAAAGGACCCAAAGCTGACGCTACACAGCGCTACACCGTGCCTTCTTCCCTGGCTCTCTCACCAGTTTGTCCTGTGACTCCAAAAGTGAAAGGAAGGGAGTTGAATTAGCTGTCCTCTGACGTCACTTACACTTCCAAAATGCTTTCGAAGCGAAGGCTCAAGGATCTTAAGATTATTACGATTTTGAGTTAAAAGCATGTCTGTGTGAGGTGATCTACCTTGTTCCACTGATGGACACGTTCTGGCTGAGAGATCAGCTCCCTCCTTACAGACTCCTAGACAGCTCGGTTCTTCCTGAGAAGGCAGGCACTGAGACTCCCCTTGTTTCTCCCCCTCCCTTCCTCTGTCCCCCTGGAAAAATTCCTGAGGTTCTTTTTGCTCTACAGATCCTTGGGCAAAATGCCTCTATTCTTTGAGGAAGCCCCGCTTGCTTGCTAACTCTCAAAAGAAATATGCTTTTAGTCTGAAAACTGATGTAGGAAATTTTATTTTAATTGCACCTTTTAAAATTGTAGCTGAAAGACCTAATTGAGCTAATGATTGGGCAAGGAGGTAAAATGGTGGAATTTTCCAAACGTGTGGAATTTGAGATAAAACAAACTGAGCAGACAGAAAGAAAGAAACGGAAATGGAAGGGTTCCATTTTCTAGCTTTGAAGTGGAATGATAGTTATGTGGTCTCATTAGTGTGGTTATAATTATTTGCATCCATTCTCATGGCTTACTTCCAAAGTGTTCAATTATTACTCAGTCATTAGCTGAGAGACAAAAGATTGCCTATTACTGGCAGATACCCTCAGTCCAGTCAGTCTAATTTTTGAAGTAAATGGGGTCTCAAGAAAAAACATACTTGGGTGGGGGAAAAGTCTTATGGAAAATAACACAATAAATAATAATACAAGAATAAACTCTAGTATTTCATGTACTCACAACTGTAAACCTTATTGCCCCACTCTGTATAATAAAAGCCTCTGCCTTAAAAAGAAATTAAGAACACTACTGGAACATCTAACATGTAGCAAGTATTTCACATACATCATACCATTTAGTCCTTGCTACAATTCTATAGTGAAAATGTTATTAACCCCATTTTACACATGAGAACACAGAGGCCCAAAAAAATCAGTTAAATTGTCTAAGATTAGCTAGCCAGTAAGAGGCACAACTGATTCTAAATGTTCTACATCTAACTGATGCCTACTGAACCAAGTCCTCCCTACGCCTCTGTCTTTTACTCTGTAAAATGGGGTGATTCCTGCCCTCGCTAGTGCATAATGCAAAATACAGAAGCACAAGCAGACCATTAAATGCATGACTGCAATAGACAGTAGATGACAATAATTGTGGGAATCAAGAGGAAAAATTGTTTTGACATCTAAACAGTGATACTAAATTTAGATTGTCGGTAAATATTACTTATTTGCTTTAAATATGAACGCAAGTTTGTTTGTCCCTTCAGATTCACCCTCCACACACTTCTCCATCCTGCTTTGTGCATAGGATGGTAACACCTCTAACCTCATCATGGACCCCTGTAACAGGCACAGTCAATGCCCTGTCCAAATCCCTTGGACCTCACCCACTTCAGCTCTCTCCAGATTTCCAACTGCCAAGATCTGCATCTTTGTGTCTGAGGACTGTCCCCAGACTCACAAGAAGGCCAGTCTGCCAGTCTGGCAATCTAGAAGTACCCTTAACCAGACTCCAGGGGCATAAATGACCCAAAGCTCTCACCTTTTGGGGGAATAAGTCTGGGCATATGTTTATATTGTTTCCCAGAGTTTCTCTGTGGGACTAAACCCCTATTATAGCTGGCTTAATAACACAACCTTATTGGTCACCTTCTCTTTCTTGTATCACTCCTCTACTCGTGTACTCTGAAATTCTAATATGAATGTTCACTCAAATAGACTTTCACTTAAACCCTTATCTCATAGTCTGCTTCTGAGGGAACACAAACTAAAATAGGCTTCCCTGAGGTCTGGCTTCCTGTTGGGTTCAGCTAAGAGGGAAGTGCCAGCAAGAGCTGAGACATGTTGCATGTGTGCCCTCCACCCCAGGGGCTGCCAATGCCTGGCTCTGTCCTGGACCCAAAACAGCTCTCTCTCTCTCTGGTTTCAGGAAGTGCTCCCTCCCTTCACGCATTCAGACAATAAGCAGCACCCACCTTTACTACCCTGGATACTGCAGTATTCCTTGTGATTGCTCTCCACCCACTTAATAATCCCTTTATTAAACCTTTCTCAAATTCTGATGTTAGCCCACCTTCTGCTCCTATTGGTATCACCAGTGATTCAGCAGGTTTGATGACTTCTGGATTTGGCCTCAGATAGTTGGTGATGAGAATATATGGAGGGTACACAAGTGATCACAAGAATGGTGGAGGGAGCAGAGATGGAGAGACAAGTGCATAGTGGAAAAAGAGCTAACTGGTAAGGGAAGGTGGGTATATTAGAAATCGATTGCTGTGTAATAAAGTATCTCAAAATTTAGCAGCTTAAAGCAAACATTGATGGCCTCATAGTCTAGGGGTCAGGAGTCCAGGAGTGCTTAGCCAGGTAGTAGTGGCTCAGGGTCTCTCATGAGATTGCAGTCAGGCTGCCAGCTGGTTCTGTACTCAATACTTGACTGGAGCTGAGAATCCACTTCCAAGCACATGTACTACTTGTTGGTAGACCTCAATCCTCACTGGCTATTGCTGGAGGCTTTAGATCCCTGCAACGTGGCCACAGAGCTGCTCAAAAACCAGCAGCTTGCTTTTCCCAAACAAGCGGGCCAAGAACACACCCAACACAGGAACTATCCTATATAATAAAGAGGCAATATGCAAATTGACCATCACTCAACACACAATATACCCCATTGAACTTCCTTCCCTGTGAGGGCAGAAAGATTTTCAGATGAGGCACAGACAGCTCAAAGTCTAAAAGAATTTCCTAGAAATGAACAGTAAGAGACACCCAAGGTGGGAGTGTGGGCAAAACTGGAAATAACAATCATCCTATATAATAAAGAGGTAAATGTAAATGATTGCTACACTGTGACATATAATGACCAGCAGAGAGCTACAGGAGAGTGGAGCAGTGAGCTACAAGTGGCGGAGAGCTACAGGAGGGCAGAGAGCTACAGGAGGGCGGGGCAGCAAGCTACGAGCAGTGGAGCGCTACGAGTGGTGATTGGTGGGGTGGCCAGTGAGGCACACAGCAACTCTGCATGGATTCATGCACAGGACTACTAGTCTATATATACTAGAGGCTCAATGCACAAAGATTCATGCAAGAATGGGCCTTCCTTCCCCTGGCTGCTGGCACCACCTTAGCTCCAGCCCAGAGCCACCTTTCCACCTTCCCATGCTGCCCAGAGGCCTAGAGCAGCTGGGTGTGGCAGAGCAGAACGTCCTGCCCTGCCCCCAGCCACTCAGCGCCTGCATATGCAAATTAATCTGTCAGCTTTGTTGGGTTAATTTGCATACATACTCCTGATTGGGTGGTGGGTGTTGCAAAGTTATAGTCAATTTGCATCTTACTCTTTTATTAGTATAGATAAACAGGTAATATGCAAATTAGCTGGGCATAATAACCAGCTCAGGAGGAGGCTGCATTATGACTGCTCAGGAAGAGATGTGTGCCGCCCCCAGCCCTAGAGGACACACACTAGGGATGGGATAGTGCTCTTAGCGACTGAGGCACAGCTCAGAGCATGAATCTGGTGAGTAGCAGCAGTGGCCAGAGTGAAGCAGCCTCAGTCCCAGATGCCTGGCAGTGGCTGGAGCAAAGCAACTCAGGTCTTGGGTACCTGGCAGTGGCAGGAGCAAAGCAACTAGGGTCCTGGGTGCCAGAGGGAAGCCAGTGCCTATTCTTGCACAAATCTTCATGCATCGGACCTCTAGTTCAAACATAATAAAAGAAACCAATTTAGTGCTCATTAAGTAAGCTGGAGATCAGTGTAATTTCAGGCAAACCACTTCCTCTCTCTGAACCTGTTTTCCCACTTATAATACTGACTAATCGCTGTGGCCTAAAAACAAATACTTACATAGCAACTTACGATGTTCTACGTTCTACCCACATTAACTTTTATTAACTCATTTTGCCTTCACAGCAATGGACAAAGCTTGTTTGTTAGAGCCCTTGGAACCATTCCAAACAGGCTGGGCTCTGTCCCACATCAGTTTCTCCTTCTCAGCCCAAGGCAGAGCTCTAACCATGCGATTAATGTGTTTATCAACAGACTGACTTTTTCTCTGAGCCTCTTGTGAAATGTGCTTTCCTGTGTGGTCATCAGAATGCTTTGTGATTTGGAACAAAGTAAATTAGAGACTTAGCAAGTTAGCTTCATCGCCTTCTTTCCATGATGTTTTCTCTTTTACTTCAGAGAGAAGGAACAAATAGTCTTGATAATTTCTGAGCAAACAAATTCCCAGAGGCTGAATTCAACCAAACCACAAAATGGATTATCCCCTGCCCATCAAGGGCCTCCCTGGTGTCTGGCTCCAAACTATTCTTCACATGGCAGTCTATGTACATGACCCCTCAGAGTTGGGCATCAGGCTCTACCTTCAAAATATAGTCAGAATTCCTGGTTCCTGGCACTGTCACCTCATGCCTGGATCACTGCTGTAATCTCCAAACTGACCCCCTGCTTCTGTTCTTGTCTCTCTGCAGTCCATTCTCAAAACAGCATCCAGGGTGACCCTTGTTAACTGTAGGGTTGCATCATGTCACTGCACTGCTTGAAATCCTGCGATGGCTCCCCAGTTTCTTCAGAGCAAATCCAACATCCTTAAAATGCCCTTGAAGACATTACATGAGTGTACCCCCCACCCCTTCACCCCTGAGACTTCATCGCCATACTTACCTCTCCCCCTTGCTCACTCTTTAATGGCCTCCTTGCCTCCTTGCAGTTCCTTAGTTAAGCCTTAGAGACTCTGCTCAGCCTCTGCCTGAAGGGCTCTTTCCCCACATCTACTAGCCTCACTCCCCTCCTCCTTCAACTCTTCCCTCAAATCTTTCCTTCTTACAAGGCCTACTCTGATCTTCTATTTAAAATTGTGATCTGCCTCCCTTCCCTTGATTCTTCTAAAAGAAGGCACTGCTTAAAAATCAAAAGAAAAATATTTTCCAGTAACCATCTTCCATCTGCCTGCAAGTTTCAGTTAGTTGAAGATGGCATTCACTATTCAACTGATACTTACTGAGTGCCTACTCTGTGTCAGGCACGGAGTGAGGCAGGAAGTCAATCTTCAGTTCTATTTTATTCAACTCAACAAGTGTTATGCTGGTGGTCTCCAGGAGCAAGCCTTTGGGTTGGGTGGGGAAGTATGTCAAGAGGAAGATCCAGCCAAGTTAGTGAAGACAATAAACTTGACAGGAAGACCTGTGTTTAAACCCTAGCTTCACCTCTCACTTCCTCAGTGGTCTTGGGAAAGTCCTTTCCTTTTTGGGGCATCAGTTCTCCATCTATAATAATAAAAGTGTAATTAGACCCAACAGCCGAACAACCTTCCGGACGTCCTTCTGGACAAAGCCACGGCAGCGGGGATCGAGGCCGAGGCAGTTAGGGGCGATCAAGCAGGCAGGCAGGTAAGTGGTTAGGAGCCAGCGGTCCCAGATTGCAAGAGGGATGTCCAACGGCCGGTTTAGAGGGATGATCCCCCTAAATCGGCAGTCAGACATTCCCCAAGGGGTCCCAGATTGCGAGAGGATGCAGGCCAAGCTGAGGGACTCCCCCCGCCCCTCAGGCATGAATTTTGTGCTCTGGGCCTCTAGTCTTTAAAATAAAGGGAATAATCTAGGAAATCTCTAAGGTTACT
The DNA here is from genome assembly GCA_011751065.1 of Lasiurus cinereus. Lineage (NCBI taxonomy): Eukaryota > Metazoa > Chordata > Mammalia > Chiroptera > Vespertilionidae > Lasiurus > Lasiurus cinereus. The sequence goes on from JAAGEH010000434.1 coordinate 16,042,824, forward strand.
TCTGGCTTTACTGTTTCACGATTTTACTCTTATTTCACTATGAATTATGATCTCTTGAGTTGGTTGTGAATCCCAGGGGTGAATGGGCAAACAAGCAGGAGGAGGAGATGAGTGGAATAGTGTATGGCCATGAATTGTCTGTTATGAGTCAACACTGTTGGGGCCAGAGGTCTTCTTTAAGCACTAGCAGCCATTGGGTAACAGCTGTAGTGGTTAACCCAAGGTCACCCTGTGCATCCTCCAGCTAAAATAGGATGCCCACCTCATGTCTCTGTATCCTCAGTAGGGCACAGAGGAAGTGTTCCTTGGTGCCACAGAATTGACATTAGCTTCCAGTTAGTCCACTACCTGCAGAGAGGGGAGCATGAGAACAAGCTTTGGTTAGGTTTGATGTACCCTTGAGAAATCCCCATTAAAGCCAAGGACAGAGCATTCCAGAGATGTTGAAACTCGTGTGCCCAAAATGATACAATTCCCCCAAACTTCCAGGGCAAATTGAATACCTATCTATTAGCATCCCACTTTCCCTTGCATTTTCTTTTCTTTTTTAAAAAATATATTTTTTAAAATTTTGATTTTAAAGAGGAAGGGAGATGGGGAGAGAGAGATAGAAACATCAGTGATAAGAGAGAATCATCAATTGGCTGCCTCCTGCATGCCTCACACTGGGGATTGAGCCTGCAACCCGGCATGTGCCCCAACGGGAATCGAACTGTGACCTCCTGGTTCATAGATCAATGATCAACCACTGAATCATGCCGACCAGGTAATTTTCTTTTCTTTTTAAGTGTTGTTAAAAGAGCAGCAAGTTTCTTACTTGGCTATGGGTATGGATGAACTGATGTGCTGGGCAGGGAACAGCACTTATAGAATTGAAGAACAGAATATAATACTAGGAGTGAGAAAATCTGTGGACATGTTCCCTTGACTCTCTGGACCTCATTTTCTCCATCTGAAAATTACAAGGGTGGAACTAGAATCTTTTTATGTGGTGATTGTAAGCCACCCAGTCTACTACATCAGGATATTATGGCAGGCACCAACAAACTCCAACCTATGGCTGCTGTTTCTGTAAGCCTGCAAGCACCAGTGAAGCAGACTGGCACTGTGTACCTTGGGAACCAAGCCAGGTGTCCTCCTTTGTTACTTCGTTCTCCCTCTGCTCCCAATGCCTGTCTTCTATGCCAGTGTCTGTGTGTTGCTGGTGCCCAGGGCCCATGCTATTCATCACCTACACATTGGGGTTGTGCTGCTGGAGACTGCTGGTCACTGAGCAGTGGAATCTCACTCAACTTTACAAAAGAAGGAAATCCTGCCATTTGCAACAACATGGATAAATCTAAAGGACATTATGTTAGTGAAATACACCAGACCCAGAAAGACAAATGCTGCATAAGTTCACTAATACATGGAATCCAAAATAACCAAACTCATGGAAGCAGAGAGAATGGTGGTTGCCAAAGCCTGGCAGAGAGAGGAAATGGAGAAATGTTGGTCTAAGGATAGAGAGTTTCAGTTAGGCAAGGTAAGTTCTGGAAATCTAGTGTACAACAATGTGACTATAGTTAACAGTACTGTATTATATATGAGTACTTGAAATTTGCTAAGAGGGCTGATCTTTTGTGTTCTTACCAGAAAAAAGAAAAGAAAATGGTAACTATGCGAGGTGATGGATATGTTATTTGGCTTGATAATCCTGATTATTTCACAGTGGGTATCTAATCACCAAGATGTACACCTTAAATAAAATTTTAATTGTCAATAAAATTTTTTTTGGGGGGTGGGAGGAGCTGAAGCGAGGTCAATGGGGGAAAAGGAGACATATATAACACTTTAAAGAATAAAGAATTTAAATTATAAATAAATAAATAAGTATTTTAATTTCTTCAATAAAGCTAGAGAAAAAAGAAAAACATTGCTGGAGGGAGTATGCATTGGGGTAATGCATGTAAACTGTGGACTCAGACAGAACAGCATTCTGCATTATTAAGGAAGCCTTAGACCAGTCATTGCAATTCTCTGAGCCTCCGTAGAGAATAGAGATGATGATACTAACTGCCTTTGGAGTGTTTGTGAAAATTGAATGAGATGACATATGTAAAGTTTTGACACAGTGTCCTGCACTCAATAAGAGCTCAGAAAATGTTAGCTAATATTCAGTCCCATTTCTTCTCAATCACCAACTCAAATGTCAGACAGTGTTGTAATGATACAGCACTAATACAGCAACGAAAGCATAGAACTGGTGGCAAGTAACAGGGGCTCATCTCTGCTAGGTCAGTTCCAAGTGGGCACTTTACATATCTAAACCTTAGTTTATGCGTTATAAAAATGTAAATGATACCTAGGCTTGTTCATTAGTATCATTCCATCATTAACCAATACGGGTTGAACATCCACCATACAGTAGTCCCCTCTTTGCTATGAAGAATACATTCCAAGACCCCTAGTGGATGCTTGAAACCACAGATAATACTGAACCCTATATATACAGTTCCGTGTTTTTCCCCCCTACATTTGCACTTAAAAGTAAGCACTTTACGTCTTTCTTTAGCATATCCGAACTGCCAGGATCACTACTCTTCCACTTCAGGGTCATTATTACGTAAAACAAGGGTGACTTGAACACAAGCCTGCAATACCACAACTGTGATATCAGTTGATCTGATAACCAAGTCTAAGTGACTAATGGGCTGGTAGCGTACTAGTACACAGCATGGGTATATGAAAGGGATGATTCACTTCCTTTTCGAGATAGAATAAGATGGAATGAGATTACATCGAGCTACTCAGAACAGCTCATGATTTAAAACTTAAGAATTTCTTAATTCTAGAATTTCCCATTTAATATTTTCTGAACAAGGTTGAAACAAAGAAAGTGAAGCTGCACTTAAGGGGTCTACTGTACAGACTTAATCCTAATGATAAGTACTTGAAACCTGTAAATGAATGAGTTTTGGAAGAGCTCACAGTCTAAGAAATTTCAAATTGTTAACAGCGAAATAGCACTAGATGTTAGACCAAGGTCCTAAGAAAGAATTCATAGCCAAGACTCAAGTATAAGCAAAAGTTTGTTTAGAAAGTCACAGAGATAGAAGAAAATGAGCCATGAAAGAAGTGAGCCAGTAGGGCTGTGTGGGCTCAGGAAACAAGTTAGAGAGGCAAACGAAGGGACTTGGAGCATAGGAATAAGACAGTAAAGGTTAAAAAAGAAAGAAAGAAAGAAAGTAAAGATTAAGTGCCTTGAGGGAAAGATGGGAGGAAAGGTTCTCAAGAGAGAAAGAACTGCCCTACCCCGGTTTGGCTCAGGGGATAGAGCTTCGGCTCATGGACTGAGGAGTCCTGGGTTCAATTCAGGTCAAGAACACGTATCTTGATTGTAGGCTCAATCCCTGTGGCAGACAACCAATGGATGTGTATCCTTCCTAATGTTTCTCTCTCTCTGTTTCTTCCCCTCCATTCCACTCTCTCTCTCTAAAAAAAATAATAAAATCATTGGAAAAATACCCTTTGGTGAGGATTAACATAGAGAGAAAGAGAGAGAGAGAGTGTGCGCCACTGAGTTCTCTGTTTTAAGAGCTTTATCTGGAGGTTTCAGGGGAGGGTCTCAATAGAATATTTGTCAGCTTTCCAGGTGTGTCTCCTCAGGGTCCTGGTCTCCACCGATTGGTTGGTACCAGGGCAGAGGGTCATTAAGTCCTTGCAGCTGGTCTTGACCTCAGCCATGGTGTCACGCCCCTGGCCTTGTTGCTTTTTCAGGCCCGGAGCCGAAACGCAACTGAGGTCTCTTTGTTAACTCTAGGGCAGCGGTTCTCAACCTGTGGGTCGCGACCCTTTTGGGGGTCCAACAACCCTTTCACAGGGGTCGCCTAAGACTATTGGAAAACACCTATTTCCCATGGTCTTAGGAACCAACAGACCGCTCCTCGGTGTAGCAATGTAGTTTACTGTTGTCATATGAAGACGGTTGCCCATGCTACACCACGATTCAAGACAAAATTTCATTTATTTGTAATTAGAAATAAATATTTCACCATATATAATTCCATATTGTTTTTGTGATTAAGCACTATGCTTTAATGATGTTCCATTTGTAACAATGAAAATACATCCTGCCTATCAGATATTTACATGACAGTTCACAACAGTGGCAAAATGACAGTGATGAAGTAGCAACGGAAATAATGTTATGGTTGGGGGTCACCACCACAAGGAGGAGCTGTCTGAAAGGGCGGCGGCATTAGGGAGGTGGCGAACCACTGCTCTAGGGCTTAATGCTTAAGGGAGTGGTCCTGCAAGGGCTTGTATGGGAGTCATATGCGGCTATTTATTCTGCAGCCCCTGTTCCTCTCCCAAAGGGTCTACCACACGACTAGACATGCCAGGGGAGGACAGGTCAGGGGGTATCTCAACGGCATGGCCAGCGATAGGCGGTCAGGGGTCTGAACCACAGGATCAGGGAGATGCTAGGGTAGGAAAGGCGACGCTGGGGGTGAGGTCCCCTCCCAGTCTTGCCCTTCCAGACCCCTAGGGCTTTCTGCTGGGACCCGCCTATCGCTCCTACTCTGCTCAGGTTTGTCTCGCTGCCGCCGGTATCATCCTGGGATGAAGTCTGTGCAAGTCTCCTACCGGCCAGTTTCCGACAAGACCATCAGGGGAAAGTGCCCGAGTGAGGCTCAGCTTTCTGGTTCCCAGGGAGCGCTTTCCCTGACACCTTGCATTCACCCTCTGGACGTTTGCCGGGAGGAGAGGGCAGGAGAGGCAGCTGCAAGCGAAACAGAGGAGCAGCTGCCCTCCTCTCTGCAAGAAACGAAAGGAGGGCGCTGCGCGTGTCTGGATTTGATCGGAGATCCTGTACTTCACCGCGGGCAAGTCCGAGCTCCACACCAGCCACAGACGCTCACTGAACTGCTGAGGGGGGCGCGGGCCTGCGGTGGGGGAGAAACGGGGGGAATCCCTGCTGCGCAGGCGCACTCGGACTCTCGCGGACGCAAAGCCCCCCCACTGGGTCGGAAAACTGACGTCAACGTCTGCGCGGAAAGACGTAGGGAAGGAGGCGGGGCGAACGCTGGCTCCCGGGTCACGTGACGCGACCGGAGCGCCGTCGGCTCCTCCCTCCCCAAGATGGCGTCCCTGCTGCAGTCGGAGCGGGTCCTCTACCTCGTCCAGGGCGAGAAGAAGGTTCGGGCCCCTCTCTCGCAGCTGTACTTCTGCCGCTATTGCAGCGAGCTGCGGTCGCTGGAATGTGTGTCCCACGAGGTAACGCCGTCGTCCCGGGGAGAGGAGGGATAGGCGGGGAGGGAGTATGGGGGAGGGGGACAGGCATTCATACTAGTCACCACGACGGGCGGGGGGAGGTCCCACCGGTTGGAGGCGGGCATGACCATTTTCCTGCCTTGCTGATTGGCCTGTTTCCCGTCGCTCACATTTGCCTGAGCCTTTAATTTGCTCATAATCGGTCCCTTGGAAAGAAGGAGCGGCGGCCTTGGGTGGGGCTGAGCGGGTCGGCTGGGCCCAGGCCACCCTGTGATTGGACGAACTTGACTTCGGGGACCCGGGCTGTCTCCCGGGGGGTGGGCAATAGGGTGGGCCCGGGAGGGAAAGGTGTGGGCGAGCTGAGTTGGCGCCACTTGAGGGGTTAGACCCCGTCTTTCCACGGCTGATTGGCGTGGCCGCGGGCTTTGTCCTTCACGCCCCTCCCACCCTGCAAGTTCGGCCTCTGCTTTGGGCCCCGGCTCAGGCCCAGGCCTGCTGCAGGGGGCTGAGCTGCCGGAGCAGCGGGCGGCGGAGGGCATGCCGCGGAAGAAGCTGCAAGTCTTGCATTAATAGGCTTCCCCTGAGAGCAGGGGGCTGTCGTGAAACATCACCCAGTCGTGCAGCGCTCAGCTCCTCTCCTTCATTCAGCAAGCTTTGCGGATTAAAAGACGAGAAGACATAAACCCTGCGGTGGAGTAACTCACAGTGTCATGAAGGAAGAGTTAATAGTCATCATAGATACAGTTTATTCACTACTCCCTGTATGTCATATGCTTTGCATAATCTCCTTTATCTTTCTACAACCCAATGGAGTGGGTACCTTTTTTTAAAAAAAATCATGATACCTTTTTTTAAAAAATCATGACACATAATGTTAGCCCTAAATCACACTGGAAGGACCAAGATTTGAAAAGGAGCATCCTGACTTAGAACTCCAGTGTGGGGCATTCAGGAGGCATCCGATCAATTATTCTCCCTCATCACTGGTGTTTGTATCTCTCTCCCCCCTCTTTTTTCCTCTCTGAAATCAAAAATATATTAAAGATGATTGGTCAGGGAAAGTATTTAAATAATAGAAGGAAAACGCCATGCATGTGTAATATGGTATTGGTTTTTCGTGTATTTAACATGGCATTTATTTTTCATGGATTTCTTCTCCATTAACACTGTGGGGTGTACGTGTGTGTGTACATGCGTGTACGCATGCCTGTGTACCAGTGTGTATCTCCTTGGCAGGTCCTTTCTCGTTTAGATGCTTCCCTGTTCCAGCTCCACTCTTAAAATTATTGGATTAGATTCTCCTTTGGTGGTAACTAGGGAGCTCAGTCTTCCTGATCTCCAAGGATGTCTTCAGCTATGAGACTCAGTCTGTACTGCATCTTTTACAGACTGGTGTGTACCTGTGAGATAGAGGCCATTAGGGATTGGGGACGGGTAATACCAGTGAGCAGTCCAGAAAGTTCTAATGGAGAACCTGGGTTGGAGCTGCCCATGAAGGGACAAGCATTCTTTGGAAAGGGGGCACAAAGGAATGACTGACAGTTTGCCTTTTATGATGAGTCACAGCAAATATTTGTTAGCAATACTGTAGGTTCTGTTCTGGGAGGTTACCTGAGCAGCAGTTGTATTAATCTTTTCAAAGATGGTCCTGTTTATAGCAGATGATGAAAAGAGATTATAGTATTTATGTTCAAGGGAATCTGTCTTTCAATCTGCAGGTGACTAAACTTCTAGAATTGTCAAATAGAATCTGTCTACATTTAAGAAAATAATTATTCAGACCTTAAAAAATACAATGAATTTAATTTTTATACTGTATTTTTGAGTTAAAAACAATAGTTTAGCTTAATAGTTTAATTTGTCGTTTAAATATCTCTGATTAGCTGTAGCTGACTCTGTAAATGATAATTTATACTGTTCTTCAGTGAACATGTATTGCTTCAGTAATGAGAAAACTTTTAAAGTCTCTCACAATTTGAGTGTGGTCAAATTACTACAATCCAATAAAGCTAAACCAAGTAGAAGAAGAATTGATCACATTTTTACAAATTAGGCTATTTTATTTATTAATCTATTTTTTAGGTTATTATAGAGTTCTTTTACATTGATAATTTTTTAGCACATCTAATTCATAAACCCTGATGAAAAGGCACAGAAAAGATCAGAAAGGAAAAATAAAAGACCTACAAAATCTGGATGGTTTGGAAAAACAAACATGATTGAGGAATAAACCCTAAGGTGAGACAATTTAGGTTCTCTGCCAGATGAGTGGTGTCTCACCTTCTGCTTCAGTATAATATACTTCATATTTTATTGTTTGGCAGAGACAAGCTAAACTGAGTTTCCTTTCCTCTGATTTTTTCATTTCTTGTTTCTTTCTAGGTGGACTCTCATTATTGTCCCAGTTGCTTAGAAAATATGCCATCAGCTGAAGCCAAACTAAAAAAGAACAGGTAAGACCAGGATTCATCTTTTGTTTTCTCAGTTATTTTTGTAATAGCTGGTAAGAAAACACATGGAACTAACTCTTTTTTAACTAGCTCTTTTCATTTTTTCGCATCACTTATGCCAAAGATAAACTATCCTTTAAATAAACTTTCCATTTTAAAACAATTTTAAACTTAAGAATTAGAAGATGATAGGAAATTTCTTTTGACCCTATACCTAGGGTCCCCTACTGTTAACATCTTATATTAGAATGGTGTATTTGTTTCAATTAATGAACAATACTGGCACATTATTGTTAAATAAACTCCACATTTTATTCAGATTAGTTTTTTTGGTTTTTTTTTTCATAATCTTCTTTTCTGTTCCAGGATCCTATTCAGGATATCCACGTTATATTTAATAGTTATGTCTCCTTAGGTTTCCGTTGTTGTGACATCCTCTTAGACTTTCCTTGGTTTTGATGACCTTAAAAGTTTTGAATAGTGGTCAGATACATTGTAGAATGCCCCTCAGTTGGAATGTGTCTGGTTTTCTCATCAGCTAGAATGTATTTTTGGGGAGGAGGATCACTGAAGTAAAGTATATCTCTCAGCATATCAAGGAAACATACTCTCAATATGACTATCAACTGTTGATGTTAACCTTGATTACCTGGCTTTATCTGGTGCTTGTCGGGTTTTCTTCCATGTAAAGTTACTATCCCCGCTCCCTTCCTTTTCCATGCTGTACTCTTTGGAAGGAAAACTATCACAGCCTACACTTAAATAGTAGAAAGTTATGCTCCCCCTCTGTGAGGGTTGTCGACATAAATTATTTGGAATTCTTTTGCATGAAAGATATTTCTCTTTTCCCCCACTTACTTAATCATTTACTTAAGAAGAGCCCCTGGATATTGATTTTATAACTTAGGTTATAATCCAGTACTATTTTTGCTCAAATTTTCTACCTTTGGCTATTGGTAACTAGACTCCTTTGACTTAACCCCATTGTTTGTGGGGGGTTGTTTGATCATTCATTGGGGCACTTTCTTACTTTATGGTACTACAAAATGCTCTGGCCTTATCCTGTGTATTTTCTGCCTCACTCCTAGAATTAGCCCTTTTTCCAAGGAACCCTGGTTCCTTTTATTAGAGAATGATATTAAAAACCAAGATCTGGCCCGGCTAGAGTGGCTCAGCGGTTGAGCATTGACCCAGGAACAAAGAAGTCACCAGTTCCATTCCCGGTTAGGGCACATGCCCAAGTTGTGGGCTCAATCCCTAGTAAGGGGTGTGCAAAAGGCAGCCTATTGATGATGTTTCTCTCTCATTCATTGATGTTTCTATCTATCCCTCTCCTTTTTTCTCTCTCTAAAAATTAGTAAAAACATATATTTTTAAAAAATACCAAGATCTGGATGGTAGGCATGCTCGTTGCTCCTGGGAGCCATTTGGTTTTTTGCTCGATGTGAAAGTTCTTTGCCACCACTCACATGCCTCCATGGATGTGAACCACTATTACTTGTCTTTCCTGTCTTTGAGAAATACCTTCTGATAAGCCAGACAGTTTTGTATACTGTCCAAACATTAATTTTAACATTTAATCCTCAAAATAATCTCTATGAGGTGGATACTATTATCTTTATTTGAGGATATTATCCAGATGGCAAAATATCAGAGCTGATTGGAGTTATGACATGGAACTTCAGACCAAGTCTAGGACTGGTAGTAAAATCTTGGTAATCTCTGCTTGTGGAAAACATAAAAGCAACAAGGAACAGGGGCTCCTGAAGGGGAAATGTTGGCAAAGCACTAGGAGAATAGTGCCAGGAAGCCTGAAAATGCAGCACTTCTGAAGCATTCCGGTTTGATAGCATTGTTTGGTATCTGTGTCAGCTCTGTGGCACAGCAAATAAGTTATTTTCCAAACCAATTTCCTGATCGTTGTATTGTTGCCTCTCAGTTTTTCATTGTGCAGTTGGTCTGTTCTCTCTACAGGCATGAACGCTAACATTTCTGTGTTCCTTAGAACTCTTTGTGGTCTGTACAAGCATGAAATGAGTCTGGAAATCTTAACTCCAGACTGTTAACACTGATTCTCTCTGTAGAGTAGGATTGGGTCAGGCTCTAATTCTTCAGGAACTTTTGTGATGATTGATTTTTATTCTTTTATTATTTATTTAGCTTTTTGTTTTTTTTTAATAATGAACATATAATACTTTTAAATTTTTATTTTTATTTTTTAATTAAATCTTTATTATTCAGATTATTACATTTGTTTCTCTTTTTTCACCTCCATAGCTCCCCTCCACCTGGCTCCCAACCCTCCCTCTACACTTACCTCCCTTCTGTTGACCTCATCCATAGGTGTATGATTTTTGTCCAGTTTCTCCTTGTACACCCTTCACCCTTTTCCCCCTGAGAATTATCAGTCCACTCCCTTTCTGTGCTCCTGATTCTATTATATTCACCAATTCATTCTATTGATCAAATTTTTAATTCACTTAATTTTTAGATTCACTTGTTGATAGATATGTATTTGTTGTTCATAATTTTTTATCTTTTACCTTTTTCTTCTTCCTCGTCTAAAAGAGTACCTTTCAGCATTTCATATAATACTGGTTTGGTGTTGATGAACTCCTTTAGCTTTTTCTTATCTCTGCAGCTCTTTATCTGCCCTTCAATTCTGAATGATAGCTTTGCTGGATAGAGTATTCTTGATTGTAGGTTCTTGCTATTCATCACGTTGAATATTTCTTGCCATTCCCATCTGGCCTGCATCGTTTCTGTTGAGAAATCAGCTGACAGTCATATGGGTGCTCCCTTGTAGGTAACGAACTGTTTTTCTCTTGCTGCTTTTAATAGTCTCTCTTTGTTTTTTGCTTTTGGTATTTTAATTATGATGTGTCTTGATGTAGTCCTCTTTGGGTTCCTTTTATATGGGGTTCTGTGTGCTTCCTGGACTTGTAAGTCTATTTCTTTTACCAGATGTGGGAAGTTTTCAGTTATTATTTCTTTAAGTAGGTTGTCAGTATCTTGCTCTCTCTCTTCTTCTGGCACCCCCACAATTCTGATATTAGTACGCTTGAAACTGTCCCAGAGGCTCCTAACATTATCTTCACATTTTTGGATTCTTTTTTCTTCTTGCTTTTCCAGTTGAGTGTTTTCTGATTCTTTATATTTCAAATTTTTGACTTGATTCTTGCCTTCTTCTAGTCTGCTGTTAGGTCTCTGTATAATATTTTTTATTTCAGTCAGTGTATGTTTAATTTCTAGTTGGTCCTTTTCCACCTCTAGTTGATTCTTTTTCATCTCTAGTTGATTCTTTTTCATCTCTAGTTGGTTCTTTTTCATCTCCTCTTGGGTCGCACTAACTTTATCCAACTTTTCTAGGATATTCTTGAAAAACATTATAACCGTCATTTTGAACTCTAGATCCAGTCGTTTGTTTTCCTTCATTTCTTTTGTTTGTGATCTCTTCTCTTGTCTCGGCATTTTCACTATGTCTGGAGAACTTCTGTGTTGGATTCAGCCTTATGATACCAGACTTGCAAAACTGTAAAAGTCTCTCTGTTGAGCTTGGGATGGGTGGAGTCTCAGGGCTTAACAGACCGCTTTGCCTTCCAGTTGGCCCTGCCCGCCACAGCCCCTGAGTCTCACATGACTGGGTAATCACTGGAATGGTCCCTATGTGCATGTGCGCCCTCTCTCGCAGTGCCTCTAGACTGCTGCCTTTCCAGCTTCCCTGCGCTCCGGGACCATATGAATCTGGGTCCCCAGGGTTTTGCCCGAATCTGGGGTTTAGTGGAGTTAGAAGTGACGCAGTTGGGATGCTTTGTCTCCCGCCCTCTTGTGAAAGCCAGCCGCACAATCAGTCGGTCTTCTGCATGCAGTGCTGTTCGTGCTGCCTGACTTCTGCCCTCCTGCTACTCCCCCAAATTTCCGTGCACTTCTCCCTCTTCACAGTCCAAACTCCCCCCGTATGAGTTTTGGCTGGACCTGGGGTTCAGTATCGTAGGATAAGGGGTTCAGTGCCATTGGGAGTCTCCCACCAGAGAAAGCCAGCCAGGTACTCCAGCACCCGCTCTCTCCACGTGCACGTCTCTGTACCTCAGCTTTTTGCAGCTCCTCTGGGTCTCCGTGAGCCCCTCTCTTTCCTTCTAGCTGTAGAACTTCCACTCAGCCAGCTTTCCTGTGGTTCTGGATGATGTCCGTTCTGTCTTTTAGTTGTAGTTTTGAAATTGTGCGAGGCAGCAGTGTAGGTGTTTACCTATGCCGCCATCTTGGTTACCTTCCTACTTTTGAAATTTTAAAGCAAAGTTGGTAAGAGTCTCAGGAGTACTTGATTATTTCTCTTTGTGAGAGAGATAATTCTCTCTTACAGTTCTCTCTTGAATTCCTAACACCTGGAACATGTCTGGTATTGGTAGGTGCTTTGGTAACATTTGTGGAGTGAATGACTTGTTGTATTTTTTTGTATGATAGATGCGCCAACTGCTTTGACTGTCCCGGCTGCATGCACACCCTCTCCACCCGGGCCACAAGCATCTCCACCCAGCTTCCAGATGACCCAGCCAAGACCACCATGAAGAAAGCGTATTACCTGGCCTGTGGATTTTGTCGCTGGACATCTAGAGATGTGGGCATGGCAGACAAATCTGTGGGTGAGTGAGGTAGATTTCCACATGAGATTTTGTGAAATTAGCAATGCTGTAATTGCCCATAGACTATGTTAACGCATTTGTTGTTGTTGTTGTTCATTCTCACCTGAGGATAATTTTTTTTCCATTGATATTTTTAGAGAGAGGAAGGCGGAGGGGAGAGAGAGAGAAACATCCATGTGAGAGAGACACATTTATTGGTTGCTTCCTGCATGTGTCCTCCTCAGGGTACAGGGATCAAACCTGCAACCCAGATACGTACCCTTGACTGGAAATTGAACCCAGGACCCTTAGGTTCACAGACAGACACTAACAACTGAGCAAACCGGTCAGGGCTATTTAGTTTTCTTAGAGTTTGTCAAGTAGCTTTTATAAATCTGATACTTTCTTAGAGTCAAAATATTGATGCTCTTTATTATAAATAAATGCTCCTGATGACAAAACACACCTTAAGCAAAATTAAAAATAAAAGTGACAAATTAAGAAAAGTATTTGGATCATATACAAGAGACTAAAGATAAGTAATCAAAAATGAGGAATACTTATAAATAAATAAGAAAGAGACTCAATGGAAAAATAGGCAACAGATATGAACAGCAGGATTCACAGTGGAAATAAAAATGGTCAGTAACCAAAATGTGCATACTGAAGGGGCTACAGTAGGATTAAATGATAGGTCTTTGCCCTACGCTCTATTTTTTCCAATCCTCACCCGAGGACATACTCATTTATTTTTAGAGAGAGGAAGAGAGAGTATGAGAGAGCCTCTCATACATGCCCCAACTGGGGACCAAACCCACAACCTAGGTATGTGCCCTGACCAGGATCCAACCATGACCTCCTGGTTCATTGGTGGGGCAAGACTTTTTTGAAGTCATATCTCACATTCCACCCTTTCATGTTTCCTTCCTCTAAAATTTTAAAGACTTTTTTATCTGTATTTTTTCTTTGGCTATCATTAAATACCTTGTACTGTTAATTGTGTTTAACATGTGAATTTTTCAGGTGTTTTCAACTCTAATATGAGTTCTCTGGGAACAAAGACTTGTATTGAATGTATGAATTCTTCATTTAGTTTTCATTGTCAGTTGGATTTTTGTTTTTACAACTGTTGAGGCAATATATTTTTAAAAGTCAGTAATAGCCGAGACCGGTTTGGCTCAGTGGATAGAGCGTCGGCTTGCGGACTGAAGGGTCCCAGGTTTGATTCCGGTCCGGGGCGTGTACCTTGCTTGCATGCACATCTCCACTGTGGGGCGTGCAGGAGGCGGCTGATCGATGTCTCTCTCTCATCAATGTTTCTGACTTTCTATCTCTCTCCCTTCCTCTCTGTGAAAAATCCATAAAATATATTTTTTAAAAAAAAGTCAGTAAATATATAGAAAGATATGTTCAACTTCACAAGTAGTCAGGGAAATCCAAATTAAAATTTCATTGATTTGATAAAATATTTTATATTTGGTAATAATCAGGTGTTGGCAAGAATATGGGAAAATAGTTCTTTCATACACAACCAGTAACAACATCTTGAAAAACAGTTTAACAACATCTATTAAAGTTTTACTTTTTTTATTGTTTTGAGAGAGAGAGGGATAGAGAAAGAAAACATCAGTGAGAAAGCCATTATCGGGAGGCTACCTCCTACATGCCTCCTACTGGGGATCAAGCCTTCAACCTGTGCATGTGCCCTGAATGGAAATTAGGAATTGAACTGGGGACGTCTTGGTTCATAGGTCCACAATCAACCACTGAGCCACACCAGCTGGGCTACAATTTTAAATGGCTTTTTTCTTCTGCCCAGCAATTTCATATCCCAAGTTTCTATACTGGAGCATTCAAACTTGTGCTCAAAGATACATGTATGTCTATGTATACATGTGTTTAAACATACACACGTTTACAGGTGAAACAAAAATGATGTGTATATGGACTTAAAACTACCTACAGCATTAATTAATTACCTGTCCATCATTTGAGCATTTCATAGTGGATGTTGCAATTATCTATATTAGGAAATTTGCTTTATTCTTATATTTTCTATACTTCCTGGTTAACATCAGAAAGTAGTAGCACTCTTCAGACAGTTCAAAATCTTGAGGTGCTATTTAATTTTTATATAAACAGCATTTCTAACTCTCCATTATCTCTTTTCTTTCTCTGAAATTTAATTATCTGAAAACTTTTTAGACTTGTTAAAAATTCCCAATTTTGAATTTTCATAAAAGATGTTAGCTTACTAACATATGAAGAAGCTAATAACAAATTCATTATGTCATTTGTGATAACTAAAATGTAGGTGGACAATTTCTACACAATTTGGAGGTAAATATAGGTGACATTTCTTTAGATTCAACTCTGTTGTTAAAAATTTAATCTTTGAATCTGTTTACCTCTTGGTTGAGAATGCTTGAGCTCTTGTCTGTTTTTACATTGTACTTTAAGTTGATAAAATATTCTACAAAAGCAAAAATATTAACTAAGCAAGTATATCTTATTTCCTTAAAAATGCTTGGAGGGTAGATATTTCCTGAAATGTGATTTATATTAGAACTAGAGGCCTGATGCAGGAAATCTGTGCAAGGGGCTCAGCCCTGGCAGCCCTGGCTTCACCCGGAAGGAAGGACATCCAAAAGGTTGTTCAGCTGCCTGGTCTAATTAGCATATTATGCTTTTATTATTATAGATGATTCCATAGCATCTCTTTAGACCTTGAGTAAATATTTGTGTATATTAGGTGTACTGGTTAATAAGAGCAGATTTTGTAATTAAAAAAAAAACATGACAATTTCAAGAGAAACATCAAAAGTGCTTTATTCAAAGTAATGTCCATCACTAGCTACACATTTCTCCCATCTTTCAAGTAATTTGTAGATACCATCCTAATAGAACTTTTCCTGTCTTGAGACAAACCATTCAGAGACCCAATTTGCCACTTCTTCGTACGTTTTGAAGTGCTGCTCAGAAAGTGCGTATGCCATTGATTGGAACAAGTGGTAATCTGAAAGAGCAAGGTCTGGTGAATACAGTGGGTGGGTTAATACTTCCCAGGCAAGATCTTTTAATGTGTCTTTAACTGGTTTTGAAGTGTGTGGTGGTGGGTCATCATGAAGAAAAATTACTTTGTTGTGTCTTCTGGCATATTCTGGTCATGTCATGATCAAAGCATAGTTCAAATTGATTATTTGTTGTTGGTAGCAATCAGTATTAATGGTTTCACCTGGTTTTAGAAGCTCATAATACACCACATCTTCCTGTTCCCACCAAACGCAGAACATTGTCTTCTTTCCGAAGCAGTTTGGCCTTGCAGTTGATGGTTGACTGGATCAACCCATGATTTTGTGCATTTGGGATTCTCAAAATAAATCCACTTTTCATCGCCAGTCACAATTCGATGCGAAAAAGACTTCTTTCGTGCCATTGAAGCAACATTTTACTGATGACTTTTCGATCTTCCATTTGTCTTTTGTACAGTTGATGTGGCACCCATTTTCCTTCCTTTAAAAATCTTTTCCATTGCTTGTAAATGGTTGGAAATTGTTTGCTGAGCAACGTTTAATCTTTCTGCAGGTTGTTTTTGAGTTTGACACGTATCTTCATCCAATAATGCTTGTAATTGTTGGTCTTCAAACTTTTTTGGTTGACCTGGATGGTTTTGTCTTACACATTGAAATCATCACTTTTAAAACATTTAAACCAGCGTTCACATGTCTCTTGAGATGGAGCATGTTCACTATAAGCTTCTCAAAATATATGATAACTTTCAGCAACACGTTTCTTCAAAATAAAGTAATGAATTAAAACTTCTTGCAAATGCTCTTTTTTTTGGCACAAAATTCGACATTTTTAAACGTAAGAATGTTTATGATGTTAACATCTTCAGCAAATTTGACATGAAGTTTTGAAGCTTGTTGTCAATACAACAAAATGGTATACATATCAACATGTGTACCTCCATTTATTGAAAAGAAATCTGCATTATTAACTGGTACACCTAGTATATGTTAAAATATCAGTCTAGCAAGTAAGATGTTTGAATTCGTTTGAGTTAAATGTTGAAAACAAAACAAAACACCTCGAAGTAGTATAATATATGCCTCATTGATTTAAAGTATTTTTCCGTGTTTGTATTCTGTCTCTTTTTAGCAAATTAAAGAAACAAAGTGCACAAATCCAAGTAGATTTCTCAATTTGTTCCTCTGTAAGTGAATGTTTATGCTTTTTAGATTGTGAGCCATTAAGATCAGAGAATTTTTTTTTTTTCTTCAGAATTTAAAACCTGTGCTTGCTTCTGGAAATCTCTCTCTTCTAGGGTATCTTACCAGTGATAATTGAGTTGTTGGAGCTCTTAAAAGAGTACAGATAATTTCATTTTTCCATGTTGTCATTGGTGTCTGAGGAGCTCTGAAATCACTTTAGTTGGAACTGTTTGGTTTGTAAATAAGCCATTGTGTCAGTAATGTGCAGAGAAAAACTCATAATGACATTGTTATGTTCCCAAATTACTGTTTAGAATAAATTACCAGTTCTAAAGAAGCAATTGGATAAAACATTTAGATTTTTTTAAATATTACATCTAAAACATTTCTTTTAAATAATTCTTTGTCATGATTGCCTTAAGTAGGCAACCTTTAAATTATGAGTAATGTACTAAAGGCTCTTATTGCTGCCATTTCTTGTAAAGGAGCATAGTGACACCTTCAGCAAGAGCCCTCTTTGTTTTGAAGAGTTATTTTAACTTATACAGATTCATATAGCTATCTCCCAGCTTAACAAAATAAATACAACCAAAACAGTTTAAACGGCTTGTGTTGTCTCCCCCTGCCACATTCCCCTTCCCCTGCCTCTTAGAGAGAGGTAGTCATCACCATCCTGAAGTCAGTGTATATCAGTGTCCAGGCCTGTCTTTATACTTCTCCATGTATGTCTGTGGCCACTAGCGAATCATGTTTATCCGTGTGGAACAAATGGAAATCTACATGTATTCTGCTACAATTTCTCTCTATTGATGTTATATTTATAATAGTAGTTGATTTCATGCATGACTTACCACAGTTTACTTACTCAGTGTCCTCCTAATGGACATTTAAGTTGTTGTCAATTTTTTCCTTTTAACACAGTACTGTTAGAAAAATTCCTGTATGTATTTCTTAAGTAATAAGAATAAGGATTTCTCTGCATAACTAAAACTGCTGGTTTTAAGTTATGTACATCTTCCGTGCTCTAAAATGGTTTACCAGTTTTTCCTCCCCCTAGTAATATATAAAAGTAAACTAGCCTGTGTCCTAGCTCCTTGACAGTTCTTATTTGTGTTTTTTGTTTTGTTTTTTAACCTCATCTGATGATACCATTGCCGTTTTAGAAAGTGGAAGGGAGGGAGGAAGAAAGAGAGAGAGTAGGGGAAAGAGAGAGAGAGATAGCGGGAAAGAGGGAAACAGAAACATCCATGGGAGAGAGATACATCAATTGGTTGCTTCCTGCACATGCTCTGACTGGAGTCAGGTATCATCCAGGTATGGGACCCTTGACCGGAAATCGAACCCATGATCCTTTGGTATGCAGGCTGATGTTCTAACGCTGAGCTACACGGTCCAGGGCCCTTGGCATTTCTTAGTATTGTTTTTCCGAAAGGATACATTGTAAATGGTTCATTTTTTCACTTTTTTTTATTAGCTTTATTGACATAACTTATGTATAATGAAGCTCACCAATTTTAAGTGTAGACTTCTATGATTTTTGACAAACGTGAATACTCATATAGCCACACCACAGTCATGTAACAGAAATTCCATCACCCAAAAAAGTTTCCTCATGCCTCTTTGCTGTCAGTTTCTTGCCCTGACCTCCTGGCTCCTGCCCCACGGATAGGCTTCCTTTCATGTAATTTTGCCTCTTCTGGAGGCTTATGTAATTGGAGTCTTGTAGAACATAGTCTTTTGTGTGTGTCTTCTTTCATTTAACATAATGCTTTTGAGGTTCACCCATATTTTTGCTTTTTATTGATGAGTAGTGTATCTGTTGTATGGTTATACCAGTTTGTTTATTCAATTTCTAGTTGATGGACATTTGGATTTTTTTCTAGTTTTTGTCTTATAAATAAAACTGCTATGAACATTTGCCTACAAGTCTTGGTGTGGATATGTTTTCATATTTCTTACGTAAATACTTAGGAGTGGAATTGCTGGATTGTAGGGTGAGTGTACATTTAATGACTAGAAACTGCCAAACTATTTTCCAGAGTGGCTATACCATGTGGATCCTCACCAGCAATGTAAGAAGATTTCCAGTTCCTCAACAACTTTCATATTGTCAGTCTTTTTCATTTTAGCCATTCCAATGAGTGTATAGTGATACCTCATTGTGGTTTTACTTTGCATTGTCTTAATGTGCTTTTTTGCCATCCATTTATTTTCTTTCATGAAATTATTGTACAAATCTTTTGCCTATTTTTTAATTGAGTTTTTGTCTTTTTATTGAGTTGTAATAGTTGTGTATTCTGGGTACAAATCCTTTGTTCAATATATGTTTTGCGAATATTTTCTCTCAGTCTGTGGCTTGCCTTTTATTTTCTTACCAGTATCTTTTGAAAAAAACAAATTTCTAATTTTGATGAGATGTAACTTATCAATTTATTTTATAGTTTGTGCCTTTTGTATCCTAGTGAAGAAACTTAGGCTGCCCCAAAATCACTAAGATTTTCACTGATGTTTTCTTCTAGAAAGATTATAGTTTTAGCTCTTACATGTAAGTCTATTGTCCATTTCAGAGTAAGTTGTGTATGTGTTGTGAGGTAAGGTAAAGGTTCATTTTTTTGTAGATGAGTATCCAGTTGTTGCAGCACTATTTGTTGAAAGTATTCATTATGGTTTTATTTTTAGCTTTCTGGAATAATCTTTTCCATTATGATTTGTACAGTTTGTTTCTTATATAAGAACTTATTTTCCAAACTAAGGTCATAAAACAAATCGCAGTGTTGCAGAGAAGAGCAGGGTCTCTGGAGTCAGGCTTTGAATCCTCGCTTTACTACTTACTATCTTTGTAACTTTGGGCAAGTTGTATAACTTTCTGAGCCTCAATTTCCTCATTTGTAAAATAAGTCTAATAATAAGAGTCCCCACTTTACAACATTATTATGAGAATAAAATATGCCTGGCTATTCATATGTTAGCTGTGGTGGTGGTCATTGTCACCATTATTATATTTAAAGAAAAAATTTTATTCTGAACATTCTGGTCTATATCATTTCTAGGATTCATTTTTGGAAGTTCTATGATTTTATGTTTTTTAAGTTTTATTTTGTGGCCTGCAGAATGACCTATTTTTGTGAAAGTAAAATTATAAAATTCTTATTTAATCTTCCTTTATTTTGCAGCTAGTGGTGGTTGGCAGGAGCCTGAAAATCCTCACACTCAACGGGTAAGTAAAGGGTCATTAGAAAAAGGATGAAATAAGGAAGGATGGAGAGAAAGAATCAGGATTTTCCATTTTATCAGTGGATATGGCCTATGCTTTGAAGCCCACGACATGTATTTTGCTGTCTATTACACATAGAAAGTGCTTTTCATTGTAAGACATTAAATCACAATGGGAGTTTTTCCTCATTAAGTTAATAGAACATTTTAGGTATAGTTTTAGTTCTATACGCTAGTGTGAATTGGACAAAGGAAACAATATGCTTTTGATTTTCACATAACCCACCAACTAAGTTGAATTTCCATTTTTTCTCAAATACTCTTGGAAGTATCATCAACATATAGACATCTTAATTCCTGGAAACACCACAAATGTAGAAGGTGGCCTTTGACTCAATAGGGTTGCTTATAGAATCATGACTGGAGCATCCTCTAACAGTTCATACAGAATTGTTCTCTATAGTATACATTAGAGCTGATTTTTTTGTCCCTGGAACTAGAATGTGAAAAAAATAATGAAATACTATTGAAAGGAAATATGTACAAACTGCAGTTTAAACACAAGTTATAATTATTCACTTATGACATTAGCAGAAATTAGAAATACTGAAAATATCCTGGATGATGGTGTGGGGAATTGGACCTTTTTACATATACTGTTGTAAGTTTAAATTAGTACAAATTTCTTGAGCTCTCAGCAGTATCTACTTTCTGGACTGTGACCTATAGAAGTATTTACACTTATGCACACACACAAAAAAGTATTCATTCATCATACATTTATCGAGCACTTACTATGTGCCAGGGACTATCCTGAACAATAAAGATACGTGGTTTTTACCTTCATAGAGCTTAAATCTAATGGGAGAACAAAATCAAATAATCCTCGGGTACAGGAAAAACTAAGTAATATGAAGAAGAGAAATTGTGCCATGTGGACATTTATTAGGGAGAATTTCAACTAGTTAGGTCTATATCTGAGGATGTTTCTAAGATTTGAGAATAGCAGGCACAGAAGGGCAAGAATTGAAGGCAGGGGAACAGCATATGCAAGGAGTTTATAAGTGGAAGAAGCAAAGCAGATTGTAGACAAGGTGAGTGTGATGAGTGGAGCTTAGCGTTGAGTGACTAGATGTACTTGCTGTCAGACCATGTAGACCTAGGTAAGGAGTCTAAAAAGCCTTTGAAGGTTTTAAGCTAAGACTTGCCAGGATCAGGTTAGTGTTTCTAAAACATAATTGTTGCTGAAATGAGAGGACAAGTGTGGGTACCAGGAGACCGTTAGGACCTATCATAGGAAATGGTTAAATACCTACTATGACATCTGTCCTGTGTAATAAGATGCATCTTTTAAATAGAAGAGGGCAGCTGTATTTGTACTGGATGGGAAGTTTATGATACTTTCAGTGGAAAAGAATGTTATAAGTTTTTTTCTTACATGAAAAATAAAAAGATCTGTATTTATTTTATACATATAAAAGCTGTATGTTTATACACGAGTTTTTTCAGTGTCATACCTGTGTCTATAAATGTGTAAGAAAGCTATCTAATAATGGATACCTCTGGTGAGGGCAGTGTGGATTTGGGCACAAGAGATAAAAGAAGTTTCATGTATTTTTTTTTTATACATTGTTTAAATTTTTCCCAATTAACCTAACATTGTTTTTATTATTAAAATATATTTTAAAATGAAAATGTGGGATGCAGTGGAGGAGAAAATAGAGTATGAAATGTCACATTATTAGAAATAGATGGTCCTGTGGGCATGCAGAAAAAATAGGAGCATTTGTGAGAGGAAATAAGAAATGAAGTAAAAGAACAGTGAAGACAGAGCATGACATTTCCAAGCCTTTTCATTGCCCAGCCTTTTCATTGCCCATTTCTTCCCGTTGTTCACCTTGAGGGTTCCATTTCAATTCCGAAATAGGTCATGTAATGAAGATAAATTCTCTTTGAAGAAAAGGGCAAACCTGCCACCTTAATAATTTGTTTTCTCTGTTAATTATGTATCTAGCTAGTGTAGTTGATTAATTTTCTATGTTTCCTGTTAGCTTCTTCATGAAACAAAATACTGAGTCATTGATTTGTTACAGATGAACAAACTGATTGAGTATTACCAGCAGCTTGCTCAAAAAGAGAAGGTTGAACGAGATCGCAAGAAACTGGCACGACGTAGAAACTATATGCCTTTGGCTTTTTCGGTGAGCTCTTAGCACAAAAAGAGATTGTAGTTCATTGATCAAGACCTCTGTGACATGAGAATTGTGACTGTTTCAGAAAGTGGCCATTGTCCCTAGATTCCTGAAGGATGGGTTACAGAAAGGTTCCTCAAATTATAGGTGTTTAAGTCCAGCAGTTATGCTTTTACCACAACATTAGTTCTCTGAGTTTTAAGGACATTTGTGTTTCTCCATCACTCCCTTTTCTCTTCTGATTATTCTCCAAAGAGGCTAGTGTTTAATTCTATAGGCATCACAGAACTGTAACAACTTTGGGATATTATAGAAACTCGGAAGTGGTAGATTTTATTCATATTACCACATAGCCCACCTTTGACATCCTCGGAGTGGTGGTTTTCTGGCTCTAGTTGTAATTTGGGGGGCACCTTCCCATATTTCTTCAGTATAAAAAATCACTGAGTTTTACACAGTATATTTGTGTGGTTAAAGAGATAGTAATATATGCAAGTGTAATTTTTTAAAAATATACTTTATTGATTTTTTACGAAGAGGAAGGGAGAGGGATAGAGAGTTAGAAACATCGATGAGAGAGAAACATCAACCAGCTGCCTCCTACACACTCCCCACTGGGTATGTGCCGCAACCAAGGTACATGCCCTTAACCGGAATCGAACCTGGGACCCTTGAGTCCTCAGGCTGATGCTCTATCCACTGAGCCAAACTGGTTAGGGCTACAAGTGTAATTTTTGATAGGAAGTATTTATGGAAGTCATTTTTTACTAGTTTGCATGCTACCCATCAGAAGGAAGAGATTAAGATTTGGAGCTTTTATTATTGTCCTCAAGTTTTATTTGCTATCACAGAACAATTTATTTTCTTTGTGTTTGCTTGGAGCCACACAGATTGGCATTTAATAAATACCATTTATTGAATGGCAATGAATGATGTGTCAAGCACGGTGCTAGGCACTTTCACATTATTTTATTAAAATTGACATCATAATCTTGTGAAATAGATGGCATATCCTCATTTTATAATTGAGGAAATGTGATCTGTATAGGTTAAATCACTTGTCATACTGCTTCTGCATGATAATTAGTTAAGCTATCAAAAACCTACAAATTGGTAAGGTCTATATAAAAATACCTAGAATTTAATAAAGCATTAAAACTCACAAGGCAGTCCTAGCTGGTTTGACTCAACAGATAGAGCATTGGCCTGCAGACTAAAGGGTCCTCCCCGGTCAAGGGTACGTACCTCATTTGCAGGTTCAATCTCTTGTAGGGGCCATGCAGGAGACAGCTGATTGATGATGTTCCTCTTTCATCAGTGTTTCTGTCTCTCCTTCTTCCTTCATCTCTGTCTAAAAAAGAAAAATCAATAAAAATAAAACTCACAAGGAATTTACATTTGCCAAAGACTTAATGAATTTTTCTCCATAGTCCAGTAGTACAAACAGCATACACACTAGTGAATTTAGGAGAGGGATTTGAATTAAATGCATCATTCTTCCAGCTTTCCCATATAACCTGCCTGCTGTATGAGTTTGCTTCTGTCTTATGCTGCATTTTTTTTTTTTTATCTGTTGCAACCTGCTGCTATTTTGGGGGCCTACAGCAACACACTATTCATGTAGTGGTAAGTTATCTTTTATAATTCTTGCTAGCTCTGAAGAAATAGTAGATGATCACTGGTGTTCAAGAAGACATTCAACTTAGCTCTGGTCTAAACCATAATTTAGACATTTAGATTATTTTTAAAAAAATCACATTTTGTTCAGTTTTACTATGTTAATGTATTTTCAGTCTCCATGTTGGTTCTTTAATTATTATTTTTAAGAACTAGAGGCCCAGTGCATAAAATTGGTGCACACTGTGGGGAGGAATCCCTCAGCCCGGTCTGCACCCTCTCACAGTCCAGGAGCCCTCAGGGGATGTCTGACTGAAGGCTTAGAGAGTGGGCCTAAGCCTTCAGTCAGACATCCCTAGCGCTGCCACAGAGGCGGGCGAGGCTCCTGCCACCATTGCTGCACTTACCAGCCATGAGCCTGGCTTCTGGCTGAGCAGTGCTCCCCCTGCGGGAGTGCACTGACCACCAGGGGGAAGCTCCTGCGTTGACCATCTGCCCTCTGGTGGTCATTGTGTGTCATAGTGACTGATCATTCCACTGTTTGGTCGATTTGCATATTAGCCTTTTACGTATATATAGGATAAGATGATGTGGAGGCTATAATTTACTCTCTTTAAAAGACGCTTTCAAATTAGTTTGTTTTTGCTTGCTTGTTTTTTGCTTATTCCCCTGAGCTTCTCATGCTGTCCCACCCAAAATTCTTTCTTTTGATAAATAGAATGTTTAAAGGTGGAACTTTTAATAGGAATTTATGAACTCTGTTTAGGACAAATATGGTCTTGGAACCAGACTTCAGCGACCACGAGCTGGTGCAACCATCAGTACCCTGGCTGGACTTTCGTAAGTTTGGACATTAAGTCCCTTTAAGGAGAAAAAGCAGGTATCAAAATGAATATTGAAGGAATGTGATTTTTAAATGAATAAGTAACAGTTGCCAATGGTGAAGAAGATTCTCATACTTAGAAGAGACCTAAATAGAAAGAATATTCTATAATAGAGGAATACTTCAATTTTTGATACCATAGAATTTGAAGATAATCAGGTGGACCCTTGAGAAATCATTACTTTTCTTCTTTTAGCCTTAAAGAAGGAGAGGACCAGAAAGAGATAAAGATTGAGCCAGCTCAAGCAGTAGATGAAGTGGAACCTCTACCTGAAGACTATTATACAAGACCAGTCAATTTAACAGAGGGTAATTTTTACATGCTTCTATTTGGTTTATATTTTACAACTAATTCTACTTTTGTTATTATGCCTTGTGATTTGAGATTTTTAATAGCATAGTTGTTAGAATCGTAGAAAGTAAAGTAGATATAATAGAAATAAACAATTGAACTTTAAAATGTCTCATTCTTATGTGCTAGTTTTTTGGAGATCACTATTCACAAAAGCAGTGTTTTTATGTAATTATTTTGTTTAAGTCTGATATTGAGCAAGTCACTGAACTGAGGCTGGTTTCTGCCTTTCATGCTAGTAACCACCCTTCAGCAGCGCCTCTTACAGCCTGACTTCCAGCCAGTCTGTGCTTCTCAGCTCTATCCTCGTCACAAACATCTTCTGATCAAACGGTCCCTGCGCTGCCGGGTAAGTGGAGTTGCCATTTTGGATAGCGGAAAAGCAAAAATAAAGTCAACCTGATTGGTGTCTGGCCAATATAAAAATCTCTGGAAGGTAGTAAATATAGAGAATGTATAGGTGTCCAGGCACATTTTAAATACTTTCAACATAAATTCAATCCTTACAACTCTGTGAGGTGTTGGTACTATTGTTACCCTTGTTTTACACATGTGAAACGTGAGGTATCAGAAAGTTAAGTTCAGAGAACTAACCCCTAAAAGATGAGTGAAAGAATATTTAGCTGTTAGTTTAGTAGAGTGGAAATAAAGAGGACTGATAAAAAATAATCAATTTAAAATAAAGTAAGAAAGAAGAAAAATCCAGGCTCTGGAAATCTATAGAAGAAGCAACAGAGTTTCTTCATTAAATAAGTTGTAAAAGAAAAAAAAAACACACACAGAAAGGAAACCTTTTATATCCGTCCTATCCAACAGAACTCCCTTTGATGAAGAAAATGTTCTGTATCACACAGTCCAGCATGGTTGCCACTAGTCACAGGTGGCTGCTGAGCACTTGAAATGTGACATTGCAACTGAGGAACTGAATCTTTCATCTTAAATTCATTTAAATAGCCACATGTGAATAGTGGCTGCTGTTACCAAATAGCATAGCATTCATGAAATCAGAAGAGACCTAAGAGGCATATCAAACACATTGTGTAGACTTTATCTTATTCCTGATTTAAACAATAGTAAAAAAAAAAAGAACGGGACCAGAGAAGGAAGGAGAAGAATGAGGAAGGAAAGAAAATTTATGAAACCTTTGGGGAAATCTAAACACTCTGTATTTTTTTAAAATACATTTTTATTGATTTCAGAGAGGAAGGAAGAGGGAGAGAGAGATAGAAACTTCAGTTATGAGAGAGAATCATTGATCAGCTGCCTTCTACACGCCCTCCATCAGGGATCAAGCCTGCAACCCAGGCATGTGCCCTTGACCAGAATCGAACCTGGGACCCTTCAGTCCGCAGGCCAACACTCTATCCACTGAGCCAAGCCGGCCAGGGCTGTCTGTATATTTTTATTCTATTAAAAGAATTATTCTTTTATTAGGTATAATAGTATTTTTATCCTCACCTGAGGATATATTTATTGATTTGAGAGAGAGAGAAAGGGAAGGTATCAGTTTATAACCCCCTTTTCAAAGAAAACCCCTAATGAATGAAAAGAGACCATAGACTGAGAAAAGTAATTTGAAAGGTATATAATTAAAGGATTAGTATCCAGAATATGTAAAGAATTTTAGCAAATTAGTAAGGAAAAGCTATCTTAGTATAAAAATAACCAATAGATACTAACATACAACTCATGGCAGTGGAAATCCCAAAACTTACACAATAATCAGAGAAATGTACATTGAAACTACAGTGAGATACCGTTTCATAGATGACCAGGTTGGCAGGAGTAAGCAATTTAGCAGTATCTATCAAAATAACTAATGCATATACCCATTGATCCACTTTTAAGAAAGCATTCTACATAAATATTTACACATGTGGAAAATGATTGATGTATAAGAATACTTATTGCAGCATTATTTGTAGAAGCAAAATCATAGAAACATCAATTTGGGTATAGTTAAAGAAATAATAGGAATTGTTACAGTAGGATACAGAGGCACCTCTGTGTATACTGGTACAGAATTTCAAGACAGATTGAGTTGGGATGTAAAATCAAAGGGTAGAAGAATGGTCCTTTTATGTCATTGTGAAAAAGAAAGTTGATGTATTTGTATATTTTTTATGCATAGGCTATCTGAAAAAACATGAGAAACTGGTTGGCTCAGGGGAGGGGCACAAGGGGACAAGTAATGGGTATCTTTTTAGTGTACCTTTTTTATATTCTTAAAATAATTTTTTTTTAACCAGGTGCATATAGTACCCATTCAAGATATAAGTAAATAATTGTTACTGTATTTTAAAGCATGATATCTGGAATCATACTACTTGCATTTAAATCCCAGCTCCAATTCTTACTGGCTCTGTGAAGTTACACAGATTATGTGTTCTTCCTGTCCCCCATTTTCATCATCTATGAAATGGGGATAATAATACACCTACCTCATAAGTTGATGTGATGTTTAAATCTACTTAAACCAAGAATGTGTACCTTCTAGGCTAGTAGAGAGGAAATAAAAAGGACTAAAAAATAATATAAAAGAAAGCCAGAAAGAAGAAAAATCAACAAAATCTACATTGTTTAGCACATATAATAAGCACTCAGTATGTTAGTTTTATTACTTCCATAGTTGGCACTGCAAAAGTATAATTTTTGATAGTGTGGTTGCTATATCCAGAAGTTCAAAACATCTTTTGTGTATTTTGGTTATCTATAGCACACACTATTTAAAATGTGGTTTTTCAGCAAACTATAACACTCTAGTAAATGTTATCCTTCTAATCTTAGTAGCTCCCTGGATCAGCAGAATGTATTCTTGTTTTCCTCTGATAAATATATTTTTTACTTTTTAGAAATGTGAACATAATTTGAGCAAGCCAGAATTTAATCCAACATCTATCAAATTTAAAATCCAGCTGGTTGCTGTGTGAGTATTTTGGGATGGGTATTTTTGGTTCCTGTTTTTGGGTGTGTAGATTTCTTTTTCCTTAAAAAAAAAACAAAACTACATCAAAATAATTTTGTTCTGTTCCTGTTTATGTTTTGAATTATACATCATGAAGTTTAAGGCAAATCTATAGACAGAATCCAGGGTGTGTTTGTATTAGTGACACAGTGATAGTGTGGTCTTGGGCATTGTGGTAGGTGGATTGTCGGGTAGAGAGTCACTTGTCATTCATTACAAATTACAAAGTACTGAAGTTTGGAAATGATCTTTTAAAAATTAAAGTAAAAAATAATAATAAAGTATAGTAGATTGAAGAGTACCCTGTAACAATATTCATTTTATTTAACTGTGTTCTAATAATGCTTCACTGAATGTGATAAAAGTGATTTAAGTTAGTGTTAACTCATTAGGACTTGTTAGTAGAAGGGAATTTTTGTGTATGAAAATCACTTGTCAAACAAGAATATTTTGATAAATGAAACAAATATTGTCTTGACTTTAGGATGAGAGAGTCTGTCCTAAGTAACATAGGAAACTCAGAAGCCACTAAGGAAAAAATAGATAGCTTTGACCTTAGCAAAAAACAATAACATGAATTGTAAAAACAAAATCGACAACAACAAAGTCCTGCGACAGTGGAACAGAAAAGAGTATTTACCACGCTAATCGGTTTGGCTCTGGATAGAGCATCAGCCTGCAGATTGAAGGGTCCCAGGTTCAATTCTGGTCAAGGGCATGTATCTTATTGTGGTGGGCTCAATCCCCAGTAGGGAGCACACAGGAAGCAACAGATCGATGTTTTGCTCTCATTGTTTCTCTCTACAGATGTTTATTCCTCTCTGTAAAATCAATAAAATATGTTTTAAAAATTAAAAAAAAAGAAAAGAGTATTTGCCATTCTTGACAAATAAGTTTAATACCGTGGACTGCAGAATTCCTCACAACTTGGAAAGGATTTGAACAGGCAGCTTACAAAAGAGGAATTCCAATGGCCAATAAATATCAAATGGAAAGATGCTGAGACTTGTTAGAAAACCTTTTAAAAAATAAAAAGCATCTGGTGCTTCTGAGAATTTGGGTGAATATTTTCTTACATTGATGGCAGGCTGGTGATTTGCTAGTCTTTTTTGGAGAATGGTCTGGAATATCAAGATGAAATTACTAGGGGCCCGGTGCATGACATTCGTGTACTGGGGCGGGGGGGGGGGGGGAAGGAGGGACCCCTCAGGGGATGTCTGCCTGCTGGCTTAGGCCCACTCCCTGCAGACAGAGGCAAGAGAGGTTCCTGCCACCACCACTGTGCTCACCAGCTGTGAGCCTGGCTTCTGCTGAGTGGTGCTCCCCCTGTAGGAGCACACTGACCACTAGGGGGCAGCTCCTGCGTTGAGTGTCTGCCCCCTGGTGGTCAGTGCACATCATAGTGACTAGTGATTCCTCCATTCTGTCAATTTGCATATTAGCCTTTTATTGTATAGAATATGCACAATTACTAACATTTATGAGTACTTTGTTCCCATTTATGAGTACTTTGTTCCAGGCACTTTTACATACATTATTTAATGTATTCTTCACAATAATCTCAAGACATAGATACTTGTCCTTCTCATTTTAAAATTGAAAAAAAAACAAAGCAAAAGAGGTAAATATCTTGCCTTTGTTATATCTCTATATAACAAAGATGCACTGGTATATAAATAATGAACTGGAATTTTAACCTGGACAGTTTGAGTCCAGAATAAACAGATATGAGTACAATTTTGTGGTCTTATTTTGAAAGGCAGCATAAGATAGTGGATAAGAGCAAGGACCCTGGAGCTGGACTGCCTGGGTTTGAATCCTGGCCACTTACCAGGAAGTTACTTCTTTTTCCAAGCCTAGCTGCTTCGTCTTTATAATGGGGGTGGTAATAATGCCTCGCTCATGCAGTTGAAGTAAAGGGTACAGGAGTTCATATTTGAAAAGTACTTAAAACATTGTCTGACACATAGTAAGTACTATATAAAAGTGTGTGCTAGTGTTTTTATACTCCTGCAATATGGTATTCAATCATTATTGGATCCTATAATTAGCTTTTAGATTTATAGAAATGAACTAATCAAATCTCAAAAATATTTATCTTCCATGATACCCACACAATTATTGGCTCTAAAGTAGAAAAGTACCTAATATTTTAGAAAGAACTCATTACCAATTTGGTCTAATGTCTTAGGTTCTTACTATAGTGAAGATACGATTCTCTAAGATTCTTTTCATTTGACAAGTTCTAATTAACATGAAGAAATCGTATTTTTGCTGCACTATCTAAAAAAAAAAAATTTTATGAGACTCCAGTGACCATTAATGCATTTTTTTATTCATCCACAGCAATTACATCCCAGAAGTGAGAATCATGTCGATTCCCAATCTTCGCTACATGAAGGTTAGTACTTTGCTTTATTAACAGGAAAAGAAAGAATTCCTTGGTTGAAAATATGTGCATGTTATGGGTGGTTGGCTGTGCATGTTTGGCATAGACGCAGTGAACAAGGAATAAAAGAGAAGAAAGTTTGGAATAATAAAGGGGATTGAGATTTTAAAGTTCTTTAGCTGGGATTCTTAACAATAGCATCTATGAAGGAGGAGCAGTGTGCACATACAGGGAGATGGAAACAGGTGGGGAAAGAAAGACATGGGACCCACAGGTGTCTTTAGCTCTTTTCCATCATCTCATGTGTGCGTATTCAGCAGATAACAGGAAGTATCTAGATTTCTTCTTTACCACGGCCCCTTTCTGCTTTGAGGTCTTTATCTATGCCCTTTCCTCTCCCCTACATCCTATTATGAATTGTAAAACATTCTGCAACAGCCTCTTTACTTTTTTCTAATATATTTTTATCAATTTCAGAGAGGAAGGGAGTGGAAGAGATTGAAACATCAATGATGAGACAATCATTGATTGGCTGCTTCCTGCACGCTCCCTATTGGGGATCGAGCCTCAATCCTAGCATGTGCCCTTGGCTGGAATCGAACCTGGGACCCTTCAATCTATAGGCCGACGCTCTATCCACTAAGCCAAACCAGCTATGGCTGCAGCAGCCTCTTTAGTTCATTTCTTTCATGGTGCCCATGAAGACATCTATAAAGACCCTGTTCATTTTAAACTTTTTTTGCCAATCTCAAGAGGGTATACAAGGACAAACTATGGTTCAAAAAATCCTAAACATCTTACAGTCTTGATGTGCCACTTTTTTCTATTATTATATCTGATGAGCCTGTGGCTCCCATATTTTATTTATGAGGGCTTCCTTCCTTTTAGTCCTTAAGTGGAGGACTGGATGTAACAAAAATTATAAACTTTAAATAATCACTTAGGTTATATACATTTCTTAGAATTTCTGGATCTAATAACTTTCCCTTTCTATGGGATCTGTCCCATTTCCTCAGTGAAATAGCAACTCTAGAAAGTATATGGCCTAACATATAAATAATAGAGTAGGAATGAGTGAGCACTTGGAGAATGCAGTGGTGGAGAGGTATGGGTGGGTGTTATTTCTCAGAACTGGTTGGAGAAGACAGTTGATGATTTTGTGACATATTTGGTATAGCAGCTAAGAAAGTGGACCTAGGTGGCAATAGTAGAACATGTCTGAGGTGCTTTTGCTATTTCATAGGAGAGCCAAGTTCTCCTGACTCTTACAAATCCAGTGGAAAACCTCACCCATGTGACACTGCTGGAGTGCGATGAAGGGGACCCTGATAATATCAACAGCACTGCTAAGGTAGGAGCACTTTGCCTTGTTCTGACCCTGATTTTTCCTGGAGTGACCTCATTTGACCTGGCTTAAAGGACTCTGTACTATCTCTCATTTCTATATCCAAGTAGCCATCGGTTCTTTTGATTCTACCTCCGAAGGTTTTACTTTTTCTGCAGACACACTGCCACTGCCCTGTTTGAAAGATTCATCTTTTCTTACCTGGACTGTAGTAATTTCCTAACTGACCTCACTCTTTTCAGTCCACCCCTGCCTCCATTCCAGTCCACCTTCTGTCTTGTCATCAGGGTGATCTTTCTAAAATCTAATTTTGATCATGACATGCGGATTACTTGCTATTCCTCTGACTCTGAGATGAAATTCAAATTCCTTGACATAGCAGAAGAGCTCCTTAATGTCCTCACCTCTCTCTGTTCTTCAGATGATTTTCTGCCAGATCCCCAAATCTAGCATTCTCCAAACCATACATATTTATGGTTGAGATCCAGGCAGATCCCATGGCTTGTGAACTTTCACACTGGGGAACTGCATATGCTGTTTGTTTTATCTAGAACACCTCTACTATCCCCACTCCCCTGGCATACATGCCCACACTACTCTTTCAGTGTAATGAATGCTTATTCTGCAAGACTCATAGGAAATAGCATCTCCTTTAAAAGCTGGTATGCCTCCTTTAGATGCGTTCTGCTTATATAGAGGATGCATAACACTAACTAAATATTAAAATAGGTGATTTTGACTCTTAGTGTTAGGTGAATAAATGAAGTGTGGCCTTTCTCCATTTTGCTATTTGGTGATTCATCTAGTACTTGCTATTTAGATCAAGACCTTTCTCTATAGACCATCTATTACTGACTCATAATTCAGGGTGATATTTATTAATAGAGATTGGTAGAAAGGATACCTCGGTCTATAATTAGCTGTTACTCAAATAATACTTCTTAGTAGAGAATGTCTTTATCCTGTCCCTTTTTTTCTTCCTGTACTTTATGTATGAGGGCTTCCTTCTTTTTAGTTCTTAAGTGGAGGACTTACTATTTCACTTGTTAGCATTACTTCCAAAAAGAGATGACACACCTCTCTCCTTGTTTCCTTTATTTTTGTTAAATAACACTAAGCTGTTCCAGTAATGGTAGAAAAAGAAAGAAATGCCTGTGCATATACCCAGCTGGTGAATTTGCTATATTTCTTTCTCTTTATACCCCTCAGCCACATTTGTATCCATAATTAGAAATGTAGTTGATGTTATCTGTTAACCTCTGACATAGCAAAGTTGAAGTCTAGTTACAACAGGTTAGGTCTGAAGAATGCTTGTTTTCTATTACCATAAATATACCCATTTCAGAAAATACTATGTTTCAACCAGTGTTTCTCCTTTATGTATTTCTTAAAAAAAAAAAAAAAAAAAAAAAAACCTGTTTCAGATATACCACAAAGTTTGAAGATTAATGTAGCAAAAATCCATGTACTTCCATTCCCTTAAGAAATAGGATATTAAAGATGCAATTAAAACCTCTACAACAGCGGTTCTCAACCTGTGGGTTGCGACCCCTTTGGGGGTCGAACGACCCTTTC
The DNA here is from genome assembly GCA_011751065.1 of Lasiurus cinereus. Taxonomy (NCBI): domain Eukaryota; kingdom Metazoa; phylum Chordata; class Mammalia; order Chiroptera; family Vespertilionidae; genus Lasiurus; species Lasiurus cinereus. The sequence goes on from JAAGEH010000434.1 coordinate 16,075,894, forward strand.
ACAAGGGTCGCCTAAGACTATTGGAAAACACCTATTTCCCATGGTCTTAGGAACCAACACACCGCTCCTCCATGTAGCAAAATGTAGCAATGTAGTTTACTGTTGTCATCTTAAGACTTACCCATGCTACACCACGATTCAAGACAAAATTTCATTTATTTGTAATTAGAAATAAATATTTCACAATATATAATTACATATTGTTTTTGTGATTAATCACTGTGCTTTAATTATGTTCAATTTGTAACAATGAAAATACATCCTGCATATCAGATATTTACATAACAGTTCATAACTGTAGCAAAATTACAGTTATGAAGTAGCAATGGAAATAATTTTATGGTTGGGGGTCACCACCACATGAGGAGCTGTCTTAAAGGGTTGCGGTATTAGGGAGGTTGAGAACCACTGCTCTACAACCTTCCCACTTGAATTTCCCAATACACCCACAATGAAGTAAACACTCCCTTGACTTTATCATTCCCTTAAATTTTTTTGTCTTTATATATTTAACTGGAAATGTCTGCTTTTTAAACAGTGATTTTAAATTTCATGTAAGTGCTATCCTATGTTTCTTGAGTCTTGCTAATTATTTCTAAATGTCTGCATCACTGTAATACTTTGCTATATTCTGCTGAATGAATGTCTTACGACACAGATTCCTTCTAAAGAAGGCCTCTCTCTGTTTTCCAGGTGGTGGTGCCGCCCAAAGAGCTGGTGCTGGCTGGCAAGGACGCAGCCGCTGAGTACGACGAGTTGGCAGAGCCCCAGGATTTTCAGGATGATCCCGAGTGAGTGATCTTTCTCTGACACCCCCTTGCCCCCCACATTGGCTGATACAGGAGGCCCACTTAGAGATCCTACATATTTTATCCGCATTTTAAAAAACAAGTTTTCCTTCTTATAAAAATAATTACTATAGGAATTTTGAAAATACATATAAACCATGAAGAAGAAAATAAAATCTAACCACCAGAGATAAGCATCATTAACATTTTGGTGTTTGTCCTTTCATCATTGGTATCATTCTGTAAGCATGTTGTTTTAACTTTTTTTTTTTCCACATAAATACATTTTCCATATTAAAAACATTTCAAGTGCATGATGTATAATGGTTGTGGACAGAATACAGGTTGCTAACAGAATACACTACTATCCCTATAGATTTATCACTGGATTTGTCCATCCCTACCCTCTCTCTTAAGAGTAATTAAAAGATTTTACTCTCTCAAATCTAATAACTGAAAAGTGAAAGACCATCCCTTTTCCTGAATGGGGAATGCATCATCAGCATCCATCTGAAGACAGAAATCATGACAGTTATTTGAACAGAGAGGATTTAATATAAAGAATTGTTAACTGGATAACTTCAAAGGTTAAAAAAACTGATTTAAGAAGTGCAATACAGTGGTACCTCGAGATACGAGTTTAATTCGTTCCGTAACCTTGAGGCTCGGGAAACTATGAGACGCTCGAGTCGTGGTAAACTGGTGGGTCATATGCAGCCGGCCGATTCGTGCGATTACTCCTATCTCAAATGTTGCTCGTATTTCAAAGCAAAAATCGCTCGCTCAGCGGCTCGTATCTCAAAAGTCCTGTATGTTAGGGCACTCATATCTCGAGATACCACTGTATTAAAACAAAAGCCGTGAGTCTTTTTAGCCCAGTGTGTAAAGACACTCTGAGTTATAACTCAGTGGCACAACTGGAAAAAAACAACAAAAAACAAAACAACTCTGAAATATCTCAGAGATGGCAATTTTATAAAAGAGCTACCACCTCAGGGCTGAGGGAACAAAGGGAAATGGTTAAAATTGTTAAAATGTAGAAACTTGAAGGAAGGACCCTGTGGAGCAGATATTCAGACCTTTGGGTCGGTGACAAGGGACACGCTTTACAGGAACTGGCATCTCAGTGGCAGCAGAGGCCTGCATGATACAGCTAGTTATGCAAGAGTTGGAAAACTGTAGCTGGTTCTTGCCACTTTCTGGGTGAAGGAGCGTTACTGGAGTGATGCCCATGAGAACCACACACAAACAGCAAGCTCCCTGGAAGGAGCAAGCCCCTCCTTCCTGCAGGCTCTAATCTCCCTTTAGAGTCCCCCTAATGGGAACCTGACAGGAAGCAGCTTACAGAGTACAAATGTGATTAGCAGAGTCCTGGGTCACAAACTAAGATGTAGAAAGTGGGCCTGGAGCTGAGAAGCAGTAGCTTAATACACTGGCACAGAGAACATTTAAGGTTTTGTAACAGAATAATCAAAAGCTCCCTCAGCAAGATATTGGAAAGAAGAGAGAACGTAGGATGGGTTGGAAAAATAAAGTGAGAGCAAAGGTAAGATTAGTACAGTGATTATGGATTGAGAAAGCACTAGGGCAGGTGGTTTGTTTTGTTTTATTCTGTAGAATCCTGGGCTCCTCCCCAGATATTCTTTTTAACAGGTTTAGGGGGGCACCAGACATCTGAAAAGTTTTTTAAGCTTCCCAGATGGCAATGCTTGCCTGAGGGATTAAGGATAGAAAGAAAGACAGACATTTTCCCTTTTTCTATTTTTAACTGATTTTAAAAAAAATGAATCTGATACAAATCAAAAGTTTATTAACTATAATACGAAATGCGTTCTCTCTAATCTTTTGCTTTATGTAGGTCCTTAAGTTATATTCATTAGGTACATAAATTTGTTAAGCCAGTGCAAATTATATATCATCTGAGATATTAAATTCCAGTCAGAGTAATTACATGACAGATTGACAAAATTGAATTAATTATATGTCACTGCCGGAACCTGCCGGCAATCGAACAGTACCTGATTGAGGGGGTGAGGATAAGAAAAAGACAGACAAGAAAAGATAGGGTTGGGAGGTCTGAGACTTGAGTCTGCAGCCCCGAGTTTATTTCCAGCATAGTATTTAAGCACAAGCAGAAGAGGGGGTTACACAAATCAGGTACGTATTTGCAAATACAGTCACTGACATTCTAAGTAATCAATACCTTGCAAGATCTTGCACATAGGCATCAACATTTTTTCAGCCAAGCTGTTTAGTTATGTCTAAACTCTGCATTCACATCTCTGTTTATTAAATTCAAGGGTGAGAAAGCAGAAAGCTATGTCTAGACTTTGCATTCAGAATTCTTGTTTATTAAACTGAAGGGTGAGAAAGCAGAGAGCTATGTCCAGAGCCTGCATTCAGGTCTCTGGTACCCCCGTATGCCCGGGGCAGCTCCCCACATTTCACATTACTATTCTTTATAGGACTTTTAGATATCTGGAAATTAAAGTTATACAGTACTCTTTAAATATGTAAATGTTTAATTCCAGTAACTTTTCTGGGAGTGACTTGAGTATCATTTAGGCAGTAGCTCACATTCTGTTTATTTTATTACTTTTTGAAGTTGAGTTATTTTTTTAAAATATATTTTTATTCATTTCAGAGAGGAAGTGAGAGGGAGAGAGAGAGAGAAACATCAATGATGAGAGAGAATCGTTGATTAGCTGCCTCCTGCATGCCCTCTACTGGGGATTGAGTCAACAACCTGGGCATGTGCCCTAAATTGGAATCAAACCCAGGATGCTTCAGTCCATAGGCCAACACTCTATCTGCTGAGCCAAACCAGCTAGGGCTGAAACTCAGTTATTAAACCAAAAACTCCAAGTGCATGTCAGAGAAAACTGAAATGGAAACATAAACTAGAGAGAATTTTTCTATTTTAAAAATTCCTAATTTATACAAGTTATTTACAAAAACACTGACTTGCCGAAACCGGTTTGGCTCAGTGGATAGAGCGTCAGCCTGCGCACTGAGAGATCCCAGGTTCGATTCCGGTCAAGGCATGTTACCTGGGTTGTGGGCACATCCCCAGTGGGGAGTGTACAGGAGGCACCTGATCGATGTTTCTCTCTCATCGATGTTTCTAACTCTCTATTCCTCTCCCTTCCTCTCTGTAAAAAATCAATAAAATATTAAAAAACAAAACACTGACTTATGGTGTTCTAAAGATTTCTTTAATACTGAGTTATGATCACTGTTTATTCTATAGAAATATTACTACTCTAGAGGCCCGGTGCACGGATTTCGTGAACCTGGGTGTGTGTGTCCCTCAGCCCAGCGTGCACCCTCTCCAATCTTGGATATCCCTCTCACAGTCCAGGATTGCTGGCTCCCAACTACTCATCTGCCTGCCTGCCTCATTGCCCCTAACTGCTTCTGCCTGCCAGCCTGATCACCCCCTAACCACTCTCCTGCCAGCCTAATTAATGCCTAACTGCTCCCCTGCTGGCCTAATTGCCCCTAACTGCCCTCCCCTGCTGGCTAGTCACCTCTAATTCCCCTCCCCTGCCAGCCTGGTCACCTCTAACTGCCTTCCCCTGCAGGCTTTGTCCCTTCTCCCTCCCCCCCCCAACTGCCCTTCTCTGCAGGCCTGATTATCCACAACTGCCCTCCCCTGCCAGCCATCTTGTGGTGGCCATTTTGTGTCTACATGGGGGCAGCCATCTTTGACCACATGGGGATGGCCATCTTGTGTGTTGGAGTGATGGTCAATTTGCATATTACCTCTTTATTAGATAGGATATGCACAAAGATTAATGTAAAAAGGGGGTTTATGAAGCACCCTTGTTTATAATAGGAACATTGACAACAACCTCAGTGTATGACAATCATGGTAATATAGAATAGAATACTAAGAAACTACTAAGGAGAATGGAGAGGATCTTTATGTACAAATATGGAAAAATGTTTCTGATAAACAGAGTGAAAAAAAAAGTTGTAGAATAATGTATCCCTTTTGTGTTCGGATAAGCAGAAAACTATAAATACAGAAAAATACCTGGTAGGTTGAAAACCAAAGTGTTTGCATTTTTTTCCTCATGCAAAAGGAAATAAGAGGAAAGGCTTTTACTTTTTACTATTTGAATTTGATTATATTTTACTTTTGTAAAACTTAAAAAATAAGGAGATCAACATTTTGCTAAAGAAACTCTTCATTGCTGATAACATGCTGGTGTTTCTATCTTGTCATCAAATTTCCTGTTGGGCCATAAAATGACTATAAGTCTTAGTGGGTTGGCTGACTTGTGACCTGCCTAACGCTGTGCTTATTTCCTTCCATAGCATTATAGCCTTCAGAAAGGCCAACAAAGTCGGCATTTTCATCAAAGTGACCCCACAGCGTGAGGAGGGCGAAGTGACCGTGTGCTTTAAGATGAAGCATGATTTCAAAAACCTGGCAGCGCCCATCCGCCCCATCGAGGAAAGTGACCAGGGCACGGAAGTCATCTGGCTCACTCAGCATGTGGAACTCAGCTTGGGCCCACTTCTTCCTTAAAGGTTTCACTTGTGGGCAGAGCCCAAAGGACAGTGTCGCCACAAATCCACGCGAAAACATGGAAGCCGCTGCTTCATTAGCCCTTGTTTATAACAATGTACCCACACACTACTGAATCCTGTCCTAGGAGGGTGGGGCATACATAGGCAAGGCATTAGGAATACAGGGCAACTGCTGTTCCTCTCACTTCTGTTAACACCAGAAAGTCTGTGTCTCCCTCACTGAACCCTGCACGTTGAATACAGCATACTCCATCTGAGGAAAAGGGGTGGCTGTTCCTCGGAGTGGCATTAGATTTATCACTTGAGAAACTCCAACATACTATCTCCTGGTCTGACCTCACACAGGATCATAATCTCATAGAAGAACTGAAAATGATAACTGAAAGGTAGGCCTGTTGGCCACGATCTGGCGTTGGTCTCAGTGTACCAACTGCTTTCTGCATTCCATTAGATATAACTGCGAGGTTATACTTCTTCACTTGCCATTATGGCTACCATCGTGCCATAGATTTCCATTTGACAGGAAAATGGAATTGTCACATTGTCTTTAGTTCTGTGATGATTGGAAATTCTTAAGGCACTCTCATTTGCTCTCTCAGTGAATATAGGACACTTATTTATTGGTTGCTCTTAAAAATTTTTCCCGGTAGAATATGGAACTTTTTTTTTTTTAAGAATTTGAGAAGAAGGCACTTAATGTTATATCAAGGGGTTAGCAAATTCCATTCACTTTAAATTTTGCTACAATACCCAGGGATTAATGCTTCCACAGGGAGGCAGTCTTTATATGTCTTACTCCCTACCCCTTCTCTGCTCTGCCTCTTTAACTCAATAGATTGTTCTGAATATTTGGAACCTGGAAAGAGTCCAAAGAAAACTTGGTAGACAAGTTCACTTCTGGAATGCACAAGACATCTTAAAGGTTAGATTGTAAGCATGATCTGAACTAATGTTCTTGCCATTGATTTCAAGGGAAGATTAACATTATAATCTCTTGAGTCCCAAACTGGGTATTAAGAAAGAACCTTGCCTCTTCATAAGTTTAAGTTTTATCACATGGTGTGTCAAATAAGACTATTTTGATTATAAAATAGTTCAGCAAGCAGCTCAGAACACTTGCCTAACACATTCTGTTTCCATTCTGTATCCTGGAGTTGGGTTGTTAACCTGAGTTTCTGTGATGTTTTCTACAATGAAACTTAAGACAGTAGACCACGAGCTGTACCACATTTCTGTCAACGCATTGTTAGCAAATGGCCAGCAGACTTTTGGTAAAGAGAAATTTTCTGTTCACCTTGGTTTTGTTTTTAAGTTCAAGCCTTTATTTAGAAGAAAAGGTTAAGATATATAAAAATCTATGATATAGACAAGACCAAGTATCTTGTCAGCTCCCTGGAAAATAACTATATTTAAGAAGCCTTTGAAAGACACTAAGTAGTACTCTTAAGATCAAGCCAATTTTATGAAACAATATTCCACAGAGTAATATACTAGTTTATGGTACAGTGTAAGAAAAAATACTCATCCCTAATATTATGACACTAATAATTAAGGTTTAGCCTCTTAAAAGTTGGGGCAGGTGTTATATAATAGCAAATGTGCAAACTATAGAAATAGTTTAATTTGTTGTGACCCCCACAGAGTGTCAAATTAAATTTTATTTCACTACCTGCTGGAGCCTCTGTGAAGCCACTGCTCCCATTTGCCAGAGGAGAAAGAGTATCAAAGTAGACAATAGCTTTCTTAGTTTACACATTTGTATAGACTACACACAGTTGTATGTTGTACATTTATGACATATAGCTGGTATTTATTCCCCAAAGTAATAAGGTTGAAGTAATGGGTCTCATCACCCTCCGTGACACAGAAACACAAAAATACTTTTGATCATAGAATTATTTTTTCTTCATAAGCCAAATGAACTTAGAGAATGACAGAGCCATTCATTTGTTTCCTCAAAATAGTTTTCAGTGCAAGCTGGTATTTTGTGTGTGAATAGAAATGGTTCGCCACCTGCAGCTGGTGAATTCAGAATTATTCTTGTTGCTTTTGTAATTAGATTAGATTTTTAATGCACAGTGTGCCCCACTGCAGGTGAATTAGATGTCATTAGCACTAGAGACTACACTTTTGGAAACATAAGGCAAAATTAATTTGGATTTGTGATTTGATTAGCCCACCACCATTTTCTTTTGTTCAAAATGCTTGTAAGCATAATGAGCTAAATGTCATGCATATTTGTGAAGAAATATCCTTTTTGGTCCCTTTTGGGAAAGAGGGGCACTCCTTGATCTTTATGAATGGCAGGTCCTGTTTTGCCTTATTGCTTAACGTAATGTAGTGAAATAAAGCAGACAAAGCTTGGATGTCTTTGGTTTGGTTTCATGAAGACTGGAACAGCATGGATCAGTTAGAAGATGGGTCGAGTCCAGACAGGTAGTATGAGAGTCAGTAAGGCATGCTTCCTTTGTCCATTTCTTTACGTGAACTAAGCCAAAACCTCAGATCAAGTTGGTTTAGTGTGACGTGTGGGTAGATGTTACTTGAGCTCCTTATGAACACATTCAGAACCATTATATAAATGTTAGGTTGCTGGTTTCTATCAGATTCTATCCTTGGTCGTTGCTCCCAAAGATATTTCAACTATACAAAATGGCCTAACTGCAACCAGTAGCCCCTCAACCCCTTTTATCTGTTTTGCCCTCCCCTGTATTTCCTTGTGAAGCTTTTTCTCTCACTGCCATATTGAATGATGTAAAATGCCCTCCCTGCTAAATACATGTCCTATCCCCTCTGTGGCCCCATCCCCATAGCATTAAGCACTATCCCATTAATTATGTATTCTGTTTATTTTCTGAGTACTTATATTAGAATATACCCTCCACAGTGCAGGGTTGTTTTTTTTTTAATTACTGTATCTGTGAATCCTACAACAATGCCTGACAAGGAGTAGGCACCCACTATTTGTTGAGTAATACTATCATCCTTTTCTTATTTATATAGCTGTTGATCTTCTATCTTTTTTTCATCTACATATGTCTCTCTGTCATAAGCCAAATATTTTACTTGCCTTGAACTTTCTGTTCTGGTGTTTTCTCTATGAATACTCTTCCCTCTCATTGCACCTCCAAAATTAACTTTCCTCCTCCCATCTCTCCCTTCCAGCTAGGTGTGATCATAATCTGTAACACCTCTTCCTTGTATGATGAAGTTTTGTATGTATGTAGCTCTGCTGGTTTGCAAACTCCTTCAGGACCAAATCCAGGCCCCTTCGTCATCTGTTTCTCATATTCCATTCAAAGAGCACCTTGGCGCAAACTCAAAAGCTCAGAGCTAGCCAGGCCAGCATGGCAAGGTGGTTGAGCATCAAACTATAAACCAGGAGGTCATGGTTTGATTTCTGGTAAGGGCACATGCCCAGGTGGCAGGCTGAATCCCTAGTGTGGAGCATGCAGGAGGCAGCCGAGCAATGATTCTCATTGATGTTTCTCTCTCTCCCTCTCCCTTCCTCTCTGAAGTCAATAAAAATATATTTTAAAATATTTCTGCTTGAAAAACAAAACTCAGAGCTAAGTCAGTTGCTCAATTCTAATATAGTTTTCCCTTTTTCAGAATTTCAGTTACCTGCAGTCAACCATGGTCCAAAAATATTAAATGGAAAATTCCAGATAGAAAAAATTCATAAATTTTAAATTGCATGCCATTCTGAATAGTATGATAAAACCTCATGCTGTTTCCCACCTGGGACATGAATAAGCCCTTTGTCTAACTATCTGTGCTGTACACGCCCATTAGTCACTTAGCAGTCTTGGTTATCCGATCCACTACTGGTTTTGCAGTACTTGTGCTCAAGTCACCCTTATTTTATTTCAATTGGGATATGCCAAAGAGACACCATAAAATGCTTCCTTGATGTGAAGAGGAATGTATGTATAGGAAAAATCATAGTATATATAGTACTGTAGCAGTCTCAGGCATCTGCTGGGGGTCTTGGAAGGTATCCCACACAGATAAGAGGGCACTCCTGTACTTATCATTTTCTTATGGTCAGGGGCATCTGTAGTGAAATATATTTCTTTTTCTTTTTTTCTTTATTGTTTTTTACAGAGAGGAAGGGAGAGGGAAAGAGAGTTAGAAACATCAATGAGAAAGAGACACCCTACTGGAGATGTGCCCACAACCAAGGTACATGCCCTTGACCGGAATCGAACCTGGGACCTTTTAGTCCACAGGCCCATGCTCTATCCACTAAGCCAAACCGGTTCCGGCCTGAAATATATTTCGCTTTAGATGTGAGACACCTACATAAGATAATGACTAAGTGTTAAGTGAAATGTAACATTAAATAATATGGAATCAAACAGTGAGAAAGTTGTTTCCTCTCATGTTCCCTCATCTGGTTAAATCAAGGAAAGTCCAGCTGGTATGGCTCAGTGGATTGAGCATCATCCCATGCACCAAGGGGTCGCTGGTTCAATTCCCAGTCAGAGCAACTGGGTTGCAGTTCAGTCCCTAGGATGGGGCATGCAGGAGGTGGCCAATCAATGTTTCTCATCCATGTTTCTTTCTCCCTCTCCCTTTCTCTCGAAAATCAATAAAAACATACTTTTTTTAAAATCGAGGAAAAAGAATCACTCTTGCATTTGGCACATTTAACACTTATATTTTTAAACAGGCCTCTGGCTCAGAGCCTTTGGCAAACAGTAGCTACTTACTAAAAAATGTTTCATTTTCCCTGTACTTGTTTTTAAGAGTACATCTAAACATGATACTAGCCTGATTGGCATGGCTCAGTGATTGAGCGTCAAACTACGAACCAGGAGGTCACGGTTCAATTCCCAATCAGGGCACAAGCCTGGGTTCTGGGCTCAATCCCCTGTGTGTAGCGTGCAGGAAGTGGCCAATCAATGATTCCCTCTCATTGATGTTTCTATATTTCCCTCTCCCTTCCTATCTGAAATCAATAAATATATTTTTTAAAAAACCAAACATGCTACTAATTTTCCATTTACAGAAGTGATCAAATTTTCCTTTTAAAATAAATGTGGAGTCCAGCCTGGGTGGCTCAGTTGTTGAGTGTTGCTATGAACCAGGTCATGGTTTGATTCCCAGTTGGGCCATGTGCCTGGTTTGCGGGCTCGATTCCCAGTAGGGGGCGTGCAGTAGGCAGCCAGCCGATGATTCTCATCATTGATGTTTCTATCTCTCCCTCTCCCTTCCTCTCTGAAATCAATAAAAATATTTTTTAAAGTAAATAAAATAAAAGTGGAACTCAGGAGTTCCACTTCAGCCTCTAATGCAGACACCTCGAAAACAAAAGGTCGATAGATGGCAAAATCATACATTTTATTGGAGTTGTGGCAGAGCAGTCAAATACCCTGAATTTCAAGGTGGGACAGATCCTCCAAAGAGATCAGACATAGAGTGGCTCATCTGTAGCAGAGCATGGGAGGAAGAAGTGTTGAATGCATATGAGCAGGTAAGAGGAAATCAACAACAAAAATAGTTGTTAAAGGCCAACTCTGGGCTAACATGGCATTTTAAAACCCCAGAGAACTTCAGACGCTAAGGAAGCTTGCATGCATTCACAAGCTCTTTCCAAGACCTTCACTGGGTGTTCACAAGAAAGACCCGCAGGGACGGGGTGGTGCTGGAGCGAGCTCTCAGAGCCCCCCTTGGTTTGGAGGCATATCAGGAGGGACCTGCTGCCACTTTAGGAAAGACATGAAAGCTTGCCTCCTCCCTTATACCCTTCCCCCATAGGAGCATCACCTCCTAAGTCACAGGGTGAAACAGAAATCCTGTCTCCATTGCTGGGGAACAAGGAAAGAAAGAAATCACCGTTGAGAGGGACAATTCTGACTGAGCCCCAGGATTCTATACCAATTCCATTAAAGATCTCCTACCACTCACTACAGGAAGGGCCAGCTGCAAATATAGGTCAGGCTTTGGTTGCCACAGAGAGGAGGGACAGAAATACTAAGAAAATACCTGTTCCCAAGACCTGGCCACAAGGGACCTATTTAAGACTGAGGCTGAATTAGAGCAGAAAACCCCTGACCCCTCCACCACTAACCACCTAGGTAGCAGCTAGTAACCAACATCAGCTATTGGGAGTGAGCAAATGCACAGACTTAACCACAGGTATGCTGGACAGCTGAAAGCTAAGGATGAAATATCAACTCTTTAAGTTCTTCAGTTCTAACCTAAAGCACAAATTAATGTTGGAGGATAAGAAAATTGTGGTACACTGAAGGCAACCATACCAACAACAAAACCCAAACCCAGCTCAATTCCTGACTAAATTGACTAAACCCACAATTAGCCTGATAGAAGAAGAGGCTTGTCCATTTCCAAGCATTACTAACTACTCTTTACCCAGTCTCTAGTGTTCCTTAAGCACTGTCTGGCAATCAAGAAAATAAGATACACAGAGAAAAACCAAGCCATTTTTCATCGACAGTCAAAACCATATACAGATGTTGGAACTATCAAATGAAGACTTAAACTCTAACATATTGAAGAATCAGTTGAAAATTTGGATAGTATGTGTGAACAGATTTCAGCAAAGAAGTAGAAACTGTAAGTCAAACTGAAATAAAAAAATACAGGATCAGACATGAAGAATATCTTTTATGGGCTCATCAGTAGACTTGTCATAGCTGAAGAATAATCAGGAAACTTGGAGATAGGCTGATAGAAATTATTCAAACTGATCCCCACTCCCAAAGGGTGAAACAACAAAATATTCCAGATCTATGGGACAATCTCAAATGATCTAATATGTATAACTGGCATTTCAAATGGAGAAGAAACGGCAGGAGAATATTTGAACATATGACATCTAAGAATTTTCAAAATATGATGAAAGACAAACCACAGATCAAGAAGCTCAGATAAACCTGTGCTTTTTCATAAAGGAAAATATATATTTAGCATATGATCAAATGATCTCACTACTAGGTACTTACAACAACCTGTATATTAATGGTTTTAATGGCTTTATTTATATTCATGGAAATCTGGAACAATTCAAATGTCCATCAACTGGCTAATGGAATTTTTTAACCCACCTGGTATACCCATACAATGGAATTCTCAGAAATAAAAAGGAATAAATTATTGACATGTCTAACAATATTGATGAATTTCAAACACAATATCCTAAGAAATAGAAGTTAGGCCCAAAAAAGCATTATATAAGATTCCGTTTATAATATTTTGGAAAAGGCAAAACTATGTGGACAGAACACAGACCAGTGATCGCCACTGACAGTGTATGTGGGAAGTGGATCGATTTGGGCACAAGGGAATTCTTGAGGTGGAACTAGGCTACATTTGTGGCGAATGTATGTAAAAATTTCCTAACTGTATAATTAGAAGTTAAACTTCTGTACCGAAATTATACTTTAAATAAACCTCATTTAAAAATTAGGTGATAAAAGTCTTAGGTAGTTTGATGATAGGATATATTAAAAAAAAATTATGAACGTGGTGCCAGAATGCTTGAAATTAGTAAAATACTGGCAGAGTGGTTATATGTTGTCCCCCAACGACGAAACAGTACCTGCATTGATCTTTCAGACACTTTTCAGAAGTTGGAAAAACAGGACTATTATTGTCTTTGGATTTGTGGCTTCACCACTTCTTACACGACCATGAGCAAGTTACTTCCTCTCTTTCAACCTGTTTCCTTTCCCATCCCAGTGAAAGAGGGGCGATCTTCTTGCCCAGAGGGTAGTGGTCACCAGATAGAATACATGGCATCTGGCTGAATTTGGCTTCCAGATGAGTCATTTTTGGGGTATAAATGTCTGAAACATGTTCATCCTAAAATATGGTTCCTGCCGAAACCGGTTTGGCTCAGTGGATAGAGCGTGGGCCTGCGGACTGAAAGGTTCCAGGTTCGATTCCGGTCAAGGGCAGGTACCTTGGTTGCTGGCACATCTCCAGTGCGGGGCGTGCAGGAGGCGGCTGATCAATGTCTCTCTCTCATCCATGTTTCCAGCTCTCTATCCCTCTCCCTTCCTCGCTGTAAAAAAATCAATAAAATATATTTAATAAAAATAAAAAATAAAATATGGTTCGTTGTTTATCTGAACTTTAAATTTAACGAGACGTTCTGTGTTTCCTGCTTGCTAATTCTGGCAACCCTACCGAGGTGGTTGTGAGCATTTAAGTAGGACACCGGCTGGCACGGCAAGACGCTCGCCCAGCGCGGGCAAAAGCGCTCAGTGGGAGCCGACGCTGCTTTACTCCCACCCGCTCGCTCGTCACTGGCTCCTCCATTCTTCCACTCAAGGCAAGTCAGACAGGGACCCAGCGGGCCGCACCAGGGCTGGAACACGTCAGGGCTACGCGCACGTAAAGCCCTTCCGACGGGTGACGTCAGGGCGTCCAAGGCCCCGCCCCCAGGGGCGCGCGAGACGCACCAATACGACGTCACAGGCCGGGAAACAGCCGCGGGACCTGACGGGACTGTGGCGGTCCTGCCTTCCAACTCGGAAGCAGCCGCTGCCTCCGGACGCTCTCAAGATGGCGACCTCTCTGGGTTCCAACACCTACAACAGGCAGAACTGGGAGGATGCGGTAAGTGCGCCTGGCCGGGCAGGCCGGGAGAGGCGGCGAGGCGGGGCCTCCCGCTGGCCGGGCCCGGCGTGGCCGCGGCGCCGCCGCCGCCCAGGGAACTGCTGGGAGGAGCGCGCGCCGCGGCCTAGCTGGGCTGGGGCGGCCGGCCGGGGGGGGCCCGCCTGCGGGCGCGGAGGCGGGGGGCTCAGCCGGGGCCCGAGAGCGGCCTCCTTTGCATGCCGGCCTCCTCCACTCCCTCCGTGCCGGTCCCCTCCCGCCGCGGCCGGAAGAGCAGGCGGCGCCCCCCCCCGCCCGCGACCGGGCCCGCGCCAGACCCGGGGTTCCTGCCCCGCGGTTCCCCGCCCTCGCTCCCCGTCCCGCCCCCACCCCGTCTCCCCGTGACCCGCTGGTGGCAGAGTCCTCGGAGCCTGGCCTTGAACCCTGTTTCCCCTGTTCGCCAGGACTTCCCCATTCTGTGCCAGACGTGTCTTGGAGAAAACCCGTATATCCGGATGGTGAGTCGATGGTGTGTGACACGCGGATTGTTTGTGTTCTCTCAGCGTCGGGGGGGTCCTTGCAAACTGTCGGGGAACCGCCCCTCTCGGCCAGGCGGAAGAAAGGTGCCCCTTCACCGACCCCCAGGGTCTGTGACAGTGTACGAAGGACCGTAAGCTGATGGCCAGTTTACAGATGCCTAACCGGTGGCTCTGAAGCTCAGACTCAGTGCTGTGATGTAAGGAGGCATAATAACAGCGCGGGTTTGTTGAGCATTTTTAACCTGGGAGAGAGATCTGTTAACCAGGAGCTGAGTTTCTCTCTTTTTCACAGAGCAAGTAACGAGGGGGGCTGCGATGTGAATTGGTATAGTCTCACTGCAGGGACCCCAGCAAGTTAGGAGAAACAGGACTAGAGGCCAGGTTTCCCGACTCCTAAGCAAAAATGCCTTTTGGCCACTGCACCTTGTCTGTCTCTGATGCCAGGTGTTCCCTATCGTCACATAATAAGGGTTAAATTCATTGACATTGACTGGTAATTAGGACTGTAGGATTGTGACGGTCTCAGGCCTTGATAGGTTGATTTGTGCAAGATGTTGAATAGCTTATGGGAAGGGGACGTATACCACATGCAGGATATCAGCACAGCCTACGCCAGTTACTTTGGCCATGGCTCCATCAGGAGCTGTGGGAACAGTTAGGAAGTTTCGTTCTTGGCGGACAGAAGTGAACCAAAAAGTTGTGGCTGTTTGAAGACACATGCTACTTGGTGTTAGACCCATAGGTGATGAGAATTTATACCTACACCCTCCCCACCGCCCCCCTTTTAGGATGCCACACACATTTCTTGGGTTGTATTTGGGGAAGAAGCAGACATCTAGTCTTTTTTTTTCCCCCCCTGGAACTCCAGTTCTTTTCTGTTTTTTTTTCTATTTCAGACCAAAGAAAAGTACGGGAAGGAATGCAAAGTAAGTATGTCTGTTAAAGAGTCATTATGTCATTTTATTTTCCTTTTTTCTACCAAATTAGCTTTCAACTTGCTGAACTTTGAGGTCTTCCAGTAAAAGTCAGTGCTACGCAGCTTTCATGTATCATTTATATGCTCATTGGCTGTTAACTGTTTAGTGTGTGAAGTAAGAAAATGAGCCCTTCAGTATAGGGGTTCTTAACCTGGTGTCTGTGGATGGGCTCTGAACCCCCTGAGATTGTATACCTAGTGTTGATTGTGCACATGAGAATTTTTGCTGCGGAGGAAGATCACAGCTGCCACAAGATTCTCAAAAGAGTATATGACACTCCCCACTCAACCCCAGAACGTTTAAGGGTTACATTATTAATGGGGTGGAGAGGACTGAAAATTCCTCTTTCTGTGCAATGTGGATTTTTTACTACTGGGGCAGGTATGATTGAAATATCAAATGGCATTTAGGCTAGATGATTGTTAAGGTTTCTTGTAAACCCTAGATTTGGGAATCCTTTCTTTGAATACCCCATTGTTAGTGAGTTCCCTGGATTGATTGTCTAGGTCAGGACTATTCATACTCTGTGGCTCTTATTTTGTGTTAAAGATCTGTGCCAGGCCATTCACAGTGTTTCGCTGGTGCCCCGGAGTCCGCATGCGTTTCAAGAAGACTGAAGTGTGCCAAACCTGTAGTAAATTGAAGAATGTCTGTCAGACTTGCCTCTTGGATCTAGAGTATGGTATGTTTGCCCTGTCCAATAAATCGAAAGTATGCAGGTGCCCCAGACAACAAACCAGTCTTTTAATCTCCCATGTCTACTCTACCTCTGGTTCTGACCCCCGTTTGGAATGTGTGCTGTGCTCTGCTTATTCTTGTGAGGGGAGAACCATACTAGGCTATCCTAGAGAACTCCTGAACAACAGTAGGAACTTAAAGAAAAGTTGTGAATTAGAACTAGCCTAAAACTTCCTCATGTGCATCTATGTAGCCAAGGGGAGGCAAAGGCCTTGTTCCTATGGTAGGTAATTTCTTTGCCTTGGGCTTCTTTCTAGATCCAAAGGTTTTTTTCCACAATTCTTACCAGAAGTTCATAGGCTAATGTTGCTTTAGATTTTTACCTCAACTGTATTATTAGGACTGATATACTGCCACTGTTTCAGAGTAAGTGCTTTTTTTTTCTTAACTGAAAGTGACTTTTTATGAGAAAATGCTTTTTCAACAAGTTTTTGCTATAAAATAAGAGGAAAATATGAGTTTATATATGTTAAATTCAGAAAACTACTCTGCTTCTCAGTCCTGGTCACATTATCATCTTTTAATATTTTTATTGATTTCAGAAAGGAAGGGAAAGAGTGTAACATCCATGATGAGACAGAATTATTAATTGGCTGCCTCCTGCACACTCCTTGCTGGGGATTGATGTCACAACTCGGGCATGTGCCCTTAACTGGAATTGAACCTGGGACCCTTTAATCTGCAGGCTGACACTCTTATCTACTGAGCCAAACCAACTAGGGCCCTGGTCACCTATTTATATGTTAAGGAGGTATTCTGGTTCTATAATACAATGACCTGTTATATGACTGTGACTATCCAGACAATCTGTAGGACTAACCTAAAATGAACCACGTTTTACATTTATTTAAAATACGTCTTTATTGATTATTTTTTGAGAGAGAGAGAATCATCAATGAGAGAGAACATTTATCAGCTGCCTCCTGGGCTCCCCCTACTGAGGACCAAGCCTGCATTGAACCCACGATCTCTTAGCTCCTAGGTTGACATTTTTGGTGCCTGTGGCAATGCTCAGTCCACTGAGCCATACCGTCGGGCTACATTTATTTGACATAAATTGTGATATATGAAAGCTAAATACGTTATTAATTTACAGGTCAAGTCTGACTATACCCAGAGTTTGTTCATCTAAAAGGTTTTCTAAAACATTTGTTACAGAATAATGATAGCTCAGGAATTAGGACAATTTCTTAGAATGCTCTGTAGCAATATTTGCCTGATTGTGCTAAAGATTTTCAGCAAAAATATAGTAAAGCCTCTGGTACTAAATTAAGTAGAGAAAGGATGATATTGTATTCTGTGGTTATATTCAGGAATGCTTTAAAATATGCCTGTTTTTTTCTCCTTTCCTTTACCAGGCCTGCCTATCCAGGTTCGTGATGCAGGGTTGTCTTTTAAGGATGACATGCCAAAATCAGATGTCAACAAAGAGTACTACACACAGAATATGGAGAGGGAGGTATGCTGCCACTTTCTTGATATAGTCTTATATTTGGTAAAAAAAATCCTAGTGGATTGACACAGTTTATATGATTTATCTTTTGATTTGCCATCCCTGTGTGTAGATTTCTAACTCTGATGGAACACGGCCAGTTGGCATGCTGGGGAAAGCCACATCCACCAGTGACATGCTGCTCAAACTGGCCCGGACCACACCCTACTACAAAAGGAACCGACCCCACATTTGCTCCTTCTGGGTGAAAGGAGAATGTAAGAGAGGAGAGGAATGTCCATACAGGTAAGAGCTGAAGTATATTTTCAGTATCTGCTCTCAGATGATTAATTATCTAAGAAGTGGGAGTTGCTAGTTTCAACAATTTCTACTTTAAAATCTAAAAGTATATACAGCTAGTGTGGTATATCTCATATCTTAAGACTGTTAAATTTAGGAAAGCTTGATTAAATTGTTTTTATGTGTAATGGAGCTTATAGCTGAGCTTTGGGAAGCTAAATTGCTGTGCTGTATAACACAGATGTTTACCCTGAGATGCAAGTGTTCACTATTATGGTATCACTGGCTTGAATCTCAGTGGGTCAATGAGGTCAGATTAAGGCCAGGCATCTAAGGGTGTGTGAATAGGTTTCCGTCAAGACTGCCAAGCATCTGGATTAGGAGCTGTTAACTTGGGGTTGGTTAACCCCACCCCCACCAAAAAAATTATTCCCTTTTCTAGGCCTGGGTCCATAACTTTAATCAAACTCTGACTGGAATGCAAGACCTCAAATACGTTAAGAACCACTGACCTTGGGAGGGATAGGGATAACAGTGTTTCGGTTACCCTTTGTTTGGGGGTGGATTGTGCCAAAAGTATTTCTAAGGAAACTGCCGCACTGGATGGCCATTTCAATGGATTTCAGGAGGCTGGCAAGTCCTTGTAATACAGTAAATCAGTTGATATCAGCTCTATATCAATAATTTTATTTTTGGCACTTGTGTAGCTACTGTTGGGTGATACCTATAAATTGTTTCTTTTGTTTCATTTTTATGCATTGTTCTTTCTTGAACCATAGACATGAGAAGCCTACAGATCCAGACGACCCCCTTGCTGATCAGAACATTAAAGACCGATATTATGGAATCAATGACCCGGTGGCAGATAAGCTTCTAAAGCGGGCTTCAACAATGCCTCGTTTGGACCCGCCAGAGGACAAGACTATCACCACACTATATGTTGGTGGTCTGGGCGATACCATTACTGAGACAGATCTAAGGTTTGTGGATATAATTTTATGAGCTCTTTTTGCTTTTAACTGTCTTGGAATAACTTGGGGGCAATAACAGGCAAGCACGATAATCCTTTAAAAATACATTTTTCTTTAATTATTTTATAGTCAGTAAATATGTCCACTAGAATTTTTATAAAATTGTTCTTTATGATGCCGGAGTAGTACTGTTCAACAACAGTGCTTAATCCTTCATTGCATGTGGTGATAATAATTACATGAGATTCTATTTGGCCTAATAGCCAAATAGAGTTTTTAGAATAGGGCACACAATCAAGTAGGCTTACTTATGTAGGGGAAGGAAAGTTTTGCCATTATAAAATTGGTTTAAATTGTTGGCTTTTTAAAGAAATTGGCATTTGGTAAATTTGTATGATTCTTGGCTTGTATTTTCGTCAGTTAAATGAGATATCCGGGCAGAGAGTGGAAATACCTCTCCCAAAGAGAGAAAGTGGAGAAGAAACTCCTATAATATAAACTGCCTTGGTAGCCTGTTTCCACTATACCCTAAGTGAGCTAGCTACACAGTCCCCAGGGGATGGCAGACTTCTCCTTCTCTTCCGTTTTTTATGACCTTTAAAAACATTTCTTTAAACATTGTTGGCTCGTGGGCCCTGGAGTCTGTAGTTGGCTATCCTCTTATCTTTTCCTCTATGGGGAAGATCCTGAGATGTTGAATAAATTTTTTATTCATTATTTTTATTTTCCTTTCAATATGCAGCCTCATAGTAGGTAAGGTGTTGGGGAAATTACCTGCAGGTAGTTAGGGAGATAACCATGGGGCCATGTACCTTGTAGTGAGTCAGTAGAATGAATGTCGCCCTCCTGGGAGCGTGTATGTTACCTTTTTTTTTTTTTTTGCCTGTATCCCTTCAGAAATCATTTCTACCAGTTTGGAGAGATTCGGACGATCACCGTGGTGCAGAGACAGCAATGTGCTTTCATCCAGTTTGCCACAAGGCAAGCTGCTGAAGTGGCTGCGGAGAAGTCCTTTAATAAACTAATTGTCAATGGCCGTCGACTTAATGTGAAATGGGGAAGGTGAGGATAGACTATTTTAAAATATCTTTTGAGATTTTCAAGAAAACTGTTTCATTACCTGAGGCTAGTGAGCTTTTGGTAAATAGGTCAAAAAGAATTTTTCATTGTCTATCTAACATTCATTCCTGTGGTTGTTCAAAGTATCCTGTTTGGGACTTTTATTCTGGGTTTTGGTATAGTAATATTTGAGAGTTCATGTATTTTGTGACCAGTTAAAATAGGCCAAGTATAATGCCAGGGCCTGAAGGTGGATTTGAGAGTATACAAATGAATTAGACCCGTGTTCTGTCCTCTAGAGGCTGGCTGTCCAGTGGAGAAGAATAACTAATTTAGGTTTGAAAGTGATTAAATCCCATGAAAGCTCAAAGGGGCACATGTTTGCTGGAGCCACAGAGGAAATTGCCAATAGCAGCAGCGACCCTTATGGAGTGCTTCCTGCTTGCTAATTAGGCTGTGTACTAAAACATACATAGGTTGGTTGCCTCTTCTGGTCCTTACAATACTTCCAGCAAATTTTGAACCCAGTCTTTCTGGCTTCAAAACATTTTGTCATGCCCAGCTGGCATGGTCAGTGGTTGAGCATCAACCTGTATGAACCAGGAGGTCATGGTTCGATTCTCTGTCAGGGCACATGTCCGGGTTGTGGACTTGATCCCCAGTGTGGGGCATGCAGGAGGCAGCTGACTAATGATTCTCATTACTGATGTTTCTGTCCCTCTCCCTTCCTCTCTGAAATCAATAAAAATATATTTTAGGAAAAAAAAACACCCTTTGATCTTATCCACTCTGTATTGTGGCATTTAAGGGGAAAAAGTGAGGCAAGGAGTGAAGAAACTCCATTTGACTAGGAAGCAATAGAAGTAGAGGTGTGAGAGAAGGGATACAGTGCTGATGTGTGTGTCTGTCTCTCAGGTCTCAAGCAGCCCGAGGAAAAGAAAAAGAGAAAGACGGAACCACAGACTCTGGCATCAAGCTGGAGCCCGTTCCAGGCCTGCCAGGAGGTGAGCGCAGGCTTTCTTGCTAGTTACACATGCTCTTATGATCTCCGAGTGTTAGACCCAGGTCTCCGGCTCTGGCAACAGCTCTGTTTCCTCTCAGGAACTCCCACATTTAAAGGCAGTGGAAACAACATTGCACAGTTGTCTTCCCTTCTAACTGTTGGCTCTTTTCTTTCCTCCAGCTCTTCCTCCTCCTCCTGCAGCAGAGGAAGAAGCCTCTGCCAACTACTTCAACCTGCCCCCCGGGGGCCCCCCAGCAGGGGGTAAACATAGCCCTGCCACCACCGCCTGGAATTGCCCCACCCCCCCCCTCCAGGTACCTTCTACCTTCCTTCTTAGTAAATAAGTCTGACTTAGCCCCAAAAAGTTCCTTTGGAACTCATGTCTGTTGGTCTAAATCCTTTGAGTTTGCCCGATAGAATCCTCAAGTAAACTTGATTTGTTAGGATTCCTGATATTTTTTTTTTCCTGGGCTGCCAAGGAGGGGAAAGTCAACAATTTCTGAGTATATTTAAAATCAGAATAGGAGTTAATAGATTACAGTGACATATGGCCAGTTTGTTCCCTGTTCTCATGTAATCCTGATGCCCTAGAGCAGTGATTGGCAAACTGCAGCTTGAGAGCCACATGCGACTCTTTGGCCTCTTCAGTGTGGCTCTTCCACAAAATACCATGGCCTGGTAGAGTCTCTTTTGAAGAAGTGGTGTTAGAAGAAGCTTAAGTTTAAAAAATTTGGCTCTCAAAATAAATTTCAATTGTTGTACTGTCGATATTTGGCTCTGTTCACTAATGAGTTTGCTGACCACTGCCCTAGAGACCATTGCTTAAAGTGCAGGCTGTGGACTTTCAACAGTTCACAAAATGTTACCTGTCTACAACAAAGATAAGGAGCTTGTGCCAGAATGTAAATGAAAGTCTTGATACAAAGAATTATAAGACAAACTAAACAGTGTGCTTGGTTGTGTAATTAGTTACACTTGGCTCACAGTCTTTACCTTGTTAGTGGCCAGTTGTACACAGTTGAAGGACTGGCACTTTGTTAGTGCTGCTCTAGGAAATGTCAGTGACAGCCCAGCCAGTGTGGCTCAGTGGTTAAGCATCGACCTTTGAACCTGGTCAGGGCACATGCCCGAGTTGCAGGTTTGATCCCCAGTATGGGGTGTGCAGAAAGCAGTTGATAAATGATTCTTTCTCATCATTGATTTTTCTATCGCTCTCTCCCTCTCCCTTGCTGAAATCAATAAAGTACATTTTTAAATGTCAGTGACAGTGTGAACAGTGTTAAGTCACAGATGGCCAGTGCTCCTGTGGCAGAGTTCCCATACTCTTTGAAGAAAGTCCTGGTTTAGAACACCCTCCATTCTAATATAAATTATTGAGGTTAATGAGGACAGGGCCTTCCATCATTTGATTCCATCAATTTAGGGTCAACCCGATTTCATCCTCACCTCCCAGATCCTGATGGAATCCTGCTTAGCAGGATTGGCACGTTTGATAGCTAGCAGGGGCTCAGCTGTTATATTACCAGATACCTTGAGCCATGTGGAATTTTCTGTTAACCTGGACTGAGAGGAATGGATTCTCAAACTGAAGAAGTAATACAGGGAGACATTCCTAAGCAAGTCCTATGTACCCACATTTTCTGAAGCTCCTTGTCATTTGGTTTATGTGCAAGTGGTGGTGACCTTAGAAAGATGCTGAGGTTTGAAAGGTTGTCAGAGGAAGTACAAGCCTAACACATCTGTTCTCCCATCTACAGGTTTTGGGCCACATATGTTCCACCCAATGGGACCACCTCCTCCTTTCATGAGGGCTCCAGGACCAATCCACTATCCTTCTCAGGACCCTCAGAGAATGGGAGCTCATGCTGGGAAACACAGCAGCCCCTAGCACATTATCACCATTCTGGGGCTCTACAGAAGACAGGGCGCTTAAAAATCCCAGTAAACGAATCTTGGAATAAATATATTTTTCCTTCCTTTGTAGTTTCCATAGTAGCTGAATGTGTTCAGATGTGGGCAGTCAGAAAACAATAGCCATGTTTTGATTGATGGACCTCAAATAAGCTGCCATTGCCACATCTGGTTACTACTATAAGGTTACTAATAAAACTTAATGCCTGTTCCCCTTCTATGGGGAGCAAGCAATGGGGTGAATTGGAATATCCAATGGAGTTACCATCCCAATTTTATGTTCATTTTGTATTAATTTTTTGGAAGGGGATGCATTAACCTGCGGAAAGAATCTTTTGACCATTTTTATGTCCATTAGGTATTTTCCTTTTTATCATCTAAAAAAGATTACTAGTACTAATCATTGTAGTGGCATAAGTGTGATTTAACACTTCTGAAGTCACATCCTCAGAAAGACAAGTGGAATCCAGCAGGCAGCTCTGCCCAGGTCTCTTCTTAACCTCTCCTTCCCTCATTGATTACTAAAGGAATCTGGCCGATAGTTTTACTTCTCTACGCTACCAGAAGAGACAAAAATAAAAATTACTTTGCATTCCTTTTGAATGGAAACAAATGTCATGAAGCTGTGTATCATTGAAGAAACCTGGTGTCTGGGATGAAATTATTTTAAAGAACTTCCTGTAAAACACTTTAACAGACTGAAACGAAAAGCTTTGGAGTGTGTTTGAATGGAAGACTTGTGACCTCGGCTGGAACTTTGATCTTCAGCATTCACCTTCGTGTCTCATTTTAATTCCCTGCTCTGGGCAGGGAATTCTGTTTGGTCTTAGAATGTTTGGATATAACTGAATTGTAGATGGCAAAACAATTTGATGTTGTGTTGTGTTTTTTTGTTTTTAAAAAATTAAAACGGGTCAATTTTCCAGATGTCATAGGCTTATTTCTATATTTCTGTTTTCTTTATCCTTTGGTAGATGAACTGAGGTTAATGGAAGTTAAAAACAAGTTATATAAAAATGTAAATTTTTGCTTTAGACTTGATTTTTATCTCTTGTCACTCTGATGATAAAGAGGCCCACTGCCAGCAGGTGGTTGATAAATGGTAACTTTAAAAAAATCATTCTGATATTATACAGGTATTTAAAAAGGAAATGCAAAATTTATTTACAAATCCTTTTTTCTTGAAGCCAAAATTCCATATCACTTTTTTCTAAAATATGTATTTATGGGATGGACATACTCTAGTTTACAAGCACCATTTTATAGCTTCACTAAAAAAAATTTGTTTTCCTCTAGAGCAGTGGTTCTCAACTTTTTTAATGCCGTGACTCTTTAATACAGTTCCTATGTTGTGGTGATCCCCAACCATAAGATTATTTTCGTTGCTACTTCATAACTGTAATTTTGCTACTGTTAATGAATCGTAATGTGAATATCTCTGTTTTTAATCCGATGGTCTTAGGCTCTACAGCAAGGTCACCTAAGACCATCGGAAAACACAGATATTTACATTATGATTCATTAATTTTTACGAAAATAAATTTATGGTTGGGGGTCACCACAACATAGAAACTGCATTAAAGGGTCTCAGCATTAGAAAGGTTGAGAACCACTGCTCTCGAGGATTTAAAAAATATGTGAAAGTTAGAAACACTTTAAAAATTTGATTTTATTTCTAGTAATATAGGGTACTTACAAGTATTTTGACACTATTTTGGGTAGGGTTTTGGGTTTATTGTTTGTGGGTTTTGTGGGGGTTTTTTTGTCTACTTTTGAGCATATAGAAGATTTTAACCATTTTGTGAATAAAATGAATCGTAGTGTTTTAATAATTGCCAAATTTGATACCTATATATATGTATATATGCATAAGTAAATGTATGACTATCCAATTCTCTATTGCCTTTTTGAGAAGGAAGAGATTCTAAATTTTGTGCACTGTCTGGCAATGGATATATACATATTTTTTGAAAAGTGTAAGTCAGTGTAAATTGAAGTGTAGAATAGATGGTCAATTAGTGTTTTTTAAGTCAGAATTACGAGCAATTAGATTTTGTCAAAAATAGATGCTCACCAAACTCCATTTCTTTCTCTTCTAGGGCTCACAGCTGGGGGTACACTGGTGAGAAGTAACCTTTGTCATTCCCAAACCTGGTCTGTGACAACATCTCACCCCACCCTTTAAGCCCCCCCTTCCCCCTCCCCAGTCTGCTGGCTAAATATGCAAGACCATCTCTGGAAGGTGGCAGTCACACAGCGAAGGGTGTAGGTTCCCGTCACTGCCTTAGAGCACTGTGACCTGAGGATTCTGTTGTTGTAAGCCATTGAGACCTGGGGATTTTTCTGTTAAAGCAGCTGGTGGTACTGAGATATAGTCAAACCTGATCATAAAAAAATTGTTTTAAAAATCATTTTTGTTTATACTAATGGTTGAAACAGACTCTGGAGCCAGATTACCGGATTTTAAATCCTCATTTCAGCGCCTCCCAGATGTGTGACCTTGATCATGTTACTTACCTCTGTGGAGTCATAATGTCTCACCTCCTAACCCTTTCACTACCTGTATTTTGAGCTGCTCCCCTCATGGAGAAGGCTCAGAAGGAAAAGCATCATGACAACTGAAGTGACTGCCTATGGGGCAAAGAGTGTGATGTGACAGATTTTTGGGAGGTGAATTATAGTCAGACATTGAACCTAAAATAAATGGAGGTGAAAGAGGAGGGGGTCTAGAGTGACCCCTGTCCCCAGGTCTCTGACTTGATCACTTGGTTAAGGTGGTGTCTTGCAGTTTTCTTGTTAAAGGTAATATTTTCCCTTTCTATGCTCTATTCTTTGAAAACACAAGCCCAGTCTATAATCAGTAGGAGGGGAATTACCACCCCGCTCCTGGAGGGGGGATTTATATGGATTAGAAATAAGGCTTGTCCCTTTCCCCCCTTTATTGAGTCATATCACTGTGGATTCATGGATATTTATTCTCTGATGCACAATCCTATTCTGTGAGTTGCCTTTCACTCTCTTGACAGTGTCCTTTGATACACAAAAGTTTTTAATTTTGTGGGTTCATTTTTTAAGAGTTTCATAGGTAACTGGAAATAATGAGTGTTCTCTAATTTGCTGGTATAGGATTCCACATTTTTATTTTATTGTTCAAATTTTCTGTATTTTTACTCATCTGATAACTGGTCAATTAAAAAACTATTAAATCTTCCACTACGAATATAGGTTTATCATATGTAAAGATCTTTATCACAAGTATACTTTTTTTAAATATATATATATATTTTATTGGTTTTTTACAGAGAGTAAGGGAGAGGGATAGAAAGTCAGAAACATCGATGAGAGAGACATCGATCTGCCGCCTCCTGCATGCCCCACACTGGAGATGTGCCTGCAAGCAAGGTACATGCCCCCGACCGGAATCGAACCTGGGACCTTTCAGTCCGCAGGCCGACGCTCTATCCACTGAGCCAAACAGGTCTTGGCACAAGTATACTTTTTGTTAGAAAGTTACTTTTCTAGTAATATGGCTAGAACACATTTTAAAAAAATTTATTTTTCAATTATAGTTGACATTAGTTTCAGGTATATAGCTAGTGACTAGATCACCTTAATAAGTTTGCTATCCATCTGGCACAATACACAGTTATTACAATATTATTAAATATATTCCTTATGCTGTACTATGTCCCCATGATTATTTTTATAATGGCAATTTGTACTTAATCTCTTTCACTTTTTTTTTTCCCGTTCACCCAATCCCCCTCCCATTTGGTGACCATCAGTTTTTTCTCTAGCTATGCTTTTGTTTTGTTTATTTACTTTTTTTTTTTTTTTTAGATTCTACACATAAGTGAAATCATCTGGTATTTGTGTTTCTCTGTCTAACTTATTTCACTTAGCATAATACCTTTTGGGTCTGTCCACCCATATTGTTACAGATGGCAAGATTTCATTCTTTTTTATAGCTGAATAATATTCTGTTGTATATGTGCACCACCTCTTTATTCATTTCTCTATTGATGGACACTTAGGTTGCTTTCATATCTTGGCTATTGTAACTAATGCTGCAATGAACACAAGGGTGCATATATCTTTTTTAATTTGTGTTTTGGATTTCTTTGGATATATACCCAAGAAGTGGAATTGCTGGATTAAATAGTTCTATTTTTAATTGAGGAACCTCCATAACTGCTTTCTATAGTGTCCGTACCATTTTATATAATTTCACCAGCAGTGTATGAGAGTAGAACACATTTAAAACAAAAATCTTTATTGATTTCAAAGAGAGGGAAAGAGAGAAACATCAATAATAAGAGAGAATGATTGGTCAGCCGCCTCTTGCATGCCTCCCATTGGGGATCGAGTCCACAACCCAGGCATGTGTCCTGACATGGAATGGAATCGTGAACTGGTTCATAGGTCAACGCTCAACCACTGAGCACAACTGGATGGTTAGAACACATTTCTTTGGGATGGTATTTGACTGGTTTATCCTTTTCCATTTATTTTATTTCTGTATTATATTTTTAGGAGTGCTGCTTGTGAACAGCATGGAGCTGGAATTACTTATTATCCAATCTGTGAATCTGTCTTTAAATTGGTGAGTCCTATCCATCTATATGTTGTGATAACCGATGTGGTCGAATGTATTTATATCACTTTATTTTATTTGTCTTTGCTGCTTTTGCATCCTTTCTACTGTCTATGGAATTGATTTCTCTGCTTACTGTTGCTTCTTAAATTCTATGCTTTCTTTCTGGATCCTTCCCAAAACAATGTTCTTTGTAGTTCTTGTAGGGGTAAGTGGAAAACTCTTTAATATTTATTTGTCTGGAAAATTTATTTATTTGGCTCTCACATCTTGAAGTTTTTTTTCATTCTTCTAAGTGTTGTTCTTTTGTAGGTAATCTAACTTTTTTGTCTGGGTGCCTTTGACATTTCTCTGTGACTTTAGCGTTGTATAATTTTAGTACAGTGTTTCTGAAGTATAGATTTAATTTAACCTTCTCATGACAGGGTGAGGACTATGTGGGTTTATGTTTTTCATCAAGTCTGAGAACCCACCCCAGTCATTTGTACAATCCGTCTGGAACTCCTGGTAGTAATGTTGGGCATTTTATTTTTATTTTCCATGTCTTTCAACTTTTCTCTCATGTTTTCCATTTCTTTACTTCTCTGTGATACATTATGGGAACTTTTATTTTTTAAAATCTTTATTGTTGCAAATATTACATTTGTTCCCTTTTCTCCCCATTGACCCCATCTATCCCACTCTGCCCCCAGGCCTTCACCACTCTATTGGCTGTGCCCATGAATTATGCATATTTGCATATAGGTTCAGATGTATCATTGCCAAATATGTTCTATGGGCTCCCTTTTCATTTTGTTGATGGTTTCTTTTGCTGTGCAGAAGCTTTTTATTTCGATGTAGTCCCATTTGTTTATTTTCTCCTTAGTCTCCTTTGCCCTATGACAGTCGTCAGCAAACTCACTAGTCAGCAAAGCCAAATATCAACAATACGATTGAAATTTTTTTTGAGAGCCAAATTTTTTAAACTTAAACTTCTTCTAACACCACTTCTTCAAAATAGACTCTCCCAGGCCGTGGTATTTTGTGGAAAAGCCACACTCAAGGAGCAAAAGAGCCACTTGTGGCTCGCAAGCTGCAGTTTCCCGACCACGGCCTAGGAGATATACCTGGTATTCATAAACATATTGCTACAAGAGATGCCTGACATTTTGCTGCCTCTGGTTTCTTCTGGTTTCACGACTTGCATTTAAGTCTATTATCCGTTTTGAGTTTATTCTTGTGTATAGTGTTAGTTGGTGATCTAGTTTCTTTTCTTTTCTTTTTTTTGTATGTATCTGTCCAATTTTCCCAGCACCATTTATTGGCTCCCATTGTATGTTCTTGCCTCCTTTGTCAAATATTAATTAAGCGTAATGCCTTGGGGTGATTTCTGGGGTCTCTTTCCGGGTGGAGCGGACCTAAGCTGGCAGGCGGACATCCCTCTCACAGTCTGGGACCTCTCGCTCCTTACCGCCTGCCTGCTTGCTGCTCCTTAGCGCTGCTGCGGAGGCTAGAGAGGCTCCTGCCACCACCTCTGCACTCGCCAGCCGTGAGCCTGGCTTCTGGCTGAGTGGTGCTTCTCCTCTGGGAGCGCACTGACCACCAGGGGACAGCTCCTGCATTGAGCATCTGCCCTTTGGTGGCAGTGTGCATCATAGAGGCTGGTTGTTCTGGTTGTTCTTCCATAAGAGATGCTTATGTTTTTATTATATAGACTTCTATTATATTGATGAAATTTGTGCAAGGGGCTTGGCCCCCTCCTGCGGCAGCCCCTGCCACTTTGGCTTTGTTGAGAAGGTGTTCTGGAAGGATGTCTGGAAGAACATCAGTCTAATTAGCATATTATGCTTTTATTATAATACATATACCTGTTCTTGTGCCAGTACCAGGCTGTTTTGATTATGATGGCTTTGAAGTAAAACTTGATTATCTGGGATTGTGATTCCTCCAACTTTGTTCTTTCTCAAGATTGCTGCAGCTATTCGGGGTCCTTTTTGGTTCCACATAAATTTTGGGAGTATTTGTTCTAGATCTGTGAAATATGTTATTGGTATTTTAGTAGGGATTGCATAGAATCTGTAGATTGCCTAAGGTAGTATGGACACATTAATGATGTTAATTCTACCAATCCATGAACACCATATATTCTTACACTTATTTATATCTTCCTCTCTCTTTTTTCAACGAAGTCCTGTAGTTTTTCAAGTATAAGTCTTTTACTTCCTTGGTTAAGTTTATTCCTAAGTATCTTAATTTTTTTGTTGCAATGGTAAATGGAATTGTTTGTTTAGTTTCTCTTTCTGAGAATTCATCATTGGTGTATAAAAAAACTATCAATTTTTGGGTGTTGATTTTGTATCCTGCTACATTGGCAAATACATTTATTAAATTTAGTAGTTTTTTGGTGGAGTCTTTGGGGTTTCCTATATATACAATCTCATGTTGTGAGCGAATAATGAGAGTTTTACTTCCTCCTTTCCAATTTGGATGCCTTTTATTTCTTCTTGTCTGATAACTGTGGCTAGAACTTCTAGTACTTGTTGAATAAGATTGGTGAAAACAGACATCCCTGTCTTGTTTCTGTTCTAAGGGGAAATGGTTTTTGCCCATTGAGTATGATGTTTGCTGTAGGCTTGTCATATATGGCCTTTATTATAATAAGACGAGAGGCCCAGTACACAAAATTCGTGAATGGGCAGGGGTGGTGTCCCTCAGCCCAGCCTGCACCCTCTCCAATCTGGGACCCTTTGAGGGATGTTGGACCAGGCAGTCCAATATCCCTCTCACAACCCAGTACTGCTGGCTCCCAACTGCTCTCCTGCCTGCCTGCCTGATTGCCCCTAACGGCTTCTGCCTGCCAGCCTGATCACCCCTAACCACTCCAATGCCCTGATTGACACTTAACTGCTCCCCAGCCAGCCTGATTGCCAATAACTGCCCTCCCATGTCGGCCTGGTCACCCCTAACTGCCCTTCCCTGCCAGTCTGATCGCCCCTAACTGTCCTTTCCTGTTGGCCCAGTCACCCCCAAGTGCCCTCTCTTGCTGGCCTGGTCCTTCCCAACTGTCCTCCCCTGCTGTCCTGGTCCCCTTAACTGCTCTCCCCTGCAAACCTGGTCCCCCCCAACTGCCCTCCCCTGCTGGCCTGGTCTCTCCCAACTGCCCTCCTCTGCCAGCCTGGTTACCCCTAACTGCCCTCCCTGCTTGCCTGATTGCCCACAACTACCCTCCCCTACAAGCCTGGTCCTCCTCAACTTCCCTCCCCTGCAGACCTGGTTTCCCCCAACTGCCCTCCCCTGCAGGCCTCGTCCCCCCAACTGTCCTCCCCTGCAGGCCTGGGTCCCCCCCAACTACCCTTCCTTGCTGGCCTGGTCTTCCCCAACTGCCCTCATCTGCCAGCCTGATCACCCCAACTACCCTCCTCTGCTGGCCTGGTCACCCCCAACTACCCTCCTCTGCTGGCCTGGTTACCCCGAACTGCCCACAACTGCCCTCCCCTGTAGGCCATCTTGTGTCCATATGGGGGCAGCCATCTTTGACCATGGGGGTAGCCGTCTTGTGTCTTGGAGTGATGGTCAATTTGCATATTACTCCTTTATTAGATAGGATATGCTCCCTCTATTCTTACTTTGCTGATCGTTTTATAAAAAATGGATGTTGGATTTTGTCAAATGCTTTTTCTGCATCTATTGATATGATCATGTGGTTTTTGTCTTTCAAATTATTCATGTGATGTATCATGTTTATTGGCTTGTGAATATTGTACCAGCTTGCATCCTGGAATAAATTCCCTTTGGTCCTGGTGTATGATCTTTTTAATATATTGCTGGACCCGATTTGCTAATATTTTGTTGAGGATTTTAGCATCTATACTATGTTCATCAGGGATATTGGCCTGTAATTCTCTTTCTTTGTATAGTGTTTTTATCAGGTTTTGGGATTAGGATAATGCTGGCCTCATAAAAAGAGCTTGGAAGTGTTCCCTCCTCTTAGATTTTTTAAGAATAGTTTGAGGAAGATAGGTGTTCTTCTTTGAATGTTTGGTAAAACTCCTCTGTGAATGCATCCAGACCAGGGCTTTTGTTTGCTGGGACTTCTATTCTATCAGTTGTTATTGGCCTATTCAAGGTTTCTGATAATTCCTGATTTGATTTGGGATATTGTATTTTTCTAGGAATTTATCCATATCATTCCATTGTGGGGGTTCGCAAATTCTTGAAATATATTAATTCTGATTTTAGTTCACTAATTTTTCGTGTTTATCTAATCTGCTGTTAATCTATTAAGTTTTTTAAAAGAAGAGATTATTTTAGTAAAACATAGCATATGTACAGAAAAAAATGCATAAGACACAAATTTATAACTAAATTAAATATTTTAAAGTCAATGTCTGTGTCACAATCACAGAAATAGAAAATGTCCAGCCCTTCCAGAAGTTTGTCCTCTCATAAGCATAACCCTTTCTTTCCCCCAGAGTTACCACTACCCTGACTTTATTTAACACTGCCTTGTATAACTAAACATGTACATATGGACCTGTCTCCCTTTGCTTACCACTTTATGAGATGCCTCTATATTGCTGCATGGAACTGTAGTTCATTCATGTTTAGGACTGCTATGTCTAATGTCAGGTTCCCAGTGCTGTAGCTGTTCTCAGTCCATTTCTTTTCCATATCACTGTATGATTTCATTTACATAAAGAACAAAACAGGCAGAAGTATAGAGTTTTATATGAAGGGTTTGTTGGGCCCCTAAATTACATGAAAGGTTAATGACATGGCTTTTTCAGGATCCACATTTTACTTATTGTTAAATAAAGAAGCAAAATACAATATAATACAGTATGATCCCATGAAAACAAAAACATATCTTTGCACTTATGCAACTATACACTGTACATATTTATCTATTCAAATAATCCTAGAATTCTAGAAGCACCAAGCTGCTATCGGTGGTTATCTATGGTATGTGGGAATGGGGCAGAGTGCAGGGGAGGAGCTTTTACCTTCACATTTTACTTCTTCCTTTATTTGTTTGAATATAAATCTTTGCAGTAAGAATTCTTTGTGTTTTTGTTCGTTTTTTTAAACATCAGTGAAAGTTATATTATCAAAAGAAGAAAGGAATGAGGATTTGCTTTGGGTGTAGCAGGCTCCCCACCAGGCTCTTGTTCAGCTGTGCTATGGTGGCTGCTGTTACCCTCCAGAGCACAGCAGAGTCAACCCAAGGTGGTCCTAATCCTCTTGTTTGTTTAGGACACTTTAGTGGTTCGTTTTCAGCTCATGAAAGCATGGCTTTAAACAGCAGTCCCCAAATTCAAGACACATTGATTGCAAGCAATTCTGAGTCAGGCTGCTGCCCCTTGAGACTTTGTGGGACACAGGGAAAGTCCAGAGCAAAAGGAAAAGGCAACCGCTATCCCACATGCCTTGGGAACCAGATGGATTCCTGGCCTTCTCATCTCCTCAAGAGAAATGGGGCCAGGGAGAGGCGATGGAAACAAGGGGAAGAGGTGATTCATGGGCCAAGGCAGCCCTGCAGTGATCAGAGGCTTCCTTCCCTTTAGGCTTCAGCTCTACTGATCTCCAGTCTCATCCTGGGCCCACTTCTCAAGCTGCATCCACCGCAAGATCATCTTTTCAGTTAAGAGCAGTAGTTATATGAAGTCTAATGATCTAGCGCTCATTATGTATGTGTCCATCATTGTGCTTGCAGCAACCCCTTACAGGAGCTACTATTCTTGTCCTCATCTTTACAGGTGAGAAACAGAGGCCTGCAGAAATGGCTGGAAGTGGCAATTAGTACCATCCCATTCAGTCTGTCTTCGCAGCCTGCACTCTTAACCTCTAAACTCTAACGCAGGGCACTATTATGAGGTGATTCCAGAATGAGCGGGCAATGGGTTGGCCACCCAGTGCAAAAAGCTATCCACTGGAATAGGTCAGTATCCATTGTGGCTCTGTCCCCGGACAAGCCCCTTTCTCCTTTTGAGCCTGGATATTCACATGTGTAAAATGGGACAATACTTTTTTTTTAGAAATTGGTTATGTAGAGAACCTCCTAGCAGCTGAAGCACTGCAGCACCCAAAAAAAGCCGCCATCATCATCACCACATCATCAACACCACTTGAACTAAGGCATTCCTTTCTCTCCTCTTCCTAATGATCACAGTAGAGCCTGAATGACTCCTATTGGAAACTAAGCAAGATCTACCCAAGGCCTGCTCAGAGCGGTGAGCAGAAGGAATCTTTGTAGGTACTCCACTTTGCACCTGTCCTGCAAGGTGCCCAGAGAGGTGTCCCTTCTTCCCATCCCCATGGCCACTCCCTAGTTCAGGCCTTGTTCTGGAAGGCTTCCTGACTCCAGCCTGTGCCCACATGGCAAACACTGAGACCCCTGACTCTTCTGCTTAAGAAACTTACCCATTTTCTTAGTGCAGCTTACCCCAACCTGGCCTTCTAAGGCTGCGGTCACCAACCTTTCAGATCTCACGGACCACCAGTGGTCCATGGACCACCAGTTGGCAACGCTGCTCCAAAGGTTTCCTTAAACTATCAGTCACCAACCCTTTCGAACCTCATGGACCACCAGTGATTCAAGAACTACCAGTTGGCAACCGCTGTTCTAAGGAGTCACTGACTGCTCAAACATAGCCCTCTCCCTTCTCTGGAACACCCTGTCCTATGGCAGTTCTCCACGCTTCCAGCTTATACTGGTCTACTGGCCTACAGTGTCTTCCCTGGAGTCACACCCTCTTTCCTTCATCGACTCTTACTCCTCCCTTTGAAGTCCTGTTCAGATCCCCTGGGAAGTGTCCTGTAATAGATCTCTTCCCCACACACACACCCAGGTTCGAGATCCACTCCCCTGCCTCACTACGTTTTGTTCCTCAGGTGCTTTAGGCAAAATTAAGATAATTTACTGCTTTACAAATCTGTCTTCCCTAATTCCTTTTCCTACTCTAGGTCAGGGACCGGACTCCTGCATGGAGCTGTCACAAGGTCTAGCACATAGTAAGTGCTTAGTAAATGTTAGAGCATGAATAAAGACTAACTGCATCTCAGTAAAAGGAAAAACTTTCTAAACCCCATATTTGTGGACTACCGAACTTTGTGACCTTTGAGGCCATTTGCAATAGGGTTTGTGTATGAAGGCCCTTTGTAAACTGTGAAGTGCAGTCAACAAATCTTGGCTCCTGGTATTCCCCAAACTCTGAGACCAGGGACTGAAGGCTGGGGTTACAGGTCCTCAGACTCTGGAAGGTTGCGCACCCAGCCCTGGGCCACTCTGTTGAAGTTGGGTCTGAGGCGGAGGAGTTCCAAGCCACTGGTGAGCTCTGGGAGGAAGGGGGTGCCTGCCCTGGACATGGTCTCCCCCACCAGGGGTCCTCCGAAGGGCACCGGGGTCCTAGGAGAAGAAGAGCAGCAGGAGAGGTGGGCTGGGAAGGAACAAGATGGCAGCACACTGACATGCAGGTCTATGTGGGGCCTCTCCCTGCCTCTCTCCAGGACTCAGTTTCCCCTTCTGTACAGCAGGTTTTGCACTACCTTTAACAGGTTTCTCTAGCTCTGCCCCTAGTTGAGATGGCTTGTTACTTAGAAATTGGAGCCAGGTTTTCAGGGTTTCAGAGTTCTGTCCGCAGAACTCTAGGTACCCCATAAGCAAGCTCCAGAAGGCAGCAGAGTTGGAACAGCATGTTTTCTTTGTCTTTTCATCTCCCCTCAGAGAAACATGCCACAAACAGAAGTAGAAGGGGAGGACGAGAAAGAGCATTGAGAATCAGGGAAGTAGAGATTACAACAGACCTGTGTTTCTAACCATAAGACTGGTAAGAAGAAATAATTGGATAACAGGGCAGAGCTTCACTCATATACTACTGTTTGGAAGGCACACTGGTGCTGCTCCCCTGGAGGGTAGTTTAGCAACATCCTTTAATCTGGAAATACGCAAATTCTGCCACCAGCAACTCTACTTGTAATCATATGGCTTTGGAAAGCACATGCACAAGGAAGCAGATGTGAGCAGGGATTAGTGACAAGCCATAAACAACCCAGGGTCCATTGGCGGAGGAACAGACACAACAGAGATAGTGTAGTCACATGATAGAATATTCTGTAGTAGCGCAAAAGGAAAGAAAAGATCAATATAAAGTAGGGTAGATTTTAAAAGCATAATGTTGAATGAAAACAAAAGAAATTACAAAAGGAAATGCAAGGTATTAAAACACATGTATACACACAAAACAATGCTATATCCCCTATAGGTATGTGGCTGTCCTTAGAAAATGTTCTGAAAACTTACACACCAACCTGACAACAGTGTTACCTTTGGAAAGGAAACTGGGATCGAGGACAGTGAACAAAGGAACCCTTCTTTTGTAGTTGCATAATTAGTTTTTAAGAGAATGTTAAGTATGTGACTTGAAAACTATTCTCTAATTTTAAGAGAAATAAAAAGCATTGATCATGTGCTGTTTTCTCCACAGGCTAGGCCCAATGGAAAGAGGAGAGTGCTTGCTGCTGGGTGGAAAGGCAAAACTTGGGCTAGGGCCTGGGTTCCAGCCCAGACAGGGTTTCTGCTTAGACTACCTCAGCTGTGGCAGCAACAGCCAGGCCCTCTGGGGGACGGGCTGGGATGTTTCCAAGCCAGTGCAAGCCTCACAATTGGCCCTTGACTAGGAGCCCAGAGACCTGGCTCCTGGGCACAGCTTGGCTTCCAACACTGCTGTTCCTCTGCAGTCTTCCTCAGTTGGTCCTTCTGTCCCAGAAGGATCTGGGTTCAGAGCTCCCTAAGATCCTTCTGCTGGTGAGAATGGGCCTGTCTTTCATGCCTGAGGTTTAGATGGATGGGGCTGCAACCTGAGCCGGCCAGCCTGGAAGCTGGCTGTCAGGACTGAATGTCTGCTGAGGGTTTTAAATAGCTGGGCAGGCCGGGAATGAGGGCCCAGGAGGTGAGAGAGCCCAGGCCTGGCTGGCGAGAGACCCCAGAACATCTGCCAATGGCTTGTGGCTCACACAGCATCGGTGGGTATAATTCTTTCCATCAAGGCCCTCCCTGACTTGGAGGGCAGTCACATGCCACCTCAGCAGTCTCCTCTCAAAGCTCATCACTCCCAGTCCCTTCAGCTCTTCCTCAGAGGGCCTGGTCTCCAGGCCCTGGCGCCACCCATCGATTTTCGTCGGACAGACATAGTCTCCACGTGTGGTCTGAGCAGATGCCAGAAGAGCTGGACTGGGGCCTCCTCTCTACGGACCCTCCACTTTCACACTTACTGTGGTCCAAGCCAGAGGAGCATTTTTTCAGAAATAGCATCGGTCTGAGGAAGCCAATTGCAATTGAAATCCATCCCCTAGCCCAAGGTCTTCCTCCGGTGCCAAGCTGCTGTCTTGACCCCTATGATTTGTTTCTGAGCCCTTTGGGCAGAATGTTAAATATATCTTTTTATTCCCCATTAGCTTTTCCAACTATCATTTCAACCTGTAAATAATAATAATAATAATAATAATAATAGCAGCTCTTGTTTATTGAGAGCTTATTACTTGCCATAAACATTGCCTATGGCTTCTTATGCTATCCTCACAACAATCTTAAGAAGTAGGTAAAATAGTAGTCTCATTTTACAGATAGGGAAATGGAGGCTCAGAGAGGTTAAGTCACTTTCCCAAGGTCACACAGCCAGGTAAGGAGTCTGCATTTAAGCCCATGCTGTGAACAGTACAAACCACTCCTCTGTGACCCTCATCTCTAGTGTCCTACGTCTCACTGCTACTCCCTTCTTTGGTGCAGCCTCAAAGCCACTCTTAGGTACTGATGAAAATGAGGCACAGGCTGAGCTATGTAGGACTGGTGAGATCTGGGAGTCTCACCCAGGAAGGACGCATTAAAGAGGTGGCACACAGCAGTGACAGAGAACAAGAAACCAAGCTCTGGAGTCAGACAACCCAGACTTGGACCCCAGCCCTGCCCTGCGCGTCCTTGTTTTGGGACTTTGGGCAGGTTGCTGATATTTCTGAGCAGGTCTCTTCACAGGGAGAATAGGGAAAACTAGCACCAGCCGCACCCTGTTGTGGGAGGATCCAATGAGATGTGTGGCACATTCCCTGTACATTTATTGAGGACCTACTAGGTGCTGAGGCAAGAGTTCTATTAAGTTCTAGCAAGCGCTCGGTGAATGTTTAGGACGTGTTCAGATACAGCCTGGCATGTAGAAAGTGCTCAGGAAATTCAGCTACTGCTGTGAGTATGACTGGCACCTGTGCACCCTCCCGCGCTCTCCCCAAACTGCCCACCCTGCCTTACTTGTTGAAATTTCGATACTGCGCAGGGCTGGGAGTGTGACTTCGGCCATCGCTCTGGTAGTCCCGGTAGCTGACAAACTCCTGCCATGGGCAGTGGTAGCCCTTGGGGATAACCGTGCAGTTGAACTTCTCTGGCGGGATGCTCTTGAGTGGCTCGGCATAGCCTGGAGGTGAGCAGGGCATGTGGGTTCCTTTCTCCCTGGGCCCCACACCCACACCCAGCTCAGGGTTGGGGGATGGAAGACTGAAGCTGGAAAAGGGGGGAGTGGGTGGGGGTTGTGGCAGGGAGGGTGATGCCAAAAGTTGTTTCCCCAAAAGGTAACCTTCCCCATCCTTGGAAACAAGGAGGATTGGAGTAGGGGAATTACCAGTTGAGGTTCAACTTCTAATCTTGACCTGCTGTGTGATCTGGGATGCGTTGCGGCCCTTCTTGAGTTAGGTCTATGGAGGGGTGTGTGTGTTTGGATAGGGAAGGAGGTGGGTTGGACTAGATGCTCTGGGTTCTCTTCCTGCCCCATACCCCGCCCTTCCTCTTTGGTCCAGATTGGGGAGGCCACTTACCTGGTGCCAGGGCGCTGGGGCTAGGGGTGCGCTCCACCCGGGAAGCTTCAGGCTGGGCATCCTCAGGGTCCCCGGCTGGGAAGATGTGGAGCTCTGAGCGGCAGTTCTGCAACTCTGGGCTGATGGCAACCTGGGCAATGGATAGCCTTGATATTGCCAGACCCCATCACCCAGCGTCCCCTGCTGTTGGGTCTCTCTCCATGCACACTGTCCCTGATTTTGCTGTTCCAAGTCATTGTCCCTAGGTGCTCTTCCAGCCACTGTTGGGGAGTGGGAGTGAGGGATGGGCAAGGGGCCAGGGATCACCCTCCACAAACAAGGGGGGCACATAATCCTAGCACCCACCTCCTGGAGATATTGGGGAGGGCGGCGGTAATGAGTGAATTGTGCAGTGCCCTAAACCCAGTGCCCAGGACAGAGAGATGCTTTGTATATAGTTGCTACTATAATATTAACTTGGACAAATAACCTCTCTGAACCTCAGTTTCCCTCTCTGTGAAATGGAGATAATGATGATGATCTCACTTTTTGAGCGATAAATGAGCGGATAACATTTAAGTGCTTAGCTAGCTGTGTCTTAAATACATAGCAAAGGTAAGTGTTATCTTTGTTATTCTGCCATAAAACTCCTCAGTTGCCTTCTGTCTCATCCAGAAATTGGGTGGAGCACGTAGGAGATGCCCCTGCGTTCATTAGGGTGGCCGAAACTGCCTGCTGCCTTTTTGAAGCCTGAGGATAAGCATCGTTGCCTCCTTTTTCTACCAGCTGCCTGGTCCGCAGTCTTGTTCTTCTTCCAGTGGGAAGCAGAGAAAGAGGCATTCTGTGTTTTCCATCTTAGATCAGGTCAAATCTAAATCTAGCTTGCTACAAACTCAGCCCAGCACACATGACTATTTGTCAGCACTATTTGTAGGAGCTGGAGCCCCTTCACTCTGCAGCTCCCCCTGCCCACTCCATGATTTATTTTTTCTTTTGGGAGAGAGATGTGCATTGAAAATGTAAAACTTCTAGGCTCACACAGCAAGGCAGGGGTCAGTCTGGTGGGAATGTTACAGCCTTCTCCAGCTGGAGCTCAAGGGACTTCCCAGGTGCCAGAGGTCCTCACCTGGCTATTTGGTTTTAGGCAAACCACTGCCTTCTCTGGGCCTTTGTTTCCCCTCTGTCTTACCTCCCGCTGGCTGGCAGCAAGCTCAAAGGTGAATTTCTGCACACGGCGCTGTCTCTTCTGGAAGAGGAGGGATCCTCGGTTGTTGCGTAGCGATAGCTCCTCCATCATTAAGTCCTGAGGCACGCTCAGCTTCTTGCCCAGGTCCAGCAAAGGGACTGCGGGGAGAGGCCAGGCCACTCAGAGACACTTCTAAGGAGATCTCATGGCACTGTCCATGGTGTATGAGAATGCCAATTTCTCCCCACACTTGCCAACACTGAGTGCCATCATTCAGTGGACTCTGTCCACCTGGTGGGCAGAGATGACACCTCAGAGTTTAATTTGCATGTATCTGACAGTGAAATGAGCATCGTTTCAGATGTCCTTTGGCCATTTTTATTTACGTATTCCTTGTGCAGCTCTTGGCAGTGGAGGTAGTGAGAAATTGTCAGGTCCTAGATATCTTTAAAGGTAATTCCTGGGTAAAGGATATGAAAGAGAGAGGGTAGAGTGGAGGGTGAGAGTAGGCTTTTTGGCCTGAGTCACTGGAAGGTTGGAGTGGCCACTCTCTGAGACGTGGAAAGTTTGGAGCCAGAGAAATTGTGGGGAGAGTTAGGAATTCAGTTTAAGATCTCCACCTTTCCAAGTGAGCAAATTTCTGTCTTATATAATTCCTACTCCATATTTAAGGCCCCCTAATTTTTTTCAAAATTGGGCATATAGGTTTAAAGAGACTTGTATGTATCCAGATGGAGAGATTCGAGTTCATGGGAGGTAACTGACCTGAGATAAAGATTGGGGCATAAGAAGGGAAATAAAGTGTAATGCTTTCGGTGAACAATTTCACAGTTATTTCTTCTCTTATAGTTGGGACAACTAGCCAGTTTATAACCTGGGGCTCCAACATTTAGACTGAGGGATGACAGAGCCCTGGAGTCCGGGAGGAGCACCCATCGAGGCAGGAGGAAATCTAGAGCATGGTGCCCTGGAAACCAAATGATTAAAGCATTTCAATGAAGCTGGGCTGATCAACAGTCGGATGCTGCTGATGTGTCAAGTTAGGTGAGGCTGAATTGACTATGATTATTGAGTAATGTGCGGTTACTATTGGTGATCCTCACAGAAGCAGTTGCTGGGGAGTATTGGGTGTCAAAGCCTTATTGGAAAGGGTTCAAGAGAAAATGGACAGAGAAACCATTGGGCCACAACACTGAGGAAGCATTGAGCCAAATCTAGGATGTGGAACATTCTACAGGGCAACTGGCCTGGTCTCTTCAAAAGCGTGAGTGACGTGGGAAAAATAAGTGGGGGTTGTTTTAGATGAAAGGAGATTTAAGGGACATAGCAACCAAATAGAAACAATGGCCCTTATTTGAATCCTCATTATAACAAAGTAGAAGATTAGAGAAAGTTGACCATGGGACTGGTTATTAGACAGTACTTTGTGCTGATAACTTTGGTGTGTAAAGAAAAGTTCTTTTATGATTTTTTGTGCATTCAGAAGTATTGAGAGCATGAAATGACATACTCTTTGGGATTTGCTTTGGATTCCAGGAATGAAAGGAGGGCCATGGGGATTTACACTCTACTTGTGTGTTTGGAAATTGGCTTGGTAAAATGTTAGAGGAGGAGACGGGGAAGAAAATAGAGACAACTGCTTTGAGGAGCTGTGCTCTAGACCAGCGGTTGCCAACCTTTCCGACCTCATGGACCACCTTTTGGCAATCGCTGCTCTAGACCATGGCTGGAGGCAGCTGTGCAATCAAGAGGGGTTGCTTGTTTGTTTGTTTCTAAAGAGGGAGAAATAACAGCATGTTTGTTAGTTGATGGGGAAATTTGACAGTGCAATAGAGTAAAGAATTACTGGAGGAATATCTGTCCTTGAGTAAGAGAGAAGGAGGGGAGGGCATCTGGTGCCCAACTAGAAAGTTTGGCTTCAGACTGGCAAGGAGAGTTCATCTACCACATGAGGGAGAAAAACTGAGAACGTGGACATAGGCCAAGCAATGGACAGATGTGGAGGAGGCAGCTTGCAGCTGTTCTCTTCTGGTGACTTCACTTTTCTCAATGAAATAAGAAGGCATTGACTGAGAATAAAGATGGGGCAGAATGGATTGGAGGTTTGAGGAGAGAAGGTGCCAAAGTTGTCTGAGTAGTGAGTGAGTGAGCAGGCCGGGGAGATGGACGTGGTCATCAGGCAGCACTGAGGCCATTCAGGGCCTGTGACTCATTCCATTCAATGGACTCCTTCCTAGAGTCTTTTTTAAAAGGAGGGTGATTTTTCCCTTCTTTCAGCAGATATAGAGAGAGTACCTTCTACATGTTAGGGGCATAAAGAAATCCGCTGTAAGGTAGAAGGGGGAAAGTACATTTCAGAAGGATCTATAGTCTAAGGTCCCACTTGTATATTTACAAAAATAAGTATATGTTCATACATGCTTTGAAAAACTTCAAGGACCATGCCAAATATTAGCAGTAATGACTTATGGGACATAGGAAGAAGGAGGGCTAGAAATGGTAATTGTTTGAACTTTTTTGTTTTTTTTAAAACAAGTAAATGTGCTGCACACTTAAAAGTATAAAACTAAAAAAAAGAAACAAAAATATAAAAAACGAATACATAAGAAAAAGTGTCCTGGCATTATAGTCTCAAATATTATCCAGATGAACAGAGCTTAATATTTTTTTAAAAAAAGAAAAGAAAAAAGCTATAGACAAAACCTATTTGACTAAGCAATTCTGGCATTTATTTTTTGGGGAGAAAAATTGAATAAACATGCCCGAAGATATAAATACAAGAATATTATTACAGTGAGGCTTCAAATTAGGAAACCTGGGATCAGTCTGTAGTGGATGCTGCCAAAGTGCCCTTTATCAGTGGTTGACAGCCCACAACTGCCACCTTCTACAGAGAATTAATTGCCCAGGTGAACAGAAGGGGTCATGGTCCTTGCTGAAGATGGGATGAATTCTGTGGCACCTCTAGGGTCAGACTGAATCTGGGCTATAGCTGAGCCTGCATCCTTGCTCAGCAGCTTCCCCTGCCCTGTACTACTTCACTTCCCTTCTCCTGAGAATGCAACCTCAATAAGTCACTTGCTCAAGAATCCTCAGGCTCTGCTCCTAAAGGCCCACCCACCCTGAGATGAGCCTTCATGACACCATTTGAAGGTTTGTATGAGTATAAATATATATAACATGATATGCTAGGGAAGCAGTGGTGAGGTGGTGAGGATGGAAAGGAGTCTGAGGTATGCTGCTAAGTGAAAAGAACTTTAAGTTGAAGAACACAGTGTGTACTAGTAGTCTTTACCCCCCCATGTGTGTATTTGCATTTATATAAATTAGAGGCCCAGTGCACAAAATTCGTGCACGGGAGTGTGTGTCCCTCAGCCCAGCCTGCACACTCTCCAGTCTGACTCCCCTCAAGGGATGTCAGATTGCCCGTTTAGGCCCGGGCAGTCTGACATCCCTCTCACAATCCAGGACTGCTGGCTTTTAACTGCTCGCCTGCCTGCCTTCCTGATTGTCCCTATCTGCTTCTGCCTGCCAGCCTGATCACCCCCTAACCACTCCCCTGATCACCCCTAACCACTCCCCTGCCAGTCTGATTGATGCCTAACTGCTCCCCTGCCAGCTTGTTTGCCTCTAACTGCCCTCCCTTGCAGGCCTGGTCACCCCTAACTGCCCTCCCTGGTAGGCCTGGTCCCTCCCAATTGCTCTCCCATGCAGGCCTGGGTTCCCCCCCAGCTGCCTTTCCTTGCAGACCTGGTCATCCCCAGCTTCCCTCCTCTGCTAGCCTGGTTATCCCTAACTGCCCTCCCCTGCAGGCTTGATCGCCTACAACTTCCCTCCTCTACCAGCCTGGTCACTCCTAACTGCCCTTCCCTGCAGGCTTGATCGCTTCCCCCTCCCCAACTGCCCTCCCTTGCTGGCCTGGTGCCTCCCACCTGCCCTCTCCTGCTGGCCATCTTGTGGCAGCCATCTTGTGTTCACATGGGGGCAGTCATCTTTGAACGCATGGGGGCAGCCATCTTGTGTGTTGGAGTGACAGTCAATTTGCATATGACTCTTTTATTAGATAGGATGTTTATATATGAACAGAAAAAGGATTGACACAAATATTAGAACATTGGTTATCTCCAGATGGTTCTACTAGAAGGAACTTATTCTTTCAAAGTCCTTCATGTCTATTTTGTCTGAATATTTTCT
Organism: Lasiurus cinereus; assembly: GCA_011751065.1. NCBI lineage: Eukaryota > Metazoa > Chordata > Mammalia > Chiroptera > Vespertilionidae > Lasiurus > Lasiurus cinereus. The sequence continues at coordinate 16,119,505 of JAAGEH010000434.1, forward strand.
AAAGTGAGGCTGACGTGTGTATATTTGCATTTATATAAATATTAGAGGCCCAGTACTAGTAGTCTTTAGCCCACTAAAGACCCGATGCATGGATTTGTGCACCAGTGGGGTCCCTTGGCCTGGCCTGCAGGGATCAGCTCAAAACCAGCTCCACAACATTCCTGAGGGGTCCCAGATTGCGAGAGGGTGGTTCTCAGGTGACATAGTCTGGTCTCCCTCCTCTATGGTTCCAGGTGTATCACCCAAGAACTGCAGCTGCCAAGTCACTGCAGCTCAGGAGCTCCTGTGTTGAGCATCTGTCCCCGGGTGGTCAGTGCACATTGAAGCTATTGGTCAGAGTGTCTGCTGCCTTGTGGTCATTGTGTATCATAGCTACCAGCCAGTTGGCCAGTTGGCTGGTCACTTAGGCTTCTATATATACACTGAGTGGCCAGATTATTATGATCTCTGAACACATAATAATCTGGCCAATGTATATATATCCTATATAATAAAAGGCTAATATGCAAATTGTTCCCTCAACCAGGAGTTTGGCCAGCAGGCAGGCTGGCCAACTGCCCATATCCCCTACCCCTGGCTAGACTGGCCGGACCCCACCCATGCACGAATTCATGCACTGGCCCTATACATACACACACATACACACACACACACACAAACACACACACACACACAGACTGAGTGGCCAGATTATTATGCATTCAGAGATCATAATAATCTGGCCACTCATTGTATAGATGTGTTACTTGTATAACTACATAGTAAAGAAGCAGATTTGGAGTGAAATCTTGGTTATGTCACCTACTAAAATGTGTGACCATCTCGCTCCTCTGGGCCTCAGTTTCTCATCTGCTAAATGGTGGTGATCATGTCTAATTGACGGAGTTGTTGTGGAGGTTATGTAACGTAAAGCATCAAAGCTCTTAGCACAGTATCTGACACATGGTAAGCAAACAGCAATGGCATTTTTATTATTCTTACTCCGCATTGGGTGTCCTTTGGAAGCAAAACCATGAGGTGGTTGTGTTTTGTTTTGTTTTGTTTTGTTTTGTTTTACTTTAAATTTTTCTTTAGTTTCAAAATTGTCTTTAAGTAATAACCTAGCAATAGTCAACATTTTACATATTTCCAAGCTGGCATAAATGATGTGTGCCAATATTTTGGAGCCAAATTAATTGCTTAGACATGAGAAGAGAGAATGCATGGTCCTATCCGCCTGGTTAGAGCACCAACCAACACTTCACAAAGTTTGTGTGGTTCAGCACATGAAATCATGGAATAAAAGAAAAAACTTGACTTCCACAAAAGGAGGCAAGGACACACAAAACAGATTAAAAGGGCAACTCACATATGATTAAGTACTTCTTAGGCAAAACCTAGCAGTGGTCTTAGGTTAGGGTTTATCAGAGCTCTGCTCTCTGTCAATCTGTGTCGGAATAATCCAGGTGCTTGTCTAAAAGGCAATGCATGGCTCCCTCCCCAGGTCCACTGAGTTAGAATCCCTGGGGTGGATACTGGCAATCTGCATTTTAACCAACACCATACTACTATGATTAACATGAAAGTTTAAGAGGCCTGACTTAGCTGAATTTGTTTATAAAATTCTTGAAATGCTCTAAAAATAGGCCAAGTAAATAGACTCTAAAATTATACCAAGAGTTCTGAGAGATATTATAAAGTTGGTAAACATTATTTTAGATGATTTATTCATTAGATGAGTCGGCTTTTAAGTGAAATGGTTTGAGTCCAACGCAGTTTCACCAAGCAAGGACAAACGTGGGGAGCTTGGTGCTGCAGTTAAGGCTAGATCTGGGATCAGAGCCTGCCAAATTCCATTTGAGACTGAGGCAAGGACTTAGCTGGGGCAAGGCTTGGTCTAGGGCATGCAAGTCCAGTTTCTGGATGTGAGGACAGCAGGGCAACGCCCTTCCCAATGCTTTGGAAAGCTTCCAGCCCAGGTGGCAGATTCCACAGGCACTCCCTTGGGGCTGGCCTGGAACTCACACCTGTTTTTGTAGGTCTGGGGCCAGCAGGCCTGAGTGGCTGCCATCTGGGACCAAGGGATAGGGTCTGAGGAATGCACACAGGCTGGGTCCATCTTACCTTGTCCAGCTTGGTCCCCCATGGCGTCCATCACTGGCTTTTGCTCCTTGGGGATCATCCTGTAGATGAGATGATCCACAAATTGGCAAGGCCACCTCCATTGTCCTTCTAAGTCTCCTTCAAGTCGCTGGCCCACTCAACTCCAGCCCACTCCAAGGTCTCAAGCAAGGGATGTCTGCGCTGGGTGGGCCTTTGGGGACTCTACATACAGAGGAGGAGGCTGAGGTCCAGGGAGTGTGAGGGAGATGCTCAATTCTTCCCTTGCAGCTAGAGAAGCACTTTCCCTCTAGGGGGTCAACTCTGGGACATCAAGGGTGGGGAGGTGTGGGTCTCAAACTATTTTCATCTGCTGATGTAGGTGAGCTCTGATCAGTGGCCAAAAGAAGTTGGAGGTTTACATTAGGGGGAGAAGGGGTATAGGTGGATAGGCAGGGGTGACACTGGGGTCTGCAAGGCTGGCCCTCCCCTCCTTTCCCTAGTACTTGTCCTAAGACTTGAGGGCACAGGCTGGTCACCCCCTCCTCTATCCTTACCCCAAAACTGACTTTCATGATGCTCCCTTTTATTTTAATAATGTTTTTATTTTAAAATTACAGTTGACACACAACATTATATTAGTTTTAAGTGTGTGACATAGAGATGAGATATATGAAGTGATCACCTCAATAAGTCTAGGACCTCATGGTGCTCTCTTCTTTCTCACCTTTCTCTTTCTCCTACTCCACCACCCCACCCCCCTATTTGTATCTCATGACACTTTCTAGGAAATTTGCAAATAAAATGAGGTCTAGAACCTCTCCAAACTCCTGCAGGTCCCAAGTCCAAATCCCCAAACTTGCCCCCAGAAGAAAAGGCAGATCCTTTCAACCCCTGACAGATTACACACCTCTGTGCCCCTCTGCTTTTCTTCTGGATTTTCTTATATTCCTTCCTTTAGAAAAACAATCTGCCTCCAACTATATCCCCACACCCACTCCCATCTAGGTCAGTGGGCACCGAGCTGGGTGGCTTGGCAACTAATCGGTGTCTCTAACTCTCTCTGTAACTGTGAGCAAGTTACTCTCTAGCTCTGTGACTCAGTTTCCCCCTCTGTAACATAGAGGATTGGGCTAGATCATGAGGATCCATGGATGGGCTTCAAGAGCGTTCATAAGCCCCCTAAAATGATACAAGCATGAGCACATCTGCATGCATTTGGGTGAGGATCATGAGATGATTGAGAGAACTCCAGCTGTGACCCCTGAAGACTTCACATTCCGCAGACCTGTTTCTCGATAATCACGCCCTTTTCAGAAATTCACAGACGCAGGGAAGAGCCCCTCATTTTCCAGATAGGTGCCCTGTTTCCCTCTACTCCCTAAAAATCTTGGGAGTCCTGAGCAGAGCCATTAGCTATCCCCCACCATGAGTCCTAGCTACCCCTTCCCCATTTAACCTAGAGTAACCTAGGCTTAGAAACCCTCCCTTCCCAACTCAGGATTCAGGCTCCCATGAGGCCCCACACTCCCCAGACTCTGCAGGGCCCTTCCTCTTCTTGGACAGGAAGGGGCTCTGGGAATTGGTTCATCTCCTCCACCCACTCCCCACAGCTCCTCAAATTCCCCTAGGATTCTGGTACCTGAGAGCTGGGACCACAGTGGGCAGAGAGAATATCAGACCCTCAAGATTAACACCTCTGTCAGGAAGCTGAGAGTTGGGTGGTCAGAGTCCGTGAGCAGTCGGGCAGTCAGAGAGCTGAGTGTGCCCTGCAGCCAGCTCTGGCTTCAGCTGACGAGAATTGTTCCTGCCTTGTTGTGGCTCACAGCCTTATATCGGGCTGCAACTGGATCCAGGGACAGATGCTAAAAGCACTAGGCCCCAGGGAAGACAGGTGCCCCAGCAGCAGGCCCTTGGCGACAGAAGAGTTTACACACACATGAACACACACATGTACATATGCACACACCAAAGTCACCTGGAAATGCTGGGAGTCAGTCTCCGGTCACTTGAGCTTGCTAATTTAATCCTTAGTGCCTAGAATGGAGCCTGATAGGATTGCCATAGATACTCTTTTGGATGGATGCATGGATGCATGGATGGGTAGATGCATGGGTGATGGATGAATTGTCCTTTAATATCTTTGTTTGACTTATTCTTTCTTTCCTGTCTTCTCTTCTTCTTTCTGCCTCCTTTCTTCTTCTCTCCCTCCCTCACCTTCTCACATTCTCTGAGCCTCTATGGACTGTAAATAAATAAGCAGGACTCCGTGCTCAAGGAGCTCAGCCAGGCCCAAGCCAGACCCGTAAATAAGCTTTTGAGACGCATCATGGGAAATGCTCTGGGAGGGCCCAGGGGAGGGTGCCATCAGCTCAGCCTGGGGGTGGGGAAGGCTTCCCAGAGGAAGAGACATTTGAGCTGGGTCTTGAAGGCTGAGTGGGAGTTCACTGGGCAGAGAGAGGACACAGGAATTGCATGCAGAGGCCGGGTCATGTATAAAAATGGTAGGAGGTCGGCAAGTAGAGCCAGAACTGGGGGTGGGGCAGTGCTGAGAGATGAGGCCAGACAGGTGGGCAGGGGCCAGATCACAGCAAGCTTTTCAAAAGGCAAGTGTGCTTTATAAAGAGCCATGAAGAGTTTAAAGTGGTGGGATGGAGTGGTCAGATTGGCATTTTTCCAAAGATATCTGGCTGCCATGTGGAAAATGGGGGAAAGGGGTCATACTGGAGGCAGGCCTTCACTATGGTCAGGGAAGGGATGGGGGTGGCTTAATGGGCAGTGACAGAGGGCATCCATTGGAGGAGAGGGACTTGAGGGGTGTTTGGGGAATCACTAGGTCCTTGTGAGAGACTGATGTGGGAAGTGAGGAGAGCACCACTTCGGTGTCTGGCTTAGGTGACTAAGGAAGGTAACCACAGGGGCAGATTGGGCAGGGGGGGATACTGCATTCAGAGAAGGTTCCAGCTAAAGAGAAACACTCTCATGGAAGGGTGGGAGCAGCAGGGAAGCACAGGCTCTGGGCAGAGAGATCTGTACCTGTGTGACAGATGCTGCCTGAGGACATATTTCTGACAACCTCCTTAGGAAGAAGCCTGGACTTTGCTGTAGATGGCCTGGGCGTGGCTTCCTTCTACTTGGGTTCCTCCGCCCAGCCTCTGCAAGGCCTGAGCGTCCAGATAGGAAGGTGAGGAGTGTTCCTAGGGCAAGCATGGCCTCACCTGGGAGTGGGGCCACAGTTCCCTTCTTTGGGCAAGGATAACCCCCATCAGGAGAGGAGCACTCTTAATGGTTTGTCCCGCGCTCATGAGATTGTCTGGACTTGAACATTACCTCCTCAGACGTCAGGTAGCCCAGCTCACTCATTACACAGATAGGGAAGCTGAGGCTGAAAGAGAAAGGAGTGAGTTACCCTGGATCACCTAGCTAGTAGACGATAGAACCAGGACTTCAACTCAGTGACATCTCCTATGGCCTGGAGTTTTTATGTTGTCCCTTATCTCTCCTCATGGATGCGGCTTCTCAAGCTCCCGTCCCATGTGTATCAAACATTCTCATCCACCCTGAGTCCCATGGACTGTCCCATGGTTGGGGAGAAAGGAAGGGCTTTAGACACAGCCGAAAATGACCCAGGAGGCAAAAGGATTCAGGAAGCGTTTATTTAGGGCCAGAGCTGAATTCTATAGGAGACAAGAGACAGGACACAGGCAATCTCTAGTGGGTTAGAGGAGAAGATGTGGGGGAGAAGGCAGTGAAGCAAGAGAATAGCCAGACAGAATTGCAGCTTTCCAAGGCTGCCTCCTGCTGGCTCTTTGTGTATATGCAGGTAGAAGTAGATGTTCTATGCCACTGCCTCAGCCAGTGGCCTAATAATGTTTCTTCTTTGAAACAGGTCTTAGCTTAGCTTCTATGTTACAAGGCACCCTGAAGCAGGTGAGGACTTTGGTAAATGTGGTCACTCATCATTGACATCCCTCCTCTTCCCACCAACAGAGCCTGTGTTCCCAATCCTTGGCTCAGATGACTTCTGAGGCCTCTTCCAGTCCTGAAATGCATTCCACAGTATTAGGAAGGGAAGGAGAGTACTGGTGGAGAATTGGCTGGGAGAATTGGCCAGGAACCCTCTGGGATCACTTTATTCCAGAGCACCCCAGTCACCTCCTGATCCCCAGCTTCTCCTAGCTTCACTTAAGGGTTCCAGTCTAACAAGTGAGTTTGGGTTAGGGTACGTCTACCCCTAACTCAGAATTACACTCTATCCTTCATCTTTAGCAACATCCTGGTATCCTTTCACCTACACACCTCTGATCTTCAGCCAATTCTAACACCCCCACCTGCACCCCCGCACTTAATATCCTAAATATTCTGAACCTCTAGAACAGTGGTTCCCAACCTTTCTAATGCCGAGACCCTTTAATACAGTTCCTCATGTTGTGGTGACCCCTAACCATAAAATTATTTTTGTTGCTACTTTGCAACTGTTATGAATCGTATCTGTGTTTTCCAATGGTCTTAGGCGACCCCTGTGAAAGTGTTGTCCAACCCCCAAAGGGGTCGCGACCCACAGGCTGAGAACCGCTGCTCTAGAGGGCATCACCAGCCAACTCTGGAAACTATGGAACTTAGCCAATCCCTCCCAGGGGATTAGAATCAGAGCCACCAGGATTTAAGGGGCATGCTAGAGCCTGCTGCCAGGCTCCCCAAGGTCACTGGGCACTGGGTACTAATTAGTCCAGAGTGCAATGGGGAAGAGAATAGTGCCCACTGATCTGGGTATGATATGGATGGTGGGGCTGGAACTGAAGAATGGGTGCTTCCTAAGAAACCAGAAACATAGGTTGGCTCTGGTCTAACTTCTCACTCACCCACCCAAGCTCAACTGCCCCTGAATTCTGCCCAGTCAATTCTCTACCAGTACTCCCCTTCCCTTCCTAATACTGTGGAATGCATTTCAGAGGTCATCTGAGCCAATCCATGTTCTACTAGAATCTTCTCTGTGCATCATGGCCACTGCTTGCATACATCCTATAACAAGGAAATCTTTGCTTCCCTCTTTCCATATGGTCAACCTCAAGTTCAGGGCTATCAGGTGAAGCCACAGGCTAGCAGAGAGCTCCATGTCAACCTGGAAAGGGCTCAGCTTTGAAAAAGGGCTGCCATGAAAGGCTCAGAGGGATAGATAGGTTGGAGGCACTTATAGCATTCCTAGAGGCCCAAGTCCTGGGCCTGGGCGAAGTCATTGCTATAGAGCTCTCTTCTCGGGCTGCAGTTAAGATGCCCTGGGCAGTTTGAGCTGGGATGGAGAAAAGCAGGAGGGACCTGGGAGGAGGACTCTTCCTGCCTTTTCTCTCCAGAATAGCGGGGCACCTTGAGCTGGCCTGAGAGACCTCACTAAAGGTCACGGTGGTAAAAATAGAATTTGTCTGGGCTGGGATGGAAAACAGCTGCTACTGCCTGAGACTTGGAGCCAGGAAGGAGGATGGTCAAGCCAGGACCTGGACAGGGAACTTAGGCCCAAGATCTTCTGAACATGGCCCTCATTTGCCAGACTCGAGAGCGCAGAGCCAGGGAGGGAGGGAGGAGTATGGAACCCTGGAATGCAGCAACTCTTCCAAGGCCTGTGTGTGTGGCAGAGGGCGAGGGGGAAGGGTGGGGGCACATTTAGACTTTTGGAGATTGCTTTGGCCAAAGCTTCATTGGAAAAGCTGAGGGTCAGACAGAGGAAGGGTCTTTCCCAGGTTCACACAAAGACTGAATGATACCGTTAGAGCTAGAACCCAAGCTTGGATCACTGCTCCAAGCCCAGAGCTCTGGCCCCTGATCCCTTATCTCCAGGGCTGTCCAAACAGGCCAGACCTTTTGGGGATGTGGTGCTGAGATCTCCCAAGGTTGATCTCTTCCAGCTCGGCCCTCCCGGGATAGGAAGGGGGAGGCTTTAGGTGGTGCAGGAGGCCTCGGTGGGGAGGCTGCCACGCTTGAGCCTCAGGCTCCCATTCCACCCACGGGGACAGATGTTGTAGCCCAGGATGCCGGGCGACTTCGCCCCGGAGTCCTCAGAGTCGAGGGACACATCAGAGTCTGTGGGCGAACGGCGATAGGGGAAGGGCCTGGACGGTGCGGGTGGCGGGCTGCGGGGGCTGGCGCAGGGCGAGGGCCCGGCCTGCAGCGGGCTCCGCGGGATTGGGGCGAACGTGGCCCCAGGGGTGGCTGCTGGGCCGGGGCGGGCTGGCTGCGGGGAGCGCATGCGCGGCGGTGGTGGCGGCGGCGGCGGCGGTGGCAGCGGTGCCCTGGGCGGGGAGAAGGGCCGCAGGCTCTCGGCGCCCGCCGGCCTCGGGGAGGCGCTCTTGCGCCGGGCCGCGTTGATTATGTTTCGGGCCAGCAGAGCCTGCAGTTGGCGGCTGGGGGGCCGCACTTCCGTCTCAGGTCGTAACGGGGATACTGAGCGCTCGCTCCACGAAGGGGACATGGGTGGCGGCGGAGGCAGCGGCGGGGGGCTGCTCATGCTGCCCCCGCGGCCCGGCTCCCATGGCCGTGGGCTCACCCAGCCGTCCAGGCTGCTGGGGGGCCGGGACGCGCTTGGCGTCCAGGGCGGGGAGGTGGGCAGGCTCTCTCGGCGGTCCTGTGAAGAGAGCAGAGGGTGGGGGCAAGCGTTAGTGTTGGGGTCCTCCATGCCGGAATTTTGGAAGGGGCCGAGTTTGATTTGTCCTTTGTACAGTCAGGAAAGCCAGCGACTAAAGTCAGGTAGTGCCTGCAATAAAACGTAGATGCCTCCATTCTTAGTCCAAATGCTTGAAAAAGCACACGCTAACCCTAGCTGGTTTGGCTCAGTGGATAGAGTGCCAGCCTGCGAACTGAAGGGTCCCAGGTTCGAATCTGGTCAAGGGCACATGCCTGAGTTGCTAGCTGGATCCCCAGTGGGGAGCATGCAGCAGGCAGCCAATCAATCACTATCATTGATGTTTCTCTCTCTCCCCCCCTCTTCTTTCTCCTCTGAAATCAATAAAACTATATTTATTTAAAAGAAAAAGCCCACACTGCCTGCCCCTGCACTCAACAGGGAGGCAGGCAACTAGTGGTTAAGAACTCTCACTTTGGAGACAGACCCCTATATGTACTTACTGGATGAACTTGGGCAAGTTGCTTCAACAGCAGAAGCAACCGGAAACCTCTGGACTTCACTTTCCTCCTCTGTAAAATGGGGTCTAATATCAGCACGTACCCCATAGGATTGTTGTGAGAATTAAATGAGATGATAGCTAATGTAAAGAGTATTACATGTATTAGATGATTTCCTGGGAGAAAGAAAGTGTTCACTTGATGTTATTCACCATAAAGAAATACTGGAAGGCCGAAACCAGTTTGGCTCAGTGGATAGAGCGTCGGTCTGCAGACTGAAAGGTCCCAGGTTCGATTCCAATCAAGGGCATGTACCTTGGTTGCGGGTACATCCCCAGTAGGGGGCATGCAGGAGGCAGCTGATGGATATCTCTCTCTCATCCATGTTTCTAACTTTCTATCCCTCCCCCTTCCTCTCTGTAAAAAAAATCAATTATATATATTGATTTTATATATCAAAAATATATATATATATTTATATATATATATATATATATATAAATTTTTTTTAAGAAATACTGGAAGGATTCACATGAAACTAACCAAAGTGGTTTGTTAGGAAATGGGGTGAGTGGAGCAAAGCACCCAGCCACAAGGGTGGAAATAAGGCTTTATGTATTGCCTTTTATGTAAGTTTAAACTTTTGAGCCATGTGGATATATTATCTATTCTAAAATTAAAACACTTTTATCATTATTATTATTAAGGTTGGGCTTAGGCAAAGACTCCTCGGCCCCAACTCCATGGCTATGTTGCCATGGCCACCTTCTAATTTTTCCTTGATTATCTTGAGCAGGAAGGAAGTTCCCACTGACAGATGGAAACACAAAAGGAAGTTGTGTCATTCCTCCCTAGACAGCACGCTCCCCTCACTAAAACTTCTTTTGGCATGAGGTGCGTAGTGTGGACATCGTTAAGCTTATAAAGACACTATCATTTTTTTCCTGCCTACTTAGGGACTCTCCAGTCAGATCCTCACACCAGACTGGTGACATAGCTGGCATTATCACACCTATTTTCCAATGGTGAAGATGAAGTTCAAAGATGTAAGTAACTATCCAGTATGTTGTCCACTAGAGAATGTGTGTGTGTGTGTGTGTGTGTGTGTGTGTGTGTGTGAGAGAGAGAGAGAGAGAGAGAGAGAGAGAGAGAGAGAGAAACTGCTGCTTGAAGGCTACATTATGCTTAAACAGTCTGAACTGGTATGAAAGTGTAGGGAGTGGGGATCCTTCCCCAGCATGGATCTGCTAAACCAATTGTTCATCCAATCAGATCCCAACAATAAACCAGTCCACTCAGCCTTCAATTCAATCCAAATTCACCACCAGTCATCCCTCAGAGTTCAGAACTAGCCAGTCCATTCAGTGCCTCCTACTCAGTCAAAATCTCATAACATCCATTCTCTAATTCAATCAGTAATCAGCCACAGCCATGCCGTTCAGCCTCTCATCTGATCAGAATCTAATTTATCCCAATCAAAAGCAAGCAATGGACATAAAGTATCTGTTTTCTCTAATGTAGCGGCAATTAGATGAGTCCACAGAATGTGAGCCTTCTGCGTGGAAGGAGAAAAAAGGGCCAGGGGTGGGAAGGGGTTGTCTCAGGTCACATAGGAGTCAGGTGCAGACATAAGACTAGAATCCAGTTCTGACTCTTGATGGCAGTTTGTACAGCAGTCTGAACAGTTCTCTATGGGATGGCAATGCTGGAGTGACCCAGGGCCTCAATCACCAAGTAAGAAAGTTCAAGCTCAGCACGGGATCCACCCCTTACACTCCCAGGATCAGAGTTGTTTTTACATTAGCCAGCGATGCCGGGAGCTGCTCTGTCTGTGCAACATCCCAGGAAGCTTGCTGTCAGCCCAGCTCAGGGAAGTGGGGCCAAGAGTTCATGATCAAAGCCCATCAACACGCATTGGGCTCTTTTGCCAGAAGAGTAGTCTGAGGCAGGGGGAGCTGAGGTAATTGTCTGAAATCTCTAAGGGTTGTCTCTGCCTTTGGTGGCCACAAGGGGAAAGCTAGGGCCAACAAGTGGAAGGAATAACAGCTTGTATTGGAATGTTGGGGGCAGTGGTGAGCAGCTCCTCATCATTTGGAGATGGGCCAGAACCTGACCTCATTGGAATTGCCATGGCTGGATACTGATAGTGTGTGTGTGTGTGTGTTTGGTGGGGGGGGGGGGGTGCGGGAGGAGAAGGGGAGAGTGCACAATACAAAAAGGCTGCAGGAAATCAGAGCTGTTCACTTTTTGGCAAAGATCTCAATGCACCCTGAATTTCTGTATATACCAGAACTACTTTGAAATACACATAAGTGAAAATTCACCAAGTGCATCACTTAACCCAGCACCAGCCCCAAAGCAGGGCACATGTGTGGGATGCAGGCATGAGGAGAGCAGTCAGACAAGGAACTGTTAGAGACCAGTCCTAGCTTCCAAACTGCCCTTCGAGGTTCTTCCATTGCATGGAAGGGGAAACTGAGGCCCAGGGATGGGAAGGGGTTGTGTAAGGTCGCACAGAAGTCAGGTGCAGATCTGGGACTGGGATCCAGTTCTGACTCTCAATGGCAGGGTGTTCCTCTCCACCAGGGGCAGAAATTCAGTGTTTTGTGGAGGCAGGTGGTGATGAGCGTGGGAAATGGCCAGATTAACCTCATAGGGAGAGGAGAAGGGGTCCCGAGGGAACAGGAAAATGTATGCTCTGGCATTTAAATTCCACTTTTAAAGAACTCAAACCAACCTGAACTGTAAGAGGTTGTGGATTTTTTTCAGGTTCTACACCCTTTTTAGCCAAACTCTGAGGAAGGGGGAAAAAGGAACGTGCCTTCCTTTGGGTTCTGGCTTCTGGGGAAGAGAGAGGGCACCTTGCTTCCAAGCCAGCACACATCTGTGCCCATGGCTGACCCAGACACACAGCAGATGCAGGCAGCACCGGAGACACACCACATGTTCACACATAACCGAACAGTCCCGCCCCACTTCCCAGGCCAGAATCAGGGAGGAGAGAGACAGCCCTGACCACCAGCCAGTGAGCACGGAAGAAAGGAAGCAAGACAGGTTTGAGGCAGAGTGTATTGAGAACAGGAGAGAAGACAAAGTGGGCAAGAGCTTGGCCAGCCTGGCCGCGGGCGTTGCAGGATGGAGGGTGGGCTCTTCCAGGAATCAGGGGAGCGGGTCTAGGGCAGGGGCTTCACTCTGTCCTGAGAGGGGGCTGCATGGAGCTGCTGAGCTCACTCAAGACTTCCTCATACATGCCCCTGCCTTCTGGGCAGAATGAACTCACTGGGAAGGCACCCCGTTCCCATGGAGATGAGCCCGGAGCTCAGGAAAGCAGCAGGCTCAGCCCAGCATGGGCACCGCCTCCACCACCCTTCTCCCCACTGGGGAGCCCAGAAATAGGGCTGGAAAAGAGTAAGTGGGTGGTGCTCGGGCCCCAGCCCCAGCCTTGGGAATCTTCCATCTGAATTCTGCCTCTTGCCTCTGTATTCTCTCACCCCCCACAAAGCCTGGTGTTGGGGGGCTGTAGCACATAAATCCTTCAGAGGTGGTAAAGTGCTCATATTACTATGAATGGGGAAACTGAGACCCAAAGAGACACATGGAGTCAACTCTTACGTCCCAGCCTTTTCCTCAGAACCTTCAGGTCTGCTCCGTCCCATCTCCCTGAGCTGTGTGCTCCTGCCTTGCCCTTGCCCCGCCCCCACTGCCTCCACAACCCTGCACCGGAGCCATCCAGTCCCGGCTTCTGATCCCTCAGCTCCTCCAGCAGCTCCTTCCAGCCACACCCTCCCAGAACAACCTTGCAGACATCTCATCTCCATCTGTCCTACAGCCACTGCCCATCTCCTTTCCCTCTCTTCCCAGGGGACTGTCATCACTTACAAGGCTTTTCTCCCAAAGCACCCGCCTCTCTCTCAACCCTCACTGATTGTCACCCCTGGTGGAGCCTTCATTGTATAAATGAGAAAACTGAGGCCCAGGGAGGGGAAGTGACTTGGCTAAAGTCACTCAGCAAATGAGAGGCTGAGATGGACCAGACCCTCCTCTCCTGCCTCTCTCCCTTCCACCGCATGGGGATGGCTGCTTTCAGTCAGGCAGATCTTGCTGAGGTTGTAGCCACAACAGCCATCGGATACATTGCCAGGGGACTCTCCTCACTGCACAGCCTTCTACAGGGCTGTCTCTCAGGGGTCCCCCAGGAATCCCCCTACCCCAGAGCAGTGAGGGCAAGCCAGGTGGAACCAGGGTAGAGGTCTGGGGTGAGCTGCTTTAGCTGTCCCTTAAGTGGAGCCAGATGTTTGGAGAAGGCATGGAGGCAGCTGACAGAGTGCAGGAGAAAAGCATCAGACAGCAGTGGGCTAAGTCTTCATCCAGCAGGAGAGAATGTGGAGGCCGAGGCAAAGCTCTCTGAAGCAGCGGAGAGGAAACGGTGTCCAGAAGGCAGAGGTGGAAGAGACAGACCCGTGGAGGTGAGAATCCAGCAACAGGCAGAAAGGTGCCAGGAGCTGGGCCATGTGAGGGTGGCCCCGCTGTTCCACAGGCTCTGGCAGGATGTTTGTTCTAGAAGCCCATGTGAAGTCCCCTTCCAGGCTACTCCCCAGCAAGACGCTGGCATCCCAATAGCTCACAACGGCCAGAGGAAGCCCCAGCCTTATTGGCACCTGCCTCCATGACCCTCCTCCCGCCCATGAGCAGGCTTTCTATCCCTCTGACATGGAGTCCACCCTCAGAGCAGGGGAGGTGACTTGCCCAGCGTCAGTCACAAAGCTGGCTGGCAGCAGCAGCAGCCCTGGAGCCCTGAGTCCCCGTACTCCTGACTCCCAGCCCTGTGCCATTTCCGGCCACAGCTGCCTTCCGTCCTGCCCTCAGAGATGGGGCCCTGACAGGCAGTGGGATCCCTGTGGGTCCGCTACTTGAAGCAGAAGGAAGGCTTCCACACCTGAGCCTCGATCCCGACATTCCGGGTGTTGAAGGAGGGCCTGGGGGCCTGCTTGGCTCGGGGAGACCAGGCTCTGGAGGGAGACACGGGGGAGATGTCGCTGCTGTAGGTGGGGCTCGCGGCCGTGGGATGGAGGCCATCCTGGCCCGGGGCTGTGTAGAGGCCTGGCGAGGAGCGGGAGGGCCGAGGCAGGGCGGGTGACCGTGGGAGGGTCGCCTTGGGCAGGCTGGGCGCCAGGTCCAGAGAGCTCGGCTTGGCGGGCGAGGCGGCTCTGGGCGAGGCCTTGGTTGGCTCCTTGATGGGGGAGAGGACAAAGAGCGAGGGCCGCAGCTGGTAGGGCGGCTGCTTGGTGGGCTCCGGGCGCAGGACCCCATTCTCCGGCAGATAGCCATGGTAGAGGGAGGCGGGCGGGGTCCGAGCCGGGCTTCGGGATGCCACGCGGAGGCTGCCAGGGGAGTACTTCCAGGACGAGGGCAGGGACATGGTGGGCGAAGGGCAGCGGGCCAGCTCGGCGTGGCCCGAGGACTCTATGACGTACTTCTCCATGCGGGACTGGCGGCGGGCGTAGAGCTCAGCCCCTTTCCCCGAGGCCTCGGACAGGTTCTGGTTGGGTTTGGGCTTCGGTTTGGCCTGTATGCGCGGGGACTTGAGGCAGGAGGCCCACTCGGGGACAGCGTTCTCCGCCACGGTGGGACTGTCCCTGTCCCTGGGTGCTGGCTCCTGCTGGAAGTTGGAGGCCTCGGCCCCCAGCGCGAAGGGCTCCTCCTCCCCGCCAGCCTCCCCCTGGTCCCTCTGCCTCCGCTTCTCATCGGCCGTCTGGACCAGATCCAGCAGGTCTGGATTTGGTGTCACCTTGGGCTTCTCCACGAAGGTGAACATGGATTTCCGGCTGCCCCTGCGGGCCATAGACTCCTCCAGGATTCCCGTCTTGCCGGCGGGAGCTGCCTGGCCTTTCACATGGGAAGGCTTGGAGTCAGAGCTGGGGTACAAGGCAGAGTACGAGGGGGGAGACCTCACCCGGGAAGCCTGGGGAGCCGTGGACAAGGTCTCAGCATAAGTGGGGGGTGGGGTAAAGTTCCCCAAGGGGCGTCTCTCCAAGGCGGGGCTGCGCTGGGCCATGGGCCGCCTCTCCACCATGGGGCTGTGAGACGTGACGTGTCTCTGAGGCCGAGGGCTCCTGTCGGCCATGCTGGGGGGCTGGGAAGCCGGGGCCTTGCCCCCGAGATGTCTTCTCTCTACCATGGGACTCCGCTCCATCGGGCCAGTGCTCCCTGGTGCCTGGATCCCAAAGGGCCTGGCCGTCCTGTTGACCACAGAGGCGGGCTTGGCCAGCGTGAGGTGGACCTCGCTGTATAGCTTGGTGGGCGTGGTGGGCGTGGTGGCCCCTGCCTGCCCCGATGTCTCTTGTTCTGCTGACGCCGCTGGGACTCTGGGCTGGACGTCGATGAGCAGGGAGCTGGACATGAAGTCTGGGACTGGGGACCCAGAGCTGGGAGCCGCTTCTCTGGGGACGGTGCTGCTGCCGGTGGATGGAGCTGCCGCCTTGTCAGTTAGGAGTGTGCTGGGCCTCACCTGCTCCCGGGGCTGCCCGCCAGCACACTGGGCGCCGGGTGTGGAATCTGGCATTGTGCCGGCCGGTGGGAGCTGAGCCTCCGAGGAATTCTGCTGAAGGCTGGAAAAGGGCAGGCTCTGAGGGGTGACGGCCGCCGCTGGGTTCTGATTGACATCTGTGGCTGGCAGGCTGTGGCTGCCGTTAGAAGCTGGTGTGACGAGTGCGGCACTGGCGGAGGCAAGGTTTTGGTTGACATCTGGAACTGGGCTGTGGACCTCCGCCGGAGGCGGGGTGGCCGGACTCTTCTGGGTCTCTCGGTTCTGGGACAGGTGGAGCCCATTGGCTGTCAGCAAGGCCGCGTTCTCCTTTAAATAAACCACCAGGGGCACCTCTTCCTCCTCACTGGCCATCTTCTCCAGGTGCCGCAGCAAGCTGGCTTCCTCCGAGCACCCCTCCATGCGGTGACCAGGGAGCCCTAGGTCGGGGCTCTGGCCGGCGGGGCTCCTTGGAGGGCCTGGCTCCTGAAGTGAGGCAGGACTCAGGCTGAGCCCTGGGGCATGGCCCGCGGGGCTGCGGGAGGGCGCTCTCGGGGACTCCCGGCTGGGCTTCTGGCCCCTCCGGCCGTGGCTTTCCAAGGTGAACTCGTTCACCCTCTGCCGGCGCCTGTTGAAGAGCTGGACGCCTCGGGAGTTGGAGCTGGGAGGGGTGGTCAGCTGGGCTGCGATCTGCTGGCTTCGCGCCTTGGCCTCTTTCAGGTCCTTCTCGGTGAGGCTTGTGCTCCGGCCCAGTGCTGCAGGGAGGGACAGAGGCTGGGTTAGCCAACTGGGTACACAAGAGACAGACGAACAGACAGTCACCGGTGACCCTCCTACAGGTGACCTTTTCCTCCAGCATCTGGATCTTTACTCCCTGTTTCCTGGAATGCCCGCTCCTCATAAAAATCCCTGGCCCAGCCGTCAGGGCCCGACTCAAAGGCCACCAGCTGTGTAAACTTGCCTTGAGCACCACTTCAGGATTAGCCAGCCCCCCACTTGGAGCCTGCAGGTTGCTGACACAGTACTCAGCCGCACTCAGGAAGAACACCTCGGGCTAGCAGTCCTGGCCCCACTGGAGCCTGCCTCCTTTCCCTCTTCCTCTCTCACTAGGCTCTGCCCTGCTGCCTTTCTATTCGTTGAAAATGCCAAGTTTGTTCCTTCCCCGGGGCCTTTGCACTTGCTGTTCCCTCTGCTTGGAATGATCTTCTCCCAGATGGCATTCCAGGTCAGCTCCTTCTTGCTATTTAGGACTTATTGTCACCTCTCTGGAGGGGCCTTTCTCTGTAACCAGCCCTCCCATCTCTCTGTTGATTTTCTTAATGGCATTCACCACAATTCACAATTATCTTCTTTATCTGTTTCCCTGTTTATTATCTGCTCCACCCCATCCCCCCCATAAACACTAAGGGGACAATGACCTTGCTTGGCTGGTTCAGCCCTCTAACCCTGCCCCTAGCACAGAGCCTGGGTGCTTAGCAAGCCGGACTGAATGCACAAACGAGCCCAGGACACTCTCTTGTGCCTTCCTTAGGGTCCTTTACACTTCCAAGCCCATAGTATAGTCATTAGCATGAACACTAACACTAACAATTCTCTCTTTAGGACAGGCAATACGTTCACATGATCTAAAAAAAGTTAAAAACATAAAAAAGCACACAGTGTTCAAAGACAAAGTAGACAGTGAAAAGTGTCCCTCCACCCCGAGTGCCCCCATCACAAGTCAGGTAACAACTGTCATTAGTTTCTTCTATGTCCTTGCACAGTTCCTTCCCACTTTTAATTAAATAATTATTTTAAAATGCTTATATTTTAATATAAAAGTAATAAATTGGGCTACTTTCAGCAGCAACTCGACTAGAACATTGCATTGCTTCATGTTATCCTCATTAGAGCACCAGGCGACAAGCATTCCTGGCCCCTGTTCTACAGAAGCGGAAAATGAGGTCTGGAGACTTGTAAATAACTCGCCCAAAGTCACAGCAAAGGGTGGCAGAGCTGGAGTCAGAACCAGGTCCCTTTGGGACATTGGGGGACACAGCAGGGCTCAGGGTTCAGTGTGGAGCTAGGATCCAGGGCCTGAGGTCAGAGATCAGGCCGTAGTCAGACCCCTATTGATCTGCAACCATTTCTCTGTATATCCCCAGTGCCCACCTGGCACCCAGTCGGTGCTCAATTTATGCTATTGAACAACGACTAAACAGATGGACGGCTGGCCAGGTGGATGGGACAGGCTGTGGGCAGGATTAGCAGCTCCCTTAGTGGCTGAGAAAATGCCTCCCACCCCCAGGCTAATCAGTTGTTGAGGAATGTGACCTGGCCCTTCCTCTCCCTTGCCCTCATTAGTACTGGCCATGACGTGCTGAGTGAGTGTCCAGGGACAGTGTTTCTAGGTATCCTGCCAGCGAAGCTCAGAATTCAGGGACTCTCAGAGCTAGAAGGGTCCTTACAGGGGCGCAGTTTCACCACCACCCCCATTTTACAGATGAGGAAACAGGTCCAGAGAGGGGTGCAGGGAGAGCTCCCAGCAGGGAGGCCACACAGAGCAGTGGCTGCAGACAGCAGTTTCACTGGGACCAGGCCCAGCAGCCACAGGCTGTGTGGCCCCAACCTCCTTTCCTCTTCCCACCAGGATCTGGCTCCCCCCGCCCCCGCTCCCCACCCCCACCTCCACCCCATTACACACACGCCTGTGCCCACCTGGGGGAGCTTAGGAGGGCCCTGAGAGGTTGCTCAGCTCGTGCAGTGCCCAAGGGATTCCAGCATTCTCAGGGCAGGAGGCAGGGATTATTGCCCCAAATTACTGAGCCTCAGAGTCTCAGAGATGGCTGTCACTGGGTCCGGTTCCTGCATCCCTAAAACCATGCCCCTTAGGGTACACACCTCTCTTTACTCAGTCGACATGGAGCTCACTACCCTGAAGAGGTGCCTTCTACTAGACACTCCTCAGCTGGAAAGCTGCTCCTCACATTAACTTCAGCCCCCAAACGCCATCCAGAGAAAACGCTTCCTCTTTGCAACCCCACAGGCCTGCAGATTCACAGACAGCGCACATCCCGCGAGGCATGGCCGGATAAACGTGCCCAGCCCCACTCACACTTCTTAGGACACAATGGCAACAACCGTAGCGAGCACAGGGCTCTTCCTGGGTACCTACACATGTCCTTTGCACGTCCTGACTGACTTCATCCCCACGACAACCCTATGAAGCACAAACTGTTGTTCCCACTTCAGTGATGAGAAAACCAGGGCTCAGCGAGGTAAAGTGAGCTGCCCAAGGTCACAGCCGAAAAGGAGGGCAGCTGGCTCACCCCTGGCTCTGCGTGTCTCCCGAGAACACCAGCCTTTCTGGCCGGCAGGTTCCCTCAGTGCGAGGCTCACAGGAAGAGTTTCAGTTCGGATAACCAGGGCTCCAGATGCCCCTGTACTCCCCCCTCCACTTCCCGGCTTCAGTCCTGTCCCCAGGCTATTCCCAAGGCCATGGATTTAGAAAGTTCTCAGATGGTGGGGCATGAAGGCCCTCAGTGGGACACGCCGGCCTGGATGGCTCAGAGAAGGAAGGGTTGCAGAGAAGGGGGTTAGTCTCGCCAACCCCCAGCGAGACTAAGAGCCTCCCCCGCTGCTGTTCTGGGACAAGAGGAACATGGCAGACAAGGCCAGGGGGCAAGAAAGCCCAGCCTCTGGTGGAGCTCCCGTGCCCTCCACCCCAGCCCACAGTGACTCCATGGCAAAGGAATTTAGCAGAAGGCTCGAATCAGACCCAGCTAGCAATACAGACGATTTCTGCCACCCTGCATAAACAAAGCTGAAAGAAGGGGCCAGGCCAGCTCCCAGCACCCAGAGTCCCCACGGCAGGGCACCGGGGAGGCGGTGCCACCCAAGATTCCTCAGACCAGGGAACCGCCACCCCTGGCAGTGCCCAGCCACTGAGTCCAAGACTGCGCTCCCTGGTGTCAAAAAGGCAGGAATAGGCAGGCGACTCACTGAGCCCCCAATCTGCCTGGTACAGCCTGTGCCTGTGCAAGTTACAACAGCGCTCTCCCCCTCTTCTCTGTGCCTCTGCACGGCCAGGCTGGGTGCTGGCCCTTGAAAGGCCCACTCTGACAATGGGTCAGGAGCTCTGAGGACAGGCCTTAGGAGAGGACGGGGTGAGGGCAGGTGCGAGGAAAGGCTGCTGGAGGGAGGCAGGGGGCAGAGGACCAGGATCCACCAGGGTTCAAACCCCAAGTTGGGGAGGCGGACAGGAAGCCCTGAGCACGCATTAGAATGAGGATGCAATGGGGCTGTAATGACTGAGCCCTTACTACAGCCCAGGTGCTGTGCTGGGCCCTTTATACTCATCTTTTGAATCTCTCCGACTATCCCCAGAGAGGAGACTGTTAATCTCCCCAGTTTGCAGATGAAATCAGAGGTCAGAGAGACCTGCCCAGGGTCATACAACTTGTAAGGAGTAGAGCTGGGATTCAGAACTCAAAGTCTGGCTGCTGAGTCTCATTTCTTAACCTCTCTGCCTGCCAGACCCTGACTCCAGGGGGAGGAGCGGGTAGAGGCTCCTGGCAGTCAAACCCTCTGTTTCCTCATCTCCCCATCGGTGCCCCGGCAGTGCCCTCTCCCCTGCATGGTCAGCTGCCAGGAACAGCTCGGGCTTTCTCCCCCTCCTTCCTCTTGGGAGAAGAGCTGATAAACTCATTCTCACTGCGGCAAAAAGGATCGCTGGGACACGAGAGACAAGTTGGGGAAGAGTGTGTGGGGGTCCGGGTCCTGAGTTCCAGCCGTGTTCAGGCCCTTCCTCCCCCAGCAGCTCTGCAGGCTGCAGCCTGCTCTGTCCACCGTCAGGCCTGTCTGGACGAAGGGCCTGAGGAGGGAGGTGGGGCAGGGGAACGGAGGCCAGAGCAGAAGGTCAGGACAGGGAGAGAATTCAAGGAAATGGTTCTTCATATGCTGCCGTCAATGGGAGTATCCACCCCAGTGGGTGGGACGGGGGCAAGAGGTAGGAGCAGAGACTGGCTCGAGGCAGCCCACTCTGGCTGCCTGGGAGGCTTGGCAAGGGGACAGGTACCCGGGCTGGGTAAACGGCCCCCCCGCTGGAGTCAGGAAAGAACCAATGGCCGCCGCCGCACAGCCTCTGGCTCCGCTGGGGGCAGGAAGATGAACTGGGCTGAGTAATGGTCTGGCTGCCTTGCCAGCCCCTGTCCCGTATCCTCCCCGCCGAAAGGAGGAAATGACCCAGCCGCCATCCTCTGGAGAGTTCTCCATCCATGCCAAAGCCCTGGCGAGTGCAACCTGACAGTCCCGGCAGCCGGCCAGCCTCGCAGGAGGAGAATAACTCATCCTCAGGTCATGGACTGCCGGGACAGGAGATGCCTAGAACAAGAGCGGGAGCCCCAGACCTAGCTGCAGCCTTGCCACTAAGAGAAGCCACCATCTGCCTCTCCCCGGATGCCCAGAGGGGAACTGAGACCTGAGAGGGGTGCCCTGTGCCCTGAGCGACATACCCCAAACCACGAAGGCACCTCGGAGTGCTCAGTGCTCGTCTTACTCACGGTGGCCGGGTCCTCCCTGCAGCCTAGTTCCCCTCCGGTGCTGAGCCGGCCGGGGCTCTCAGCCTCTGGGAAAGGCAGCCAATCGCCTGGCTGCCGGAGAGGAAAATCCCCCCTCGCCAGCAACGCGGAGGAGCTGGATGTGCTTCTCTCCTCCACACATGACTCAGCCCGGCTCTTTATCAGGAAAACGGATTTTGCAACAGCCTTTTAAATGGCCCCTCCACCCCCGATCTCTTCCCCCGCCGAGCTACCCACTCCACGCGGCCAGATTCAGCGTCCCCCGGCCTGGCTCCCCTCACACCTTTCTCCGGCCTCCCCGGACGTGGAGGGTCCAGTAGCAAGCCCCCCTGGTGGCATTCAGAGCCTCTGACGTCAGAGCTGCCCGAGAGCAAGGTACACCTTGCTCTCGGTGCCCTCGCCACGGCCAGAGCGGTCCAAAGGCTTGTGGCTCCCACACCCGCACTGGGAGTTCCTGCCTCTGCTGTGGGGTTTACACAGACACCTCCCTGGGGAGCCCTTCTCTGTCTCACATCCTCGCTACATCCCCAGCCTTCCCACCAATCTCAAATGCCACCAGCCCTCCCGAAAACTTCCCCCGACCCCCCAGTGTTCATCTGCAGCGCTCCATTACCTCATCACTTTGCACATTATTCATTTTCCTGCAAGTTGCCCTACAGGCCGGCCCCTGCTTCATTTCCAGCTCCCCCTGGAGTCCCAGGACCCCATCCCCGTGCGAGAGAAGAAACGGCTCAGAGGGGTGAGTGGCTGGCTCCAGGGACTCAAACCCAGGCTGGCCCAGGGTCAAGTCCGGGGCCCAGCCAGCGGGCCAGGCCGCCTCCTTCCAGTGTCTGGCTTTGCAGGGATCTGGGTCTGAATCTCATTTTGCCCCACAGACTGCAGGAGCCGGGGCAGGGGCCCCCACTGCTGTTCCTCCCTTGCCCTCCCCCCCCCCACCTTCCATGGTGCTCACAGATGACAGTGACGAGAGTGATGAGGATGACGACAGCCAACACGTGAGGAGCACCAGCTGCTGCAAGCTAGGGGTCGAGCATGTATTTCCTCCTCCAGTCCTCACAGCAGGTCCTAAGGGAAGCGCCCGGATTCCATTGGACAGAAGAGGAAAATGGGGTCCAGAGAATTAGCGGACTCACCCCAGGTCCTGCAGCCAGCAAGGGGCAGGCAGAGGGGAGCTGGAGCTGGGATCTGACCGACCCCCAGCCTGGACACCTCCTGAAGAGCTCTGCCCGCAAAGCACACTCACTTTCCTCACCCGCTGCCCCAGGCCCAGCTCAAATGCCACTTCCTCCAGGAAGCCCTGTCAGTCCATTCAGATTCCTAGATCAGTGCTCTTCTGCTCAGCCTGGCCTACGGGCCTCAGCGCAGGAAGACTCCATGGCAGAAACATCAGGTTGAGAAAGCCCAAAACCAAGGCTGAGGGGAAGGAGGCTGTGGCCCAGCTCCCGCTATCTCGGCTGACACAGAGTTAGGATCAGACAGAGCAGGATGGTGGTTTGGGGGGAGCTTAAGACAAGGGCTCCCAAGTTGGCTGCGGCCTTGGCTGGCCCCTCTCCCCGCGCACTGTTCCCCGCTGGCTGCCCAGGACCCTGCGGTGGGGTCCACCTCTGCCAGGGGCTGGGAGCCACCGTTGCCCTCCTGCCTTCCCTACTGGCTTAAACATTCATCTACCGCCAAAACCGGTTTGGCTCAGTGGATAGAGCGTCGGCCTGCGGACTGAAAGGTCCCAGGTTTGATTCCAGTCAAGGGCATGTACCTTGGTTGCAGGCACATCCCCAGTAGGAGGTGTGCAGGAGGCAGCTGATCGATGTCTCTCTCTCTCATCGATGTTTCTGACTCTCTATCCCTCTCCCTTCCTCTCTGTAAAAAATCAATAAAATATATTAAAAACAAAACATTAATCTACCATTAGGTGTTCAGGGGCTTGGAAATGGTGCAGGGAGGCAGGCTCAGCCCCAGGTGCACAGCAAATTGGAAAGGGCTGGTTCAGCCAGAGCCCTACCCGGGCTCCCGCCTCCCAGCCCGGCCCTCGGAGCCTGCCCCAGGCCCTCCCTGGAGACAAAAGAGGTGGTGACTGGCAAGGGGTGGCAGTAGGGGAAGTGATGCTTTTCCTTAACCTCTGCCTCCGCCAGGGCCAGAGCTGGGCCTCAGCCATTTCTGGGTCCACGGCCCCCAGCCCCGGGCCTGGCACCCTCTGGGCTGGCTACGAAGAGGCTGCTCCCCCTCGGGGCCCGGGGGCAGGCTGGGCGGCAGCTGGTCCCCATCTTCTCCAAATGCCCGCGCTCAGCAGAGGCTGTCCCTCCCCACCCCCCGCAAGGGTTTAATAGCCAAGTGTTGACTAGATAAATGACGGAGGATGAGCACTCCCACAGCCCACGTCCACTCATCCAGGGAGATGAGTTCTAGGTTCATCTGGATTCCAGATTGTCTCCAGTCCATATCAGAGATGTAGAGGGTGGTTCATGAGGAAAGCGGAGGGACTGGGGGATGGGGGAGTAACAGGTCTGTGGGTGAGGAGGGAGATGAGACCTTAAACCACCGTGTTGGACCTAAGAGGCAGAATATTCCACTCAGAGCTGGGAGAATCTAGAGCCTCTAGAGCAGTGGTTCTCAACCTTCCTAATGCCACGACCCTTTAAGACAGCTCCTCATGTGGTGGCGACCCCCAACCATAAAATTATTTCCGTTGCTACTTCATAACTGTAATTTTGCTACTGTTATGAACTGTAATGTAAATATCTGATATGCAGGATATATTTTCATTGTTACAAATTGAACATAATTAAAGCATAGGGGTTAATCACAAAAACAATATGTAATTATATATTGTGAAATATTTATTTCTAATCACAAATAAATGAAATTTTGTCTTGGATCGTGGTGTAGCATGGGTAACAGTCTTTATATAACAACAATAAACTACATTGCTACATTTTGCTACACCGATGAGTGGTGTGTTGGTTCCTAAGACCATGGGAAATAGGTGTTTTCCAATAGTCTTAGGCGACCCCTGTGAAAGGGTCGTTTGACCCCCAAAGGGGTCGCGACCCACAGGTTGAGAACCACTGCTCTAGAGTGAGATGAATTTGGGTGAAGCAACCTGGGAAGTCTTCCTGGAGGAGGTGGCATGTGCCCTAAGTCTTGAAAGATGGAGATGTAGAAGCATTCCCAATAATGGGGCAGCCCAACAGAGGCTGGAAGGCTCAAGGCAATCTCCTTGAGCCTTCCACCCCCCCACCTTTATCCCCCTAAACCAAGACCAGGCACACAGAATGGCACCTTGCAGAGGAACACACCGCAGGCTTTCCCTGAGGCTGAGGGTGAATGGGTTGGTCCTCACAGAGTCCCAGGGGAGCTCTGACATTAGAGCTCGTGGTGCCCGGAGGCCAGAAGCACTGTGCTGGCGGCCTCGTGGGTTGCATAACCTCCCCACCCCGGGGCCACTGATTCAGCTGGGACCCTCCACGGCCTCGGCTTCCACCTCCTCGGCTAAGCCGTCTGTCTCCGCTGCTTCCCTCTCATGGAAGAGCTGCCCAGCAGCCAAGAGCGGAGGCCCGCGCCCTGTGGCGAATTCCCCACATTCCTTCCTCGCAGAAAAATAAATAACCCGGAGAAGAACGCAGGAGGAATGGTAATGACGTCCCCAGGCCCAGGCTCGCTGGAGTCGCAGTGCCCAGCACCCAGCGCAGGGTAAACAGTGGCGGGAACCGGACCTGGGCTGAGGCTGTGTCTCTGCTGCTGCTGCGCAGGGGGTGTCCTCACCAGCGACCCCTCTCCCCGGCCCGGGCCCTGGAGGCTCCTCCAGGGTGTGCTCACGCTCTTGGGGTCTCAGCTCGCTGGCATCTGCCAAAGAAGGCCTGGGAGTCCGCCCTCGGCCATGGCAGGTGGCCTTGGTGGGCACACACTTTTAGGACTCGGGATGCAGCTTATGTTCGGGCATTTCGTCTCGGCACTGTCATCGCTGTGTTCTGTTGCTTTGTCTCACAGTCTGTGAACTGGGAGTGCTGTTCTCCTCACTGTTCAGGTGAGAAAGCGAGGGCCCAGGAAGATCTGGGGATTCACCAAGGCTATTTGCCCAGTGAGTGGTTTGCACTTTCCACTCCCATTTCTCCCTTCCATGTTCATGCAGCTGGCCAACTCCCCCAGCCCCCAAAGTCCTCATTTACCAAATCCAGCCAGAGGTGCAGCCTGTTCCCAAAGCATGCTGCGCAACTGCTAGTCAATCACTTCCCCTCTCTGAGTCCCAGCGTCCTCATCAGTACACAGGGACGATGGTCTCTGATGGGCAGAGCCACTGCTGAGCAAATTAAATGAAGAAATTATTTCTATAGTGTATAGCACTGTGCACGCCTGAGAGGGATGTAACGTCAGCCTTTTGCACAAACCCACCTCTGTATAGCTCTGTGTACCAGGGAAGGGCTCTATCTGTCTGTCTGTCTCCAGCCTCTCTGGGTCTGGTCTCCCTTTCCTGCTCGGTCTAATCAGACACAGCACAACTACCTTCATCCTCAACCCTTCACCCCCAAAATCCTCTCTGCAAGGGGACCCCAACATCCCCATCTACCCAATATGCTGTCGCAGAGAGGACAGGTCGGCCTCTCGCTAGAGGTGAGGGCCCAGGCCTCCTTGGAGCAGCCCCGGGTCCAAGACTCCTGGGAGGGAAGGTGCAGCCGAAGCCGCTCCCATCCCTGGGCACACAGCCCTCAGGCCAGGAGGGCGCTACGGCCTGGGTGAGCAGAGGCTGCTGACCCTGCCGCGCCCCCATGCCATTTACTAATGACCGGGCGCGTCTGGCTCCCCTCCAGCAGGAGCCGTCTGTGCCAGAGCAGAGGCTGACTCATGCAGCCCGCCGTCCCCTCGTCCCTCCAAGTGCAAAAGGAACGCAGACGGGAGGTCAGGAGATCTGGCTCCAGGGTGTGCCCCGTCGCAGGCTGGGTGCGACCCTGGACTGATTCCTGAGCGTGTGGCTTCGTTTGTTCGGGTGTTCTAAGAAGGGACTGGCCCGGACCAGTGATTCCTAGAGTGGGGTGCCCCCACCTCTCTAGTGGAAGCAAAGCATGTAGGTGGGACCCTGATCATGAAAACCTTACCAGTTAGGTCAATTTCACATGTGTATTGGGGAAAGAGCAAAAAAGATCCCATGAAAGGTATATTACTGCTTGGGGAGAGGTAACGTGGGTATTTTAGTAACAAAAATTAGACAAATAAAAGGCAATTAGTAAGTTAGGTGGTGCTCCGACTCATTCATCGACCACTAATTACGGCACACCAGCTGGGCACTGTTCACAGCCATGATGAGGGACAGACAATCCCTGCTTGCACTCCACTAGGGGAGCGAGAATATATGAGTAACTAGACGGGCAAGTCAGGTGGTGAATGCTATAGAGAAAGACGAAGCAGGAACTGGCGGTAAATGGAGGCGTGGTGTGAACGCATCACTGAGAAGTCACCTCTGAGGAAAGGAGCGAAGAAGGCGAGAGTGAATGAAGCATATGCACGTCGAGGGAAGGAGAGCCGGCAGAGGGAACAGCCAGTGTAAAGGGCCTGGGGCAGGCTCACACCTGGCAGGTTTGAGGATGGGGCACGTAACGTGGATGTCGGACACGAGTGAGGAAAACAGGTTCTCGAATGGCCCTTCTGCCTCTGCCCTTTGGGGTCTCAGGGACTGCCTGCACTGCTACCACATGTACACACACACATGCCCTGCAGCACACATGCATTCTCAATAGCTTCTCACTGCTGGCGTGAGCTAGCCAGCGGCAGCACATGCTCCCCTGCACACATGCCACACGCAGAGCTGCTGCTTGCTTCACCTCTGCTCTACACGAAGCAGAGTATGCACACACATACACACACACACACACACACACACACACAGAGCATAACCCCACACGAGTGTGTGTACACTGAGCACCCCCAGGTGTGCACGTGGCGACACACAGGTGCTCAGGTGGCAGACTGGCACGGAGGCACATGCAGCAGGTACACACCCGGTGGGAGGGCACAGGCGTCCCCTTCCTGCCAGGCTGCCCCGTCTCCAGGTAAACGAGTTACCGACAACCGCTGCCCGGAGGGCACATGCTGCTAGAGAAGGGTCAGAGCCCCACGGGGTGGTTTCCAGTGCGATTCCCCAGCATGTCTGCGCCTCAGTCGTGGTTTCCCTTTTCCAGGGGTGCATGGAAACCTGCCGCCTCCTGCTCCAATGTCCCTGTTGCTGTGGAGAACGTCCCCTTTTTTCTAACACGACCGCAACCAAACGGATAAGCCATGTGACATGCCGAGCACGGCCCTGTAAATGTTACCAGCTGCTCCCGGCATCACTGCTCATTGCCTTCATCCCTGGCTTCATCCCTGTAGGATGCTCGGGGCAGCTGAAGAGGAGGAGGAAAGGGCTGGAGTGGGAGCTGCAGGCCTGGATGGAAGCCTCCAACTCACTGTGAGGCCTCGGGCAAGTGCCGTTCCCGATCCAGCCCAACTCAGAAACCCGCAGAATCCATCAGGGAGTGTGCCCCAAATGCAGGTTCCCCGGCTCCGCCCGGGACCCATCACCAGGGAATACGCCTGTGAACAGCCTCCCTGAAGGGTTGTGAAGTAGTCAGGTTGGGGACCACTGGGCTTTAGAGCCCACGATTTTATAAATGTGTTTGTAAGCAAATTATCACACAGGTACGTGCACAATGTCAACAAAAAATGCACATAATAGATTTTGTACGTAAATATACCCACTAATTATGTATTAGCCCTTCAACACGCACGGCATTTTTGTGGTTTCATAGCACCGACACATCCGTCAGAGATGGAAGCCGAGCAGGAACCGTTACAGTACTTTACAGACCGAAGGGTGGCGCAGAGCAGGCAAGGCCGCCTAGCAGAAGGCAGGTCTTTGGCTCGGCCACGGGCGAGGTGCCACCTCCGCCTCCTCACCTCATCCCATTTGGTCCTGACTTCCGGCCATGAGGGTACCTGTCCTTTCAATCCAGGTTTACAGAAACTCTGCACACACACGACTTCAACAACTCATGGTGCTCAGAGAATGGGGCCACCCCACCCAGTCAATGCCCTTCCAGTCCCAAGAGCCTCCTCACTGGCAGTGCAGGAGGTGCCCAAAGCCTCCCAACTCCACACGGGCCGTCTGATCCGAATGGTCCTTCTGTTCCAGCCTGGGTTTCCTGTTCTGTAAACGGGCCTCCTAATTCCCGCCCTGCAGAGTGAGCGGGAGGACTGGGTCTCCTGTGCAAAGCACCCAGCGTCAGGCCTGGCACCTACGCTGCTTCTGTGACAATGGAACACCACGAACTCGCAGGCTAGAGTGAGCCCCTGAAAGGCAGGGATTTGCTCTCGTTTATCCGAGCACCCACACCCACCACCTGTAACCCATGCTTGATAAAAACGTGCTGATGGCCGAAACCAGTTTGGCTCAGTGGATAGAGCATTGGCCTGCGGACTGAGGGGTCCCAGGTTCCATTCCGGTCAGGGCCATGTATCTTGGTTGCGGGCACATCCCCAGTAGGGGGCGTGCAGGAGGCAGCTGATCGATGTCTCTCTCACATCGATGTTTCTAACTCTCTATCCCTCTCCCTTCCTCTCTGTAAAAAATCAATAAAATATATTTAAAATAAAAAACGTGCTGATGAACGCAGACCTCGCCAAAGCCTCTGCTAGTCCCAGCTTGCCGTGGTATTCTGTGACCCACTGCCCAGCTTGGGAGCTGGAGGCGCTGCGCTGGATGGTCGGGCCAGAAAGGAGGGGCTGTGGCTCCCGGGAAGTGCCCTGCACCTGCCAAGGCCGTGGGGAGGGGAGGCCATGTGCGGGGAGCCCGGAACGTAATCCTGTTGACTCAGAGGCATAAATAATGCACCAGCATGTTCTGCTCCGGCCACTCGTTACGCTAAGAATAGCACCGGCTACCCTTTCAGGGATCCCGCGGCGCAGGGAGCAGGACATCAAGTCAGGGACCAGCAGGGAAAAAGGTCGAGAGGCTCTAGACCGTCAAGCACCCTCCTTCCAAGCACATCTTCCCAGACCCGTGAGACAGAGGGCCCGGAGGTCAGAGCTGAATGGCTCTTAGAGGCTCGTGGAGGCCTGAGGAGATGGAGCATCCCTCCCCCTTCTCCCACCAGAACTATTTCATCTTCTCCCTCCAGATCCCCGTTTTTAAAAAGCCCAATCCCCTAACCCGCCCCTCCACTTCCTCCCGCTCCCTCGTCAGGCGGTGAATAAATACAGAGTGGGTTTCATAAGTAAAACTTTGGAGAGAGGGGAAGAGGCTGTAGCTTTTGATGCTTTTTGTTGTTGTTGTTCTGTTTAGAAATGACTGACCTAATGCACACAGTAATTACTCAGGGGGGTTGTTAAATTGCAGATTCTGATTCGGGAGGTCTGGGGTGGGGCCTGACAGTCTGCATTTCTAAGAAGCTTCTGGGTGATGCCGATACTGCGTCCCTGGGCCACACATGGAAAAACTAGAGTATTTCTCTTTAAAATGATGGAGAAACTGGGGCCCAGAGAGGAAAAGGGATGTACCAAGAGCATAGAGCAGAGCGAGGCTCAGAACACAGGCCTCCTGACGCCCCTGAGGGTTTTTTGTTTTTGTTTTTGTTTTGTTTTTTAAATATGTTTCATTGCTTTTTTACAGAGAGGAAGGGAGAGGGATAGAAGGTTAGAAAGATCGATGAGAGAGAGACATCGATCAGCCGCCTCCTGCATGCCCCCTGCTGGGGATGTGCCCGCAACCAGGATACATGCCTTTGACCGGAATCGAACCTGGGACCTTTCAGTCCCCCAGGCTGACGCTCTATCCATTGAGCCAAACCAATTTTGGCCCCCTCAGGGTTTTGTCCTAAGAGGACTTTGGGGTTGAATGGGGGTGTCTGGAGTGGAAGAAGGGACAGGCCTTCCTTCCACCAAAAGCTGAGGCTCTGGGTCCACAGGATCCCACACGATTGAAAGGAAATCAGACCACAGCCTCCTGCCCAGGAGCAAACCCGAGCCACCAGGCACTGGATGGACCGAACCCTCGTGGAAGGCAGGATGCAGCAGGTGGCCGTTGAAGTGCAAACCAGCTCCATGGAGAGGAAGAGCTGGGCTGAGACTCCGCATTCAGTCAGTGGCAGGTGAAGGCTGGGGGTGCAGGGGGCCCTCAGCAGCACGGTCAGGACGGACATCAAAGGAAAGAAGAAAAGAAAGGAGGCAAGACCAGCCTCCAGCCTCCCAAACCAGCAACAGCTCCTCCTTCCTAGGATGGGCCCCAAACCCCTTCGCAGACCCCCACTGTCCCTTCCCACACATCCACTCCCCACCCCATCCCCGCTCCGCTGAGGGTGCTTCACCCTCCAGCCACACTGGCCCTCCTTCAAGTGCTCGGACAGAGGCCAAATACCTCTCACCCCAGGGCCTTTGCACTGGCTGCTGCTCTTGCCCAGACCCCGTTCTCCCCTCAGCCCTCTGTTGTCCCCTTCCGGTCTGTTTCCAGGTCGAGGGAGGGCCTGTCTACCCTCGGAGGTCACATTCCTTTGCCATCGCACCCTCTGCCTCTCCTCCAAACTCCCATCGTAGCGCCATTCCATCGTTATTTGTTTTAGCGTCAGTCTGCCTTGTCTGATCCTAAGCAGCCCCCAGAGGGCAGGGACCTTGGCCGTCATTTCTCTGCTATGTCTCTGCCCCCACGCCATAGCTGGGGCTCCATAAATACTTGTTGGCTGAATAAGGGAATAAATGAATAAAAACACTGCTCACGTTACCACTGCGAAGCCTTCACTTCTGTGGTTTCAGGTGACCTCGCTCACCCAGGAAAAGTTGTACAGGACCTGGATTTGCAAGATTATCCGGGGACACAGCCCTCTGCCCTGCCACACGGCACGGAGTGGCCCGAGGTCACGGGGCCTCTCTGAATGCGTCTCGGGCTCTGCTGGGGCGTCTGTGGGAGAGGCGGAATCGGAGAAACCTCCGGAAAGCTGTAAAGAGCTTTAACTGGCGGCGTTGCTCTGCCCTGGTTTGAGGCTCAGTGAGGGAAGGGGCCTCATTCAAGGCCCTACAGCCAGTGTGTGGTGATGCCAGACCGCTCGGCACAGCTTGGAGCCCACAGCTGAGATTCGGGCCCACCCAGGCCGGGGAGGGCACCATCTGCCTGGAGGCTGGGCAGGGGTGGAGAAGGCAGAGGAGAGGATGGCTGGGAGCGTTTAGCCTCGGGCCCAGAGCCAGGGTGGGGTGGGTGGGGCCCCAGCGGGAACCCTGAGTAGGACCTGGCAGCTGGGCACGGGGGTGCCAACTGGCACAGGCTGGGTGGTGGCATGCTTGCTCTCCGTGCGCGTGACAGTCTATTTTTTCATCAGCACCCTTCCCATCCCCCAACTCCCATGGGCCCTCCCAACGGGCCCACAGGGGGAAGCTTGGCTGAGACCAGGCCCTCCTTGGGGATGGGTGGGAGGGTCCCCAAGTCTCACACCACATAGTGCCCATCACGATTAAGCAGCCGGGGGCAGGACAGGAGACATAGAGAATAAGGGCGCCTCCTGCTTATGACCTTGGGCCTGTCCCTGGACTCTCTGACCTCAGTTTCCCCCGTGAGAACAGTGATGGGAGGCACGCCAGACTCCATGGGACCCACGCAGGCTCCACGACACTAATGACGCCCCCTCAGCAGGCCCTGGCGGGACCTCCCACGCCCACAGCCCTCCCAGGCACACGGGATCCTCCCTGACCTGCCCCAAAGGGAGGAGGGAAGGGCAGAGAGAGGCTGAGCTGGCTCAGGGGCCAAGCTCAGAACCCCAGACCCAGTGAGGCCTCTGCTAGGGCCCGGGGGACAGAGGGGAGGAGGGGGGAAGAGGAGTCCTGTGTGTTCTTACGCGGGCAGGCGGCCCCTGGGAGCCTCTGACACCCTGTCTGAAGCAGGGGAGACTGTGGTGCAGGCGTAGCAACAGGCTTGGGGGCCAGACGGCCTGGTTTGACTCTGGCCACTTACCAGCTGTGCGACTTTGGGAGCTCACTCAGGCTCTCTGTGCCTCAGTTTCCCATCTGTCCACGGCTGGTAACAACAGTTTACTTCACATGGCTGCTGACATGTAAAGACCCTGGCACACCCCTGGCACACAGTCCATTGCCATCATCATGAACTATTTTTCCAGGGCACTTGCTCTTGTCTTTTGAACATTCTTCATCTCTACGAGATGTTATTCCCAAGGATAAATGCAAGTCGAGGCTCGGCCCACTAGCCCACCTGAGGGGCCCATCAGCCCGCCCCTTTGAGAGCCCCTCCTGCTGACCCCATGTTTCTGGAGGCTGTTGAGCTCTTCCACCCCCACGGCCCCCACATACCCTCCTGAGCCCATTCCATAGCAGCTCAGCACAGAGGCCGGGGTCTCAGAGGAAGCACACAGACTTGTCCGAGAGCACGAGCCAGTTAGCGAAGGTTCGGGCAGCTATTCCTGAAGGGCGGGCCAGCCCCTTTCCACTGGGCGGTGCCCAGCCCCCCACCCTCCAAACCTGCTCCTGGCCGAGCGCCACGAAGTAATTTAAACGGAGATAGGAGTCTTGAGTGAGCATCCGTCTCCTCAAGGGCTTCCTATTTTAACAGAGATCAAGACATGATAATGCTGCTATTTAATAAGTAATAGGGCGTTGTTGTTGTTTTTTTAGTATGTATTAGCTTATTTAATTTTCAGAGCAACAGTACAAGATAAGATCTATCGTTGTTTCCATCTTCTAGATGGGAAAACAGAGCCTGGAGAGATTATGTAATGCGCTCCAGATCTCCCAGCCAGCCGGGAGGGGAAGCCAGGGCTCCAGCCTGGGATGGCAGCGCGGGCCTCACCCCTCACCGGAAGCCGGCAGTGCGGAGGGACTGAATCTGGTGCCCAGTAGCAGCCTGAGCCGCGGGGCAGGGTAGTGCAGGGTCACACACTCCTCTGCAATACTGCCTCAGCAAGTGGAAAAGATGAAGCGAGGATGGTGGAATTTCAGGCAGTGGCCAGTTGGTAAAGATTTCATTCTGGAGAGAGAGGGCTTTTGTAAGCCTCTGGAATTACAGAGCCGGGAGGCTGTCCCCACAGTGACTCCTCCTCCGGGACAGTTCACAAAGGACTCTGAGCTCACACACACACACACACACACACACACACACACACACACACAGGCTAGACTAACTCAACAGAGCCCAGCCACCCGTCTGACCAGATGGGGGGCCCCAGGCTCCTTTGGGTGGGTCTGCGGTCCGTAGCCCCCCAAGGGATGAAGGCCTTTCACAACCCGCCAATGCCCTGCCCCCTCATACCTGCAGTTCCTAGCTTAGACCTTTCACCCTCAGAAACACTTTCCTCCCCACCGAATCCCTCCCATTCTTCGAGACCTGAGTTCTGGTCATGCCTCCTCCATGTCCAGCCATGACCACACCTCCACCTGACATTCAGGCCTCTGCTGCCATGCCCCCTGCAGAGAGAGCCCTTCCCCAACCTCCCACACCAAGTAGCCCCTCTCCCTCTTAGCAGCAGGGCTAGCATTTCTTGGTGCCACTTGCATCTGTCTGAAATCACCTTGCTGATTTCTTTGCTTCCCCTTTTCTTAACTATCTCCCCAATCAAAATGTAGCTTCTTGAGGGCAGGGGCCGGACTGCAACTCCAATGCCTGCCTGAAGACTGCCTGTCCCCACCCCCCACACCCCAGCCAGGGACGCTGTGTTCCATAGAGAGCAGGGGATTCACCCAAGGTCATACAGCAAGCAGGTGGCTAGCGCCTAGGTTGCTGCATTGCAGGCTGTCCCCATCCCCATCCCAGGTGGCTCTCTGCTGGCGTATCTTGTCCCTGCTGCCACACTACATTGGGGGCCAGGGCCCGCAAGTCCTCCACAACAGCACCCCTCCACTTCCCCAGGGGCCCACAGTGCCCCGATCCGGGCAGCCCTGCCTGCTTCCCCCTCAGTCCCTCCCTTCCTGGCATCAGCAGCTCCGATGAGCTCATGTCTGGAAGCCCGGGAGCTGCTCTGAAGGAAAAGGTGCCTCTCAGGCCCGGCCCCTCGGCCTGGAGGTGTGCTGGGCCTGTGGGACGACAGGCCTGGCAGGTGGAGGGAGCTGCTGAGCCCTGCTCGCCTGCTTCCCAGAGCTGTGACGGGGCTCAGGGGGGGTACAGGCTCGGGGGGGGGTGGATGCAGGGCCTGGGGATGCAGTTAACCGTGGAGCCGGCCCGGTGGCAGTGCGGGGGGGAGGGGGTTTTGAAGAGGAGATAGAGAGAAGGCTCCTCTGCCATATGTGTCCCCTCCCACTGATCAAGCAGCAGCTCTGCCCTGGCCGGGCGGCTCAGCTGGTTGGAGCATCATCCTGTGCACCGAAAGGTCGCAGGTCTGATTCCTGGTCAGGGCACAGGCCCAGGCTGTGGTTCCATCCCCCATCAGGGTGCATGCAGGAGGCAACCGATAGATGTTTCTCTCTCCCATTGATGTTTCTCTCTTCCTCTCCTTTCCTTTTTCTCTAAAATCAATAAAAACATTTTTTTAAAGAGTAATTAAAAAAAAAAAAGCAGCTCTGTTCCAAGGAAAGGCAGCCACAGAATCAACCTGGGCAAATCTCTTCCCCCTTTCCAGCCTCAGTCTCCCTGACTCTAAAATGGGGAGATTGGGTAAAATGATGACAGAAGGGGCTAGGGATCAGTTGGGAACCAAGCACCTGATTGTCACAGGGTCTTTTTCTTTAAAAAATATTTTTAATTGATTTTCAGAGAGGAAGGGAGAGGGAGAGATAGAAACATCAAGTATAAGAGAGAAACATTGACCAACTGCCTCCTGCACGCCCCCTACTGAGGATGGAGCCCACAACCCCGGCATGTGCCCTTGACTGGAATGGGACCCAGGACTCTTCAGTCCTCAGGCGGAAGATCTATCCGCTGAGTCAAATCAGCTAGGGCTGATCTTTTTCTTTTTGTTCCCCTTAGGGGAAGGGCAGCAGCTAAGGAGGGAGAGAAGGAGTTAAAGGCTTATTTTAACCACGTAAACCCCGATTCCAACCACAGCTTACTGTGGGTACTAGTTTGGTGGGGTGGGGAATGTCGCACCTCGGTGGGCAGGGTCTGCAAAGTGGGAGCCAGGGGGCACAGCAGCAAACGGCGTGCTTTGGGGAAGTTCCCTGAGCATCAAACTAAGTGATCCTAGTCCGTGAGGGAAACTGAGGACCAGAGGAGGAACCAACCACGATCTCACATGGAGACAGGGGCAGGGGACCTGCCTCCAAGCAGCAGGCCATTTTCACTCCCTTAAGGGGCCCCATTCCACGGCCTGGGGTGCATGGTAAGTCGTCATTCGCTGGTGGCTCTGCCCCAGCACAGGATGGGGGCCAGGCCTCGGGCTGGTGGCTGGTGACAGGCAGGCTGGCACCAGCACAGATTCCAGTCCCTGACCCCGGCGTACCCTAGCCCCTCTGACCAGCATCCTGCCTCATCCTACACCTTGCAACACGGCAGGGGTGCGGCCCGCTCGGACCACCCCTACAGCCACCACAAGCACTGCACTTGTCCCCGTGGGGGCCCCCTTCCCACCCTCTCCCTGGGAGCCAGGGCGGGCAGGGGCCTTGCCCCAGGATCGCGCAGCAAGTGATTCATGCTAGTGCCGCCTGCCACTGGGACAGGGCGGGGAGTGGGGCAGGCGCGTTGCTGCTTCCTTGCTCACTCCTGTCCCTTGTAGACAACCCAGACAGGGACCACGGCGGGTGGGGGTGGCTTGTCAGGGCCCTGAATGGCACCCCCACTGAGACCTCCGTGTTCACCCGGCAAACGGAGCAGAAGTAGGGATGCTCTGAGAATGTGGAGCCACAGGACAGGTCCCCTCTCCCCTGGGAGCTCGGGACGGGCCTCCCTTTCCCCAGGCGGGGCTCGGGCCGGAGTGGGGGGGGTCCCCGCCATATGACAGGTCAGGCCTCCGCTCCAATGCCACTTGCCTCGGCGGCCCGGCCCGCACAGCCCGAACCCCGCCAGCTGCCCCTCCCTGGAAGGGGGGCCGCGCTGGCTGAGGCTGAGCACGCCGTTCCCTGCCTGCCCCACCGGCGCCCAGGCCACGCGGCCACCCCGGGCAGAGTCCCACCTTTCCCGGCGCGGACCTCCGCGGCTGCCCGCCCCCCGTGGGCTCCGGGCCGGGACTGAGTGCGGGCGGCGGCGCCCACGCTGCCGGGCGCAGCCCCCTGGCGCCGGGCGCCCTCCGCTCTGCGCTGCTCCGGAGCCTCGGCGTCCCCGGCCCGCCCTCCCCGGCGCGTTCCGGGGGGAAACTGAGGCCCGGAGGGTCGCCCAGCGGCGTGGGGAGCCCGGAGCCCAGAGGCGCCACCTCGCAGGTGGGAAGGGCGAGGCGCGCGGGGCGCCGCACCCCTGCCCGCCGGCTCCGCGCACTCACCTGCAGCCTCCGCGCACGGCGCCGCACTCCGCGCACCTGGCCGCGTCCGGGGGCGCCCCGCGCCCAGACCCGCGCCCCTCCCGCTGGGCGCCCCTGTCCCGCCGCCGCCGCCGCAGCCGCCTCCACCGACCAGCGACCAGCGGCTCGGGACCGGCCGGGAGGGCTGGACGGGCGGGAGCCGCGCTCCTGCAGGCCGCTCCCCGGGCCCTAGCGCCGCCCTCTCCCCGCCCCGCCCCGCCCGCCCGCCGAGGTGCGAGGTTCCCCCTCCCTACCTACCCCCGCGGGGTCCGGCCTCCAGTCCCCGGTCCTCCCCCGTCCCCGCCGGCCGCCAGTCTCCCCGTCTTTCCTCCCGCTTTGCCTCACTCGCTCGCTGCTGCCTGGCTGTCTGCCTCTCGGTTTCCCTCTCATTCTCACATCTCTAGGTCCCCCCACTTCTGCTTTCTGTTCCCCCGGTTTCATCAAGACTTCCCATCATCTCATCTCCACCTTTCCCCCCTGTCCTCGCCGCGACCCCCACCCCCCCCCCCGCTGAAAAATGTCTTTGTGATTCTGTCCCCATACCTAGCGCCCCCTCCCACGCCCCCACTCTCAGACCAGGTGCAGGACCCTGGCCAGCCCACCTCCCTCCCCCTCAGCCCCAGTAACTAGAATAGAACTTGGGCAGATGATGGAGGCTGTCAACCTCCCCTAACCTCCTCTCCACCCCCTGCCCACCACCTCCCTGCAGCCTGGAGCTACCTCCTGGCTTACCCAGTCAGCCAGCAAGAACAGGGGCAGCAAAGCCCTGTGTCTCCTGGGCTTCAGACATTGAACTACACTCCATGGGGACTGAGCCCAGCAGAGCCCAGCAGAGCCTGTGGCTGGCAGCAGTCAGCGTGCGTGGGAATCACATGGGGTGCTGCTCAAAGTCGAGATTCCCACACTCTGGTGCCCCTTCCCAGGGAAGGGGGAAGTTGTGGGGCTTGGAAGCAGGACTGAGAACAAGCACCCTTCCCTCGCCCAACAATCTGAAACAAAGCCACACTTGGAGAGATGCTGGCCCGGGTTTCCACCAAAGTTTCCCTGGGTTCCACGTACCCCAGCCCTGCAACCAGGGTGGTTCCACTTTCCTTTGTCTTTCATGCCGAGTCCTTTCTGTGTTTAGATTTCTGCTGAAGGAAGTCAGAGATGTGCTGGTGTGTACCCAAACACAAAGCTGCAGGTGGCCTGGTTTGGGGACATTCCCTAGCCCCAGTGGGCGGGCCCAGAGTGCAGGTCAGGTGACAGAGGACAAACCCTCCCTGGCCGCTCCGCCTCCTGGGTCACAGAGAATCCCTCTGACACTGTGGATGCTCTTGTGCTGGGGGTGCCCCAGGTGGGGGTTTGGTGGGGGAGGGAGGGAGGCACAGGGTGGCTCTGGAGATTGGCCCGAGGCAGGGTATATGGCCTGCCCTGGGAGTGTGTGTGCTAAGAAAGTGGCTACAGCCCAGCCTGTGGGGAACCAGGAAACAAACTGTGTGGGTGAGAGAGCGAGGAGAAAGGCTAGGATTACTGTGTGGGTGGCTATGAAAGAGAAAGAGATGGGAAAGGGAAGGAGGACAGAAAGTGGTTCGTTCTGTACGTAGGTGTGTGGCAGTGGGCGTGCAAGAGTGGATATGCCTGTAAAAGAAAACGTGTGCATATGTAAGAGAGATTGCAAAGTGTAGGTGTGTAAGCAAGAGAAAATGGAGCAAAGACCATGATTTAACCTGTATCTAAGGGAGGGAATCTGTGTGCTTATATGTCTCAGGTGGGGCTGTAGCTAACTATGCAAATCTGATACATGTGAAAGGCATGTATGGGTCAGGGGGGGTTATGGGAGGGTGTTCATGGATGTCTACTCCATGCATAGGTGTGTGGGTGCCTGAGGGCATGCACGTGTGCACATATATGCACGTGTGTGAAGATGTGGGTGTACACATATATTTGCATAACTACATGATGTGTATACATTATGTACATTTACATGCATGTTTGTGGGGGGTGAGTGGGTATGTGTTAGTGTACATGTGAGACATACATGAACCAGTGAGCCCTGTTCCTACACCCTCACCATCCAATTATGGTTCCTCTAGAGTGGGGAGTGGAGAAGGGCTGCACCCTGCCCCTCTGACTGCCCTCTCACCCACAGGGCCATGTCCTTGGCCAGTGACCACCGGAGGCTCTTATCCTGGGCACGGATTCCTCTGCCTCCTCTAGTGACAGGGCCAGGGGCAGGGCTCATTCACAGCCCAGATTCACCCCAGAGGCTCAGGCAGTGTCCTCCAGCTCCCCCAAACCCCCAAAACCAAGTGGCCTGGAGGGGAGAGGAAATCACTTTCCCAAAGCCACGTGTGAGGTCTGCATGCATCCTACGTCTCCCTGAGTGTCTCCACGGGGGAGGAAGACGGCTTCACAGAATCCCCGACCATCCCCCTGAGCCTGATCAACCTTTTCCCGGCCCCAGTGGGTGGAAGAACTCAGCCTGCTGAGACAAGGCAATGCGAAGGGTAGTTTAAAGCAGGGGCCACCCTTCCCAGGGTTCAACTCTTAGCCCCACCTCCAGCCTCAGGCCTGAGACTTTGCCTTAGTTTCCTTATCTATGAAACAGAGACAAGAAATGTATGAACGTCTGAGGGTTATTTAGAAGATAAAAAGAAGTAACCCTTACACTCGTTTTGCCTTGGTTTCCTCATCTGTGAAAGAGATAAGAAGAGTATGAGTTTTCTAGGGTTATTTAGAGGAGGAAGTAACCCATACAAAGCATTTAGCACAGAGCCGGGCAGCTGAGCTGGGAGGCAGAAGCCCTGGGTTCTAGCTCTAGCTCTGCCACCACCGACGTACTGTGTGGCTTGGAACAAGGTGATTGCCATCTCTGCGCTTCCACGTCTCCACAGATTATCTCCACAGAAACCTCCACAGATTATCTCCACAGAAACCTCGATGAGTCCTTCCAGTTACACCCAACTGAGACTGTGCAGAGAGGACATTCTCTCTGCCCCAGGGAGCTCTCTGGGTGAGCTGTGGACTACGAAGTGTGGGCTGAGGCCTGATCATGAGCCCCACATGACACATTCCTTCCCTTATCTATTCTCCCAAGCTGGCAGCGGCTGGGGGCAGCGAACACGACCTGCTGCCCACCTCATCTGCCTGCACCCCCAGACTCTCCAGCCTGCCAAGGACCCCATTCTGCCCTGCTCAGCTGGTACTCAGGCCTTAGAGCAATGGCACTGGTACCCACCAATCCAAGTGGCGGGTACTCAAGGCAGAAGATGTCATGACCCATACTTAAAGCTGCCAAGAGAGGCAGTTATCATTGTGGAAGGATGGGTGTAATTGTCTGAAGATGCTTGTAATCCTCCGGGGTAATGGGAGGGAGCTTTAAAAGGAAGCCCTAATCCACTAATAACCTGGCAGCTCCACTGGCCTCTTCCCTCCGGATCTCCGGGCGAGAGAGGGGACTCTGACTACCCCCTTTCTCAAGGGAGCAGCAGGCCAGTGTGGCTCTGGCCCCAGAGCACCCGATTTCTACTCTCCTGCAAGAGCCAGCTCCCTTCCTGCCTCCACCTCTGAGGAGTCTTCCCTGCCCATTCCATCCTCCCGAGGTCACTCTGTCTCCTCTGTCCTAGAAATATTCAGGGCAGAACTGAAGGACCATCTGGCTGGATGTTTCAGAGAGGAATGAACTAGACTGTGAGGCAAGAGCACGACCTTAGTCTCAGCTCCAACACGAACTTGGTGACCTTGGGCCAAGGACCTCAGTCTCTGAGCCTCAGTTGCCTCACCTGTACAATGGGAACATTCCTGCCCTGAGAGGCTGTAGGGAGATCAATGGGAAGGAGACATAAAGATCTAGCTCCATGTGAGAAGCCAGCAGTATTCCTTAAATGTAGTCCCTTCTTCTCCCTTCTCCTTCTCTGGTCTCTTCCACTCCAGGTGTCAGCAGACCACACTTCTCCCTCATAAATCCAGAATACAGTGGTGGCCACGGCCAAAGCTCCTTATTTAAAAAACAAAACAAAACAAAAAAAGCTGTGATGGGATCATGGCTTAGCTGCTTGCTAGCAATGAATCTAGGACAAATCACGTGTCTTCTCATGTGTGTATGGGAGATAATGACAGTATGACCCTCCTGGGTCCTCATGAGAAGAAAGGAATGACATGTGTAAAGCTCTTAGCGCAGTGCGCCTGGCACATAGGGCTTAACAAATATTAGCTGTTGTATTGTGGAGCATTTTAATTACTAACAACCATATGATGAGCATTTTAATTACTAACATCTTTACGTGCTTTTCTAGATTACTCTAACATTTCCGAAACCTTGCCCCATCTAAGATCACTGTAGCTCACAACAGCTCTAGGAAGCAGACCGGGCTCATGATTTTATGCACTTTCACAGATGAAGAAACTGAGGCTCACCCAGGGGCGGGGATTTGCTGGGGGCTGGCTGGCTGGCCTTGGTTCCAGACCAGCATCCGAGTCTCCTGGCCCCCAGCCCTGGTCTGTAAGAGGGAAGGAAGCAAGTCCCTGGCATTCAGGCTTCGGGGGAACAGAATGTGGGCTGACTAGGGTGAGAGGGCCCACCTGCAAGTTCAAGGCTGTGGGCCCTCCCCCTTCCTGCCCCAGATGCCTTGAAGGCCCCTCCTCCTGTTTGCCCAGCTCCCTGTGGGACCCAAGTGTGGGAGGTGGTGGGGGTGGCCGTGGGGGTGGGTGATGAGAGCCCGGAAAGAATTATTTCAGAGAAAAGAGTGGGCAGGATGGCTGGTGAGATGCCAACCGGGGCGTCAGCACCGCCCTCAGAGAAATGAAGTGTTCCTCCGGTGTTCTGACGCACAAGCCCTCCCGGCCCGAGCGCGCGGCCCAGTTCACGTCCT
This sequence comes from Lasiurus cinereus, assembly GCA_011751065.1. Taxonomy (NCBI): domain Eukaryota; kingdom Metazoa; phylum Chordata; class Mammalia; order Chiroptera; family Vespertilionidae; genus Lasiurus; species Lasiurus cinereus. The sequence continues at coordinate 16,161,008 of JAAGEH010000434.1, forward strand.
CCCCATCTGGACCCACTTCAGCGTTTCCAGGGGCCGCCGGTGGAGGTGATTCAGTGTCCATTTCCCCGCCTGCCCTGCGCTGAGGCCGCCTGCGCCTGTTATCGCCCTTCCTTCCTTCCTCCCTTCCTTCTGAGCGGGCAGCTGGCTAGGAGCTCGCCCCTACCCCTTGGGGTTGGGTCCTCGCGGCCGCAGCCCAGGTGATGTGGGTCCTGCCTCGGTCACCGCCACCAGAAGGACAACCGAGACCTGGGCGAGGAGAGTGCGTCCAGTCAGTCACCCACAGGCTGAGTGACTGGGTCCTTAGCTTCCTCACTCTGAGCCTCAGTCTCCTCCCGACCCTCCCTTCCACTCCCCCGTAAGATTAGGAGGTCAGATTAGACCAGTCTTCAGGCTCTACCTCATAAGCTCCGCGAGGGGCAGCAACCACCCCTGTTTTGCCCCGTGCTGGGTCCCCAGCACCCTCAAGTAGCTAGCTGGCACTCAACACCTTCAACCAGGCAGGCCCGCCCCAGCAGCTGTTCACACGCTCCAGCCATTTGCGAGCACCAACGACTAAAGGGCAGACAAAAGGGAGAGATGGATTTGTTTTCAACCAAGCGCACCAGCACAGCTTTCTCTCCCCGCCCTTTCACGGGCCCTCTCTAGCGGAGAGGTGGCCCTAGAGGTGGGACAGCTGGAGTTGCAGGCAGCTCACAGCCTCCCCGTCCTCTCCACAGCCGTCCGTCCACCTGGGCATGCCCCTGGGACTGTGACGGGCTGTTCTGCATCATGGGAAAATACGGTCAAAAGCCCCAGTGTGAAGTCCGGGGGAAACGAGACATGCGCTTACCTGGTTTCTGGGGAGTCCTGGGCCCAGGGCTGGGGCCGGGGCCGGGGCTGGCTGCCATCACTGGCCGGGCCTGCACCACGTCCCAGTCCTGGCTGGCCCTGTGGTCATGCGGGGGCTCCCTGCGTGCCTCCCTGGCGAAGCTGGGTGGCTGGACGCCCAGGGCCTTGGGCAGCTCTGGTGCCCCCAGGGTGGCTCTGTAGCTGGAGTTGTCCCCATGCCTGCCGGCCACCCTGTCCTCCTCCAGGTCCGGGAGCCCAGCCTCTCCCTGCAGGCTCTCCTCGCCACCGCTCTCCTCAGCCTCCAAGGCCAGACACCTGTAGCTCCCGTCGGGGATTCGGAAGGCGCAGGGGGTGGGCCGGCTCTCACTGGGCCCGAGGGGCGGGGGTGGCAGGTGGGGGCCCAGCATGATGCTGCCTCCGCAGGGATGCAGGCCACCTGGGTGAGCTCCTCTCCTGGCCGGCCTCCTCCTCGGGTTCTCCGGGTTCTCCGAGGCTTTAACTTCCTCCGGCCACTCCCAGAGCTGGGCGGGGTCCCACGGCCGGCCTTCCTGGGCTGGGTGGGGTGGGGGGCCCCCAGGCTGTCCTTCTTAACCCGTCTCTGGTCAGCGAGGCCCCCGCTTCAAGGCGATCTATCTGCGCAAGGAGAGAGGAACAGCACGTGAGACAGCTCGCCGACGGGTCCGGCTGAGTCCGTGAGACCTGGCCCCTTAGGGCGCCCTGAGAACGGGCTGAGGGTCCGGGTCCCACACACAGCCACGGGCAAGGGCCAGGCCCGGGCACTCCACATCCCCACTTGTTGCCATATCCTTCTGCCATCTGACACTTTATTTGCTTAATGTGTTTCTGTAAATCAACTTTATATAACTTCTAATACTTTGGACTTAGGCAATAATTGCAGGAAAACCACAAGTATGTTGGGCTAAGTCATTTTTCCCAAAACACATTAAAAAAATATCCAGTTATTTAACAATCCTTATCTGGGCACCCCCTGGAAAGAATTCTCTCCCTCCATCCCAGGCACATAGGCCACAGGAATCACAGGAAGAGTGGGACAGAGGGCACAGGCTGGGGACAGGGACCCCTGAGAAGGCTGTGCACCAAGGGAGACGGTGCAGTGATGTGCTTACAGCTGGAATCCCAGCTCGGCCACTTGCTCACATGATGGGCCGTGAGTCACTTGACCTCTCTCAGCCTTAGCTTCCCCATCTGCAAAATGGGAACTATCATATCTCCAACACAGTGTTACCTTAAAGGTTAAGGGAGCCCGCTGGTGTGGCTCAGTGGTTGAGCATTGACCTAGGAACCAGGAGGTCACAGTTCAATTCCCAGTCAAGGCACATGCCTGGGTTGCGAGTTTGATCCCCAGTAGAGAGCGAGCAGGAGGCAGCCGATCAATGATTCTATCTCATCCTTAATGTTTCTTTCTCCCTCTCCCTTACTCTCTGAAATCAATAAAAATATATTAAAAACAAAATTAAGTGAGAAAATGCATGCAGAGGACTTAGCACAGTTTCTGAGATGCAACTTAATACATGTTGGCTATTTCTTTATCCCACAAAACATTTCTTCAGTTCCTATCCCATTTCAGACACTGTAAAAGCTCTGGGGGATAGAGTGGAAATAAAAAAGATATGGTGGTCTGGCTCATGAGGCCTTAAAATCCGGTGGTGGTGGGAGCTCAGATGGTAATGGGGAATAATAATAACAGCATGATGATTTAGAAATGTTAACTATAATGATTACCCAGGGGAGAGGCTTCCTATAGGGCTGCGAGGGGGGAATGGATGGGAGAGAGACTTGGGAGGAAGAACTGGCTGGGCTGGGAGGCAGATGGAGAGTGGGTGTGGAGGAAGGGGGAGGAGTCTAGGATGCAGCTCTGTGACAGTGTGGTTTCGTGATTTTCATCAATAGAGATCAGGAATAAACGGGAAGGAGTCGAGGAGCAGGTGTTCAGGGGAACAGGGAGATGGATTCCATTTGGGATTTCCGGGGGAGATGTTCCAGGCGGGAGACCACGGTTTGCAAATCATTTACGGAGGCACAGCGTGGAGGTGGACAAGATGCCCCGAGATGGGCAGGCAGACCTAACACAGGGCCCAGGGAGGAACACTTGGAATTTGTGGGTCTCGGTTAACAGATCTTGATCCCACCACTTCTTAGCCGTGTGAACTTCGCAAGTGTGCACATCTGAGTCTCACCCTTGGCAAACAGGGAGAGGAGAACCCTACACACACCCTGGCTGGCCCAGGGGCAGTGAGAGTCCTGAGCATTGTGAAAGTCTGTGGACATTGGTGACCTCAGGGCCCGGACTGACCTCAGCTGCTGTGGTACTTGACCTGGAGGCCAGGCCTCGGTCCCTGGGCACCCCCACCCCCACCCCAGCAGGCTGGGTCAGGGCCTCCGCTTCTGGTTGGAGCTGTGCCAGGGAGAGTCTGGCAGGCAAGAGGAAAGGTAAGCACATTACCAGGCCCTGGGGGAAATCAATGCCAAACCGGGGAAGGCAAACAAGTATCGGGATCAGGAAGATAGCGGGCACCTGCTACAGCCGCCCGCTGACAGAAGCCAGCCTCTGTGGAGAGAGGAACGGGCGCTCACAAGATGGAACACCTGTTGGGTGTGGGGCTCTTCACGTAGGCCAGTGGTCGGCAAACCGCGATCTGCTGTTCTGTTGACTGATGAGTTTACCGTGGTTTGCTCCTCTGTGGACTAATGAGTTTACTGATCACCGACTTAGGCGATCGAAGTAAACCCTCACAACACCCCCGAGGGAGGGACGGTTACTATTACCCCCTTGCAGAGGAGAGGAAACTGAGGCTCAGATGGACAAAGTGACTTCTGGCCCAAGTCACAGAGCGACAGGGCCAACCCCTGACCCCAGCTCTGACACCTGGGCGGCGATGATGATGAGCACAGAGACCAGCAGAGAGAGCTCCGAGGCCTGGTTCCTCTCCAAATTCTTCCTCACGCATCAGCTGCTGCCAGATTTCTTCTATTAGAATTTCAAAGAATCTTAAAATCTCCTAAAAGGCCAGTAGGATTCTGCAGAGCCCTAACTGGCTGTGTGACCTTGGGGAGGTGCTTTCTGCATTTTGGAATCATTTTGCTCAAAGGCACAACGGTGGGGTGAAGACAAAGGATGTTGTGGAGGGGGGGGGGTGCCTGTCTAGCCCTGGCATTGCCGGATGCCATGATTCTAAGCACTGGGAGCCCCCGCCCCGCCGCCCACACCACCATAGGGCCAGATGGCTGGGGGCAGGAGTGGGCCTGGGGGCCTGGGCTCCTTCTCACGCTCCACAGGGGCCTCACGCTCTACCCCGGCTTCTGTTTTGCTGTATTTGACGGTGGCCACGGTTTCCAGGAAAGAAGAGAGAGGCGGAAAAGTTAACTTTCCGCCACCCACACAAATATTTTTGGCCAGCGTTGTCTTCACTTTGCCAAGCCGGGAGGGAGGGGCTGGCAGGAGCACTCCAAAGCAAGCCTCCCTTCCCCGGAGGAGGGCTCCCAACCCAGCGGGGCCCTGGGCAGGCCCCCGGTGGGCCCGAGACCTGGAACACCCACCCTGCTCCGGAGGAGCCCTCGTAAGGTGGAGGGAGGGAGGTTGGGACCATAACTACAATGGCAGCTGCCACCTTCTTTCTTTTAATATATTTCTACTGATTTCAGAGAGGAAGGGAGAGGGAAAGAGAGAAACAGGAACATCAATGATGGGAGAGAATTATTGAGCGGCTGCCTCCTGCATGTCCCGCCCCCTGCTACTGGGGATCGAGCCCACAACCCAAGCATGTGCTCTGACCAGAAATCCAACCATGACCTCCTGGTTCATAGGTCGGTGCTCAACCACTGAGCACACCGGCTGGACAGCTGCCACTTGCAGTGCTGGTGGGGGGTGTGTGTGAGTGCTGTCTACAGATGGGGAGACAGAGGCATGGGATGGGGAGCAGAGAGCAGGACCCATTGCTCTCGGTGGCTGCAGACTGGCTCTGGGACCGCCACCCCGCCTGCAGTTGCACGCTCACGCACAGCACACCTGTCCCTGTGCACAGTTCACAGTGGGCCACAGAGGGCCTGCTCTAGCCTCCGCAGAAATGAGCGAGGGGTCCTCTAATGCCAGCTCCCCCAACCCCCATCTCTCATCCAGCCACGGGCTCCAGACGCCAAGCCGGGGCAGGCAGGGCTGACGGAGCCCCGCCATGCCACCGTCCTCCTCTCAGGTGGCAGGGGCGCCCAGGTCGCACAGCAAGCCTGAACCCAGGAGCCCAGACACACGCTCCAGCTCCCCACAGCCCTGCTCCTCCTGGGCCACAGGCTTCCCCGCTGGCCCCCTGAGCTTCCCTGAGTCCAGGCAGAGGCCGAGGACCGGAGGCCTGGCTGAGGGGCCGGAGGAGGAAGACCAGGGCAGAGAGTGGCAGACTGCAACGTGCAGGATCCCTGTGAGCGAGTGTTTGACAGCAATTTCCTCCGTGCCTGGCGCCGTGCCAGGCACATCATAACCATGATAATAGCTAATGTTTATGAAGTGTTTACTGTGTCAGGTGCTAGTCCAGACACTTAGCCTGCATCATTCGATCCTCATCACAGCCCTACAAGGAAGGTGCTATTATTATCACCACTTTACAGATAGGAAATCAAGCTTACATGACTTGCCAAGTTTACACCGCCAGTAAGGGACTGAGTCAGGGCTCATATCCTGATAGTCTAGCTCCAGATATCACTGTCACCCATAAAGCCGTGCTGCCTCAATAGTTAAGTGGTTCCTGAATGAATGAATGAGCAAATGAATGAATGAGCGAGTGAGTGAAGAATGAGCGGGAAGGAAAGGAGGGCAGGAGGATGGGAGGAAGAGAGGGAGGAAACTATCTCCAGTGCCTGGTACATGGCCTGGCACATAGTCGTCACTCAATAAATCTTTATCAAGTGGAATCTTGGATGAGGTGTGGCTGAGGCAGTAGCTGTACGTATAACTGGGGAGTCACCCTGGAGAAAAGGGTAACTCAGAACCGGTCCAGATGGCTCAAGGTGCACCTACCGGCTCCACGACTCCCCACCCCACTCGGGATCAGGAGCAGGTGGGGCGTCGTGTCTGGCCTGTCCAGAGCTGAGTTTTCCCGCCACTAGGAAGAGAGCTTCTGTTGCCTCCAAGAATCTGAGCAAAGAGTATGTTCCCGCCATAGTGCGTCTCTCCCATGGAGGGGATGGAGCCAAGGTGGGTCTCTCCTCCCTGTCTAAACGGGGTGTCCCAGGCTCCTCCAACCTCCAGGCTGGTGAACACAAGGAAGCTGGCATTTGTGACTGCCTTTCGATGTGTTCTTGGAAGAGTCACTTCCTCTCCATGGGCCCGTCTCCCCAGCTGGAAAAGGCCTGGGGCTGAGTGGTCGGTGGGACTGATCGGAACCAAGATGGAATCCTCCTGGACCCGCCCTGGCCCAGCATTTCCCAGAGTCAGTTCCAGAGGATGTGCAAGTGCGACCCCGCATCACCCGCCCTCCTTCCCGTCCTGCAGGACACGCTGACCAATCCCTGCCTCCTTCCTTCCTGCCTCAGCCCCCAGCCATCACTGCCCAGGCTGCTCTGACCTCTGCTCCTTCCTCCCTACTTCACGCCTCTCCTCTGTTCCTGTCCAGCCCCTGGGGAAGAAGGGGCCAGCGTTGGCCCGGCCTCAGGGGAAGCTGGGGGAGCTGTGGAAGCATCAGGACAACAGTCCTGGGCAAGAGGTAGCTGTGAGAAGCCGGGAAGAACATTCCCCAAGCTGGGACAGATGAGCGGTAGCCAGGCCTCCGCTTAAGCAGGACCCAGTCACGCATCTCATTGGATCTTAGTTGCCTTCTTGGTCGCAGGGGGACTCACACTCCGCCATTCACCTTCATTCATTCAGCACATCGTCACGGAACGCCTGCGTGCCACCCGCTATTTTAAGTGTTGGCCGTACACAGGGAACAAGGGAGAAAACACCCTGCCCACGGGAAGCTCACATGCTCGTCGGGGCAGACGGATAATAAATAATAAAAAGTATGTCAGATGGCGATAAGTGCAGTGGAAAAACAATTAAGCAGGAAAGGGGACCGAGGCGTGCAGCGGGCCTTCAGGACCGAGAAAACAGTGGTATTAACATAAAAAGCCTTGACAGCTGCCACCCCGTGTTCTGTATGGCAAGTGTATTTCAAGTTCATTATTATGTTAAATTCTCACAAAATGTGCAACTGTAAACACAGAAAGTCAGCATTAGGTGGCGAACTCAGGAGCACGCGCCTGCGGAGCCTGGGTGGTATATTTCTGCTGCGAATATTCCGAGTACTCAACTGCTCACCATTTTAGAACTTGCATGTTTCACTAAGAAAATGGCTACCATTTAAGACTGAGCATGTTTTATGACCCCATATATAAAAGTAGGATTTCACATATTGACATTATTTCTTTGAGAACATTTTTTTTTCCAAGTTTATTACTTGGAAAGAAACTCGATAGAGTGTCTCCTCAATGTAAAACACATACCATACAATGAGCTGGAGGATAATAATAATCTATATATATAAAAAGCCAGCGACCGAAACGACCCGGAGCTATGATGCCCACTGTGGCTAGTGAACCGGCCCCATCAGGGCATGGGGCTGGCCAGCCATCCTCCAAGCCCCTCCCCGCTGTTGGCCTGCCCCTGATTGGACTCTCCCATCCTGATCAAGAGCAGGGAGGCCGGCCAAATGCCCTCTCTTTCTTCCCCCACTCCTGCTAGTCCCACCCCTGATCAGCCAACCCTACCATGGATAGGCCCACAGCCCCTCCCCCAGCCAGCCTGCCCCTGATCACCACCCCCCAACAGGGGGTGGGGCCAGCCTGCCAACGTCCTACAGCCACTTCCCCAACCTGGCCCTAACCCAGATCTCGCCTCTCCCCCACCCCCCACCACCCATCAGGGACAGTGCCTGCCTGCAACCATCCATGGCCCCTCCCTCAGGCCGCTGGCCCTGATTGACATCCTCCAACTTATTCTGGGGCAGGGCTGGCCAGCCCACAACCCACAGCCCCTCCCCATGGCAGGCCCCACCCCCAATTGGCCCCCAACCCCAATTGGGGGTGGGGCCCACTGGCCAATTGCCTGTGGTCCCTTCCCCCTAGCCAGAAAACCAACCTCCAACCATCTCCTCCTTCTACAGGCTCAACCCCAGTTCACCCCAATTGGGTCTGGGCTGGCTCGACCCACCTGTGCATGAATTCATGCACTGGGCCTCTAGTGATACCATATAGTTGTTGTGAAGGTCAAATAAATTAACCATGTAAGTGCTCAAAAAATGCAATTTTGTTATTATAATTGTCCTTTTTGTTAAGGGGTGACTAAGAATATAATCAGAACAAGAGTCTGCTTAGTAAACATTGATTATGTGCAGGGCTCCGAGAAGATACATTACGTTCAGCACCATCTTGTTTATTCCCCCAAATAACCCCATGAGGCAGGCACCTGCTACTCTCCCCATTCACAGATGGGGAAATGGAGGCTCACAGAGGATACTCTCTGCCCCTGGTCCCTGAGCAGGAAAACAGCCCAGCTGGGGCCTGAACGCTGGGGCGGACATTGGGGGCTCTCGGAGGGCTGAGGAGAGGCCATTTTGCACAGCCCAAAGAATCCTTCATTTTGGCCTGGCTCTGCCATGCCCTCTGTGACCCTGGCCACATCCTCCACTCCTGGGTCTCAGTGACCACCAACCAAATGACTGCAGCTCTGGGTGTGGGGTCCCTAAGTGCCCTTCTGCCTCTGGATTGCCCTGCCTCCCAGCACCCAGCATGAAGGCGGGCTCGAGCCCATTCCAAATGGATGCCCTGAGTCCAGCCTGTTCACAAAATCAGCCAAATCCCATGCTCGTCACATCTATTTCTGCCCTGCTGGGTTCATAAATATGTGGGCCAGGGAATCGGCTTCAGCGGAACTGGAGAGGCTGAAGTCATGGATATAAATACGGGGTCAAGGCTGGCTGGGGTCAGGCAGGAGGTGTGGCGGGGTCAACGTCAGCCTGGGAAACCATGTCCCTGGGGTCCTGCTGGCAGTCCCACTCCTTCGGGCACATAAAAACACGAAGGCCCAGAGGGGCAGGGGCTGGTCCAAGGTCACCTGGGTGGTGAGGGTCAGAGGTGGGCCCGGGGCACGGGCTCCTGGCTTTGAGAAGAGGCTGCTCCTCATGCCTCCTCCTGCCCCCTCACAAGTCCCTCTCCCCTCACCCTGGGGGCCAGACTGGCCACGCCCAATTTGAACAGGAGCAAGATATTAAGATTTCAGTTTATGAAATAAACCTCTACTGGTCACAGACCGCTTTGTATCTGTTGGGTATAGTGGGGTTCTCAGATTTTCCTTTGGGAGAGGGTTCGGTGGCTAAAATCCAGAAAACAGCTAGCCGTGTCTGCCTCCCACCCAGGAGGACCTTCTGCTCACCCTGCAGAGTGACCCGGCCGTGCGCGGGAGCCGCCGAGCTGACCCGTCAGCCAACTGTGTGACTCACTTCCCAACTTTGCAGTCGGTGACATCACCCCGGTAGCTTCAAACCAGCCCTGCTGGGAGTCCCTGCACCATGGACACGGGCAGATGCTACAGAGCCGGCTTTCTCCCTCCCAGAGGCCAGCTGTTAGCCTTTACCAGCACACCACCGAGCAGGACCTTGGCTACAGTAGCGTCCTGCTTAGGCTGCGAGCCTCAGCTTTACCATCTGGAAAGTGGGAACGATAACCACACTGGCATCCTAGCTGCTGTGAGGGCTACAGGCGCGTGTGCCCCTAAGAGCTGGCACGGAAGTTTCCCAACTTGTCTCCCTGTTAGAAACCTGTGGATCTTTTTCACGTTCCAAGGTCCTGCCACACTGCAGACCATTCAGCCACAGCCTCGGGGGCACCGGTATATTTTTGAAATTTCCCACGTGATACCAGAGTGCAGACCGGCTTGGGGACCACTGGTTCACATCGCCTGCCTGCCTCTTTGCAAGCACTTGGCAGCTGTCCGGGAACCACAAGAGAGATGAGGGACAGTGCAGACCCCTCATTCCTGCTTCCTTTAATGCATGGGATGTGTTTTTTTGTTTGTTTGTTTTTGTTTTTTCTTTTTGGAAAAAGTTGTGTTAAAAGAGTGATGGCGCCCTAGCTGGTTTGGTTCAGTGGATAGAATGTTGGCCTGTGGACTGAGGGTCCCAGGTTTGATTCTGGCCAAGGGCACATGCCTGGATTGCAGGCTTGATCCCCAGTGGGGAACGTGGAGGAGACAGCCAATCAATGACTCTCTCTCATCATTGATGTTTCTATCTCTCTCTCCTTCTCCCTTCCTCTCTGAAATCAATAAAGAAATATATATTTTAAAAAAAAAGAGTGGTGGGGATGTTTGCTTGTTTGCTCTATTTAAAGACCTCCTCTGCTTAAAGCGTGCAGGAGGTGCGGCTTCCAGGGACCGCAGGAGGAGGAGCCTGGGCCCTCTCCCTTCCAGATGTGCTCCTGGCTGCCCCACACACTCCAGGCAGATGGGCCAGATAAACCCCAAAGAGGCCTCACTCCATGTGGTGCTCAGCTGGCCGACCGGGGAGAGGGAGCCCTCAGCCTGGTCTCTCCCTCCTCTCCTAGACGCTACAGAGAGTTCGGCTGCCTCTTCTCACCCAGAGGCCCAAGGCTCACCGCGTGGCTCACCCCGGGAGCCATCAAGCTGCTGGCTTGGAGGACTCAGATCAAGAATAGAAACATCAGTGCTGGTGCCAAGGGCTTGGGGCCTCAGCCCAGCCTCCCCCTGGACCACCATCAACAGCAAGCAGGGATGAAAATAATTGTAATACAGTGGTACCTCGAGATACGAGTGCCCTAACATACGAGATTTTTGAGATACGAGCCGTCGAGCGAGCGATTTTTGCTTTGAAATACGAGCAACAGTTGAGATACGAGTAATCGCGCGGATCAGATCGGCTGGCTGCACACGACCCACCAGTTTACCGTGACTCGAGCATCTCATAGTTTCCCACGCCTCAAGGAACGAATTAAACTTGTATCTCGAGGTACCACTGTAGTGGCCAACGTGTATTATATCTTCCCCAGGCACTGAGATACACCACAGCAGGCGCCTCAAGGGCTGTCTAGAATGGAACTGCACTGCCCAATCAGTATGGTGGCCACCAGCCACCTGGGCTACTGAGCACTTGAAATCCGGTGAATTCAAACTGATAGGAGCTGCAAATAAGGGATACACACCCGGTTTCCAAAGCTTGGTACCCAAAGAAGAAGGTAAAATGTCTCAATAACAGCTTTTTTTTCTCTTTTTTTCAGATTCATTACGTGTTAAAATGATGCTACTTTGGGTTTAAATAAATGTATCATTAACATGAATTTTATAGTTCCCTTTTCCCCCCTGCTTCTTTTTACTTTGTTAGCGTGGCTGCTGGGGAATTTAAGATGGCACGCGTGCTTGCATTTATTTTGGTGGACAGCGCTGGCCTGCAGGTCAGGAGGGCATGCTCTCCAGGGCCCCCCGCCCTGGGCTTCGAATTGTATTCTGCTTTTTGCTGCTTCCCAGCTGTGAGATTTCGGGCAAGTGACATAGCTCTCTGTGCCTCAGTTTCCTCATCCGTAAAACTAAGATAAGGATTGCCCCCAGGGCTGTGGCATGGACGTCACGTGCCTGGCACAGAGAAAGCACTCAGTAACGACCAGCAATCAGGGGACCATTGGGCACTGAGCTGAGTCGTTTTGCGGGATTACTTCACGCCTCAGTAGGTGCTGAGCAACCTGTCCGGCGGGGAACAGGCAGAGCGGGGGGAGGGGGGACTCCTAGGCAGGCTGCCCCAGAGGGAGTCCAAACACTGAGTGTGGGTGGAGGAGGCACTGGATGAAATGGTCTTTGAAGATGGCTGCCTGCTGGTGCGGACACTGAGTGGCGCTGCTGTCTGCCTGGCTCGGTGTTCTCCATCAACCCTCTCTCCCCCACCAGATCCTCCTGTGATTCCCCTCAGCTTCCTTCCACCCACCTGAATGCAATAAACACTTAGCGGTGTCACCGGGCGGTGTTCTGCAAGACCCCATGGGCAGACCAGGGAAAAGGGAAGTGGCTCCTGTGGCCAAGGAATACAGTGTGGGCAGAGGGCAGCAGACAGGGGTTGGGCCATCCATAATATAAGGGAAGGGCGGGGGGGGGGGGGGGAGGGAGAAACAAGGGCACGAAGAGTGATCTAGCCTCTCTCATCTGTAAAATGGGAATAATGATAGCGCCACCTCCTGGGCATTGTTGTGAGGAGTGAATGAGCTAGTGTAGGTTACAGGGAAGAGTGGGGGGCTAAAGGGAAGGCTGTGAGGGAGTGGGGGGCTGAAGGGAAGGCTG
>JAAGEH010000434.1:16173816-16207813 GCA_011751065.1 Lasiurus cinereus
GGGGAGTGGGGGGCTGAAGGGAAGGCTGTGGGGAGTGGGGGGCTGAATGACAGGTGGGGGTGGAAGCACGGGCCATGCACGTGGGACGGGCTCAGGGAGTGCTGGTCGCCCTCTGGGTCCACCAGGGCGGGCACTGCGTCTGTTCGCTCAGCACCCACTCCCTCAGCAGGCGTTTGAGCTCCATGGAGGGCTCTGTCATGTGTCTCTGTCAGTTGGCTCTCTGCTGGAAAGGACTCTCAGTGAGTGGTGCAGCCAAGATCAAAGAAAATAATTATCTCCTCGCTCCCCCCAACACACACAGACAGGATGAAATAAATAATGAAAGGGGAAGATGTTTTGTCAACAGTCCCCAAAGCTGTTATTAAGGACGCTCAGGGCACACTTGTTGAGGCGATGGCGGGCAGGCTGCACGGGGTGAGGGGGTGCTGGTGGCACAGGCCAGGTCTGGGGGCGGGCAGGTGAGGAAAGGGGACCGGTTCCCCGTTAACCATGGCGGAAGAAGCTGAAAGAGGAGGCTGGGGGTGCTGGCCTAACTGCCCACCTCTCATCGCCCGAAACCTCAGCTCAGCACACAGTGGGGCCTCAGCCCTGGTCCTCCACGCTCTGGGACCCCGCAGGTCACTGCCCGCCCCTGGCCCGAGAAAGGGGCACATCAAGTGGCTGCTTCAGTTGGCGGGGAGAGTGGGGGTGATGGTGCTGATCCCCGTGCCTGGCACAGAGCCAAGCCTGCTGCCCTCAGAGACGGTGTGGGGCGGTGGTCGGCCCCTGGGCTCTGTGCTCTGGGGTTGCTTTGGAGTGGCTGCTGATCCAACCCTGTGACCTCGGGCGAGTTCCTTCCCTCCCTGAGCCTGTTTTTCCATCTGCAAACCTGGGGTAATCAGTGCCTGCCTCCCCGGCTCCTGTGGGGATTAAACAAGTCTATATCCGTGAAGAGCTTAGCTCTCAGGTGTGCGCGGTGGTAGGTGTTATGGCAGGTACAGTGCGGGCTGAGCAAGTGTAAGTTATAGGGAGGAGTGAGGAGGAGGAGCTAGTGTAAATTATAGGGAGGAGTGAGGAGGGTGAGTTAGTGTAAGTCATAGGGAGGAGGGAGGAGGGTGAGCTAGTGTAAATTATAGGGAGGAGTGAGGGGCTGAGCTAGTGTAAGTTATAGGGAGGAGAGGATGGTGAGTTAGTGTAAGTTATAGGGAGGAGTGAAGAGGGTGAGCTAGTGTAAGTTATAGGGAGGAGGGTGAGTTAGTATAAGTTATAGGGAGGAGAGGAGGAGGAGCTAGTGTAAGTTATAGGAGGAGTGAGGAGGGTGAGTTAGTGTAAGTTATAGGGAGGAGGGAGAGCTAGTGTAGGTTATAGGGAGGAGTGAGGAGGGTGAGCTAGTGTAAGTCATAGGGAGGAGTGAGGAGGGGGAGCTAGTGTAAGTTATAGGGAGGAGTGAGGGGCTGAGCTAGTGTAAGTTATAGGGAGGAGAGGAGGGGGAGCTAGTGTAAGTTATAGGAGGAGTGAGGAGGGTGAGTTAGTGTAAGTTATAGGGAGGAGTGAGGAGGGTGAGCTAGTGTAAGTTATAGGGAGGAGTGAGGAGGGTGAGCTAGTGTAAGTTATAGGGAGGGGTGAGGAGGGTGAGTTAGTGTAAGTTATAGGGAGGAGTGAGGGGCTGAGCTAGTGTAAGTTATAGGGAGGAGAGGAGGGTGAGCTAGTGTAGTTATAGGGAGGAGTGAGGAAGGGGAGCTAGTGTAGTTAGAGGGAGGAGTGAGGAGGGTTGAGTTAGTGTAGGTTATAGGCAGGAGTGAAGAGGGGGAGCTAGTGTAAGTTATAGGCAGGAGTGAAGAGGGGGAGCTAGTGTAAGTTACAGGGAGGAGAGAGGAAGGGGAGCTAGTGTAGGTTATAGGGAGGAAAGAGGAGGAGGAGCTAGTGTAAGTTATAGGGAGGAGTGAGGAGGGGGAGTTAGTGTAAATTATAGGGAGGAGTGAGAGGGGGAGCTAGTGTCAGTTATAGGGAGGAAAGAGGAGGAGGAGCTAGTGTCAGTTATAGGGAGGAGTGAAGAGGGGGAGCTAGAGTAAGTCATAGGGAGGAGTGAGGAGAGTGAGTTAGTGTAAGTCATAGGGAGGAGGGAGGAAGGGGAGCTAGTGTAAGTTATAGGGAGGACTGAAGAGGGGGAGCTAGTGTAAGTCATAGGGAGGAGTGAGGGGCTGAGCTAGAAGAAACCTGCCACCCTAGCATTTGAGCTTGGATCTTCCATGCTTTGTGTGTGTGTGCGTGTGTGTGTGTGGGGGGGGTGTGTCTGCATAGGTGTCAATGTGCATATGTGTGTGTGTATGTGCCTGTGTGCCTGTGTGTAGCTGTGTGTCTGTATCTGTGCACTTGTGTGTGTGTGTGTGCGTGTGTGTGTGTATGTGCGTACACACGTGTAGTGGGGGTTGGAGTGTGTCTGCAGAGCTGCTGGGAGTGGCCCAGGAGTGCTCAGCCAGACCAAACAATCCCAGCACTTCAAGCTCCAGGCTCCTCTGACTGTTTGCTTTGTTTCCCTCCTTTCCTGGTTCCCCGTTAACCACTCCTGCTTCCAGTGAGCAGAGCGGGGAGGGAGGCCCTGGCAGGGTAGGCACCGGGCCTCCCCTCCTTCGCTCCCCACTCGGTTTCCCAGCTTCTTGCCTCCACCCTCCAGTTCCTGCCTCATTGCCACGTTGAGCCCACACAGGCCCCTCCCCCTGTCCGAGCCTCAGTTTCCTGGTTTCCGGCAGTAGGAACTAGTCCAGTGCTCCTGGTGACAGTGATCAGAATAGCAAGACAGTGATCAGAATAGCAAGATCACCAACCCGTCCACTGCCCAGGACTGAGGCACAGCATCCCCAGGAGGTGTTGGGAGTGTTTGCAGCAAGATCTGAAACTAGCCTGCTGGGGCTCCCCACGCCTCGGTCCCCCATCTTCCTATCTACAAAGGCTGTGTCCTGACCGGGCACTGGAGGGACTATTTGAGAAGATTTTTCCCCAGGGCCATGCCTCTGGTCTCCAGGTTCCCCGTTTAACTAGGCAGCGTTCACTGAGCACCTACTAGGTGCAGGAGCCTTCGGTTGGCTCATTTAATCCCCGACAGCCACCCTGTGAGGTAGGTGCTGTCACTTCCAGATGTTACAGATGAGGAAACTGAGACCTGAGGGGTTCCGTCACCTTCTTGAAGTTACACAGCCAGGAGGGCTAGGCTGGCTCTGCACTGAGGCCTGAGAAAGAGTTGGTGCTCTCCCCTCCTCTCAGGGCATGTCACTGGGTGCCATTCTCTCTGATGGAAAAGGACCCCCACACTCTCCTTAAGACAGCAGAGCTCCTGCAGGCCCGCTACCTTTGACCTATTGCTGATCAGGTGCCAGACACAGTGTGTGCCACCTGGATCTCCACGACAACCCATTTTACAGAGGAGGAAAGCAGAGCTAAGGGCGATGCAGCGACCTAGCGAGGCCCCAGGGGCAGTGGAAGCAGAGTGCGGTCCCCACGACCTCCTGTTTTTTTATTCTTTCTCCCCGATCCCAGAGCACACTTCAGCTTTCCTTTGTGGGGAGTCAATACTGTCACCCGTAGACCTGGATGTGACTATAGAGGTAAAATGCCTTGTCACCCCTCTCCCCTCTGCCTTTTCGGGACTCAGGAAAAGAAATCAAGGTGAGAGCAAACAAAGGGGAGCCCCAGGGCATCGCTGTGAGTGGGGAGCCTAGTTTAACGAGAACCCTTGGCCTCCCTCTGAACCGGGGCTCAGCCCACATATTTCAGGGGACCCTGGTCACATAAACAGTTTCATTTTCCAATGGAGAACGTTTCATTCGGAAGAGGCTCCTTTCTAAGCCCACATCCTGCCCACTAAACTGTGCACCCTCCCTCCCTCTCTTCCCTCCTCCCCTCCCATCCCCCCCCTCGCCCTGGACCAGCAGATCTCTCTATAACAGTGCCCACAAAGCTGCCCGATGCGTCATAAAGCCGGCCTCTGTGTGCCCTTGGCCTTGGGTGTAGCTGCAGGACCCACAAGGCCGGTTAGAATGTGATAAGTCCTGCAAGCAGGGAATGTGCCCCTGACTCTGGCCAGCTGCTTCCCCAGGATTTGAAACAGCTTTGAACCTGGGCCCAAGGGTGTGGATGACTCCATGTGACCCATCCCTGCTCCAGGGAGCCTGGCCCTAAAACTCCCCGCCTCCCACCCCCTCTCCCACCCCCGGGAAGGCGCCTTTCTAGAGAAACATGAACCCCCTAGGAGTAGACAGATGTCCCTGCGTCCTAGGACAGAGCTAGAGAGTGACTTCAGCCTTGCCGGGACACCGTCCCCTGGGCGACGGGAACACAGAGGCCCTGAGAGGAGCCAGGGGCTTGCCCCGCGCTCCTTCCTCCGCACCTGCTGTCTCCCCAAGAAGGGGTCAAGAATTTGTTCCCCACTCCAGGGTGCCTGCCATCCACACCCTTGAGCCAAAGTGTGGTGCCCTCTGCCTTTTGCGGGTGAGACAAGAGAGGACCATTGGGGCAGCTGCGCCCCCTGCAGGAGGGCAGGGATGAAACCAGTCACCGGTGAAGGTTCACAGACAAACCTCCTTCACCAGGAACAAGAGCAAGAGCAAGCCGCTGGGTTAGGGAGAAGCATGCAAGGGCACGTCCCCAGTGACACCAGCGCCAACCAGCCCAGCCTGGAGAAGTGATGGGGGGGGGGGGGCTCTGCCAAGTGGCTCCCCACCCCCCACCCCCACCCCTCCCAGGCCAGTCCTGGGTTGGCTCATAAAATGCAGCCAAGTGGCCAGGGAGCCAGCTGAATGGCAGGAAAAGCTGAAGTCAGGCTGGCCCCTGGCCTACCCACACACCCTAGCAATTCAAAGCAAAGCTGACGCCGGACAAAGCACTTGAAAATGTCCGTGAGGGAACAATCTCTTCCCTCAACTCCTTGCCTTTGACCTAGGGCAGTGCTTGGCAAACTCATTAGTCAACAGAGCGGCAAACCACGGCTCGCAAGCTGCATGTGGCTCGTGAAACGCAAATGTCCCTTCACACACACACACACACACACACACACACACACACACACACATCTCTCCAAAATGACAACTGAGCTTTTCACTCTAATCGAAGAATTACAGGGCTGCTGGTTTTGGGGGACCAAAAGATGGTCTACACAGCAGATCACACCTCTGGGTCCCAGACAGCCAGAACCAACCCTCCTGGGATTCTTTTAAATGGTAGAAGCATAAAGAGAACCCGGTCCCAAAATGGACAGGACCCCAGGGGCCCCCGGTCGTCATTCATTTGGGATGGGGGGGTTATATTTTTATTGAGATCCACTCCCTGGCTTGATGTGCTCTTGTGTTTTCCCCTAATAAGGGTGAAAACTGCCATCTTTGTTAGATGAAAACCGGGCGTCCACGCAGGACCCTCTCCAAGCAGCAAGCCCCCACTTTGAGAAATGCTGTCTCGGCTTGGCCTTGCCGGTGGAGAGATGGGGAAACGGAGGCCTGGAGATGAAGGGAGACCCGCCCAACAGCCACAGTAAGAACCCAGACCCAGCTCCCAGCCAGGCTCGCTCCTTAGGGAGAGGCTACCCAGGACCCAAAACCCCCCGCAACTGCCAGGTGCCCCCATTTGCCACAGAATCTGAGCACCGCCTCCAGCCTTTCCCCCCAAGGCTGAGCCCAGACCCTATGCATCCCATGACCCCATGCACCCCACAACCCCACAACCCCACGACCCCTCTGGGTCTGGACATCCCCACACTGTCTCCCTGAGGCGGGGGGCAAGCTGTGCCCTCTCCGGGCTTGGTGTTCTCACCTTCTAGGGCCACGGTGACCATGCCGCGCTCCTGGAGGCGAGCATTCTGAAAGAGATGAAAACAGACCAGGGAAAAGAGATGGCTAGCAGCCCCTTGCTTTCCGCCTCAGCCTTCCTCTCTGGGAAATGGGTAGATGCTTGACAGGTGGGAGAGGACTGAACTGGCTGGAGGAAAAGGGGGCCACAGGGGAGCCCCAGCCTGAAAGGGCTGCCATCACCTCAGCTGGGGTGTCTCCTCCCCTAGAGGACGCTCTCAGGAGGCACCCCATCCTAGGCTCTGGGTGACAGGTAGAAGTCTGCCCAGGACGCAGGCACAGGAGGCCAAGAGGGAGGCTAGTTCCGCAGACACGCATGCACGTTCACACACACACACTCATACACACACACACACACACACACACACACACACGGAACTCAGACATTCCCTCACACTCTTTGACATGCTCTCACTTGCACGAATGCAAAAGACCCCAACCCTTCCCGAGGGCCCCCCTCCTCACACACATATACCCCGAGGCACACCACACGGAGGGCCAGCCTGCCTCTCCCCCCACACCCCCAGCCCCAAGCCCCAGGTCCCCGGCTTGGCGGCGTCTCTGTCCTGCTGCCTAGAGACACATGTGGTTTCAGTTAGTAGCCGAGCGGGCATTTCCGTCCCAGACAGCGGGGCCCTGCCAGGGTCCCGGCCCCATCGGCGCCCACAAGAAGGGCCACCTTGCCCCCCCCTCACTCCTCCACTGGCCATCCTGGGGACCCCGGTGACCCCTCTCCCCCGGAAGACCCTGCTCGCCTCTTCCGAGGCCTCCCCTCACCTGGAGCCGGAATCCGCACCCACTCACGCAGGGCCCGGCTGTGCCCGGCTCTGGCCACGGCTGCCCGCCTGCCTCCTCGATCCTGCTCTGTCTCCAGCAGGCTGAGCAGGATGGGAGGAGGGCAGGGTGTCAGGGGGGCGGGCGGGAGGGAGGGGAGGGGGCGTGTGGAAATGAAACTTTAATAACAGAGCCCCTTTTGTTTCCGAGCATATGGGATATTTCATACATACTGAAGACATTAGCCGTCTATATTTTTAAGGGCTCGGGCTAAAGGATGAATAAATACAGCCCATGTCCTGCTCGGCACACACGCACATGCGGAGTGCTGGCTTCTGGAGCGTTTCAAAACCTAAAGAAAAAGCCCCCAGTGACACCGGACACTTAAAAATAAATATGTTTCCAAAACCTCAGACTCGCCTTGCCCCCTGGAACAGCCACCGGGAGGCCTTTTCTCCCGCTGCCCTCCTTCCATTCCTCCTGCCTCTGGCTCTGCGGCAGGAAAAGCAAGTCCCTGGAACCCAGCCCCCGCACCCCAACTCCCCGTCCCAGGACCCCCAACCCCCAGCAGGACCCCGGAATGTCGGAGTTCTGAGAGACCTTGGAAAGCGTGGCCTTACTTATTTCAGAGACAGGAGACCAAGGCCCAGAGAGGGGCAGGGACTTGCCTGAGGTCACACAGCAACTCAGCTCTTGAGCCAAGGGGCAGTGCCTTCTTCAGCAGGAGAGCTCTCCCACTTCCCGGCCTCAGGGGTGGGGTGGGGAGACCCTCGGGCCCAGGTGTGGTGTGGGAGCCTGCCCGCATGCCTTTCTCTCTAGAGGGCCGATGTGAGCAAACCCCCCCAACTCTGGGCACCCATCCAGGGGAGACGTCAGCAGCAGCGCTGGGAACTGGGCTGGTCCCAGGAAATCCCCTTCAGGCTGGCAGATCCCAACAGGCCCGGAGGCCTCAGGTGCGGAGCCTCCCTCCCTGACAGCTTGGCTCCCGGTGTTCCGTGTCCTACGTCTGTCCTCCAGGAGGAAGAACAGAGGCCCAGAGAGGACTGGGCTTCAGTCAGAGTCACACAGCAAGATGATGGCAGAGCAGAACATTGAACCCAGGTCTTCCGAGCACGCTTGCTGACATGCTATGCAGGCATGCCCGGCTCCCCAGCTCCTCCCTCTGGTCAGTGTGCCTTCCTCCCAGTCTCCAGCGTCCCCCTCCTCCACCCCCACAGCAGTGGCCTCAGCTTCCCATTGCTGTTAGAGCTCAGTCCCTTCCCACCAACGGTCCAGCCATCCACTTAGCTTGGTTCGCACAGTGCCTGGCCCAGAGTAAGTGCCCATCATAAACACCTCATGAGGATGATGCTGACTGAGTTTCCACCACCAAGTCCTATGCACACCTGGGGGCTGCACCAGGTACCAGGAGACAAGTCCATCCCCCAACCCCCCACCCCTGGGCTGGGGCAGAGAAAGAGCCTCCCTCTTCACCGATCTCTTCTCCCCATTCGGGGAAAATTGAGGCTCAGAGACGTCCAGAAGCTTCCCCAGGCCACACTGGCAGTAAGTAACAGAGCTGGTGGCCAGAGCCAGGGGTCAGCGTCTTCAGGGGGTCCACTGCTTGGCCCTAACCCTGGTCCCCTGATTGCCAGCACCGTGTCACCACTGAGTGTCTGCACCCTTAGTGAGAGTACACAGGCAGAGCACCCCAAACCTTCCATGACAAAGGGGTTTTGATGCAAGGGAGCTGGGTTCCTGGCCTCCATCTGCCACTAACAGCTGGGTGACAGCCCCATCCTAAGAACACAGGTTCTCTCCTCTGTGAAGTGATGGTAGTGATTTCCCTGAATTATGGAGATCATGTGATAGGAAGGATGTGAGGGGGCTTCGCCAGTGCATGGTGATGTCCCTGTCTGGAATTTTGTGCTGTGGATGGATCCTGGCATTAAGTCCTGTCGGTGTTCCAGCAGGTCCAGCAGGCACCTCCGTAGCGGTGCCCCTCGGTGTGAGCCATATCAACCCCCAGCAGCCTCCTGGGGAAGCCTTTGCATCTTGTCACCTCCCCACAGTGACCCCATAGCAGCTCCCATTGCCCCAGTGCAGCCAATGACTTGGGAGGACATTCAAGATTCCTGGAAACCTGGTCCCCAACCTGAGCACCAGCTCCTTCCCAACCCAGACCTCCACCCATGTCAGGGTGGCACCCTCAGGCCTCGGGAATCCTTCCTGCCCCCAAGGGATCTGAGCCACCACTGTCATCCGCTCATCATCCACCTTCCGTCCTCAGCTTGCTGATGAGACAGGTCCATGAACTTGGCACATGAACTTGCTACTCTAGTGGTGACAGCTCAGAGGCCTTTGCAGAAGGAGGCTTCAGGTGAGTGCTTGGCTGGGCTCTGCAGTAGGAAGGTTTCTGGGTAAGTGACCGGTCTTTGTCCCATGATAATTGTCTCATAAGATAATAATAAAGTGGCCACTGGGGGACAAGGTCCTCTGGGGACCAGACACTTGTTCCCCACAGCCTGACACCATAAGAGACTGGGGCGGGGCGGGGGGGGGAGGGGCTCGAGCCGCTAACCTGTTTGCTTGAGGCCGCAGCCTGAACATAGCAGAGCCACATTCAAGCGCCACCTTACGTGGCTACAGCCCATGCTCTTACCTGGCGTCTAGGTCAGTGTTTTCTATCTCCAGGGCCAGTGTGAGCCCCTGGAGGGCTGAGATTCCGCCCCAGACTTTCCATTCCCCCACACCAGAGCCAAGCATGAATGAACAGTTGCTGGAATGAACACTAGAGTGGTCCTGGTGAGACTCTCTGATGGAAGGAGGGTGTGTGTGTGTACGTGTGTCCTGCGTCCTCAGCCTTGCAAGCCCCGCCCAGCCCATGCCCGTGGTGTCACTCACAGGTGTGGTCCTGCTGCTAAATGAGCAGGAGGAGTTTGACCCACTCTTGTTTCCAATCTGGCCCGATTCACCCCTCCTTAGGCAACCTGTGCTCCCCACTCCCAGGAGGTCACTCTCCAGAAGGGCACGGCGCACCCCAGCCCAGAACTCTGGGGCTCAGAACCCTCTGATGTGAGGGGTAGGGACAACAGTTCCTGAGCGCTGGGCTCAGAATAAGAGGTAGTAAATGCAGGCTTGAAGAAACAGGAGACCCCAAAGCCCACTGCCCCTCACGTGCCAATTTAGCAGAGGCCACAGGAAGACAGGAGAGATGCTCTTCATTCCCAAGAGGGCACCTGAAGGCTCGGTTCCCAAAACCGCCTATCGCAGCCTTGCAGGTCGGTGCCAGCCTTTACCGCCAGGCTACTCGGCTAGGGATCCGAACATGAGTCATGAGGTTCCCCCCTCACAGACTCCACTGGTGTAAAGGTCATGCACCATCTCCCTCTCCTGCTGGCCTCTGTGTGCTGCTGACTTAGGTCTTCAATGAATGGGAGTTCTGAGTCAGGGCGGGGGGTGGCAGCCCCTTTGGGGCCCCCACCTCCTGTTCAGCAGGACACTGGTGACCAAGCTCTGCCTCCCCAGGGGCCTCAGGAGGCACCCAGGCTGAGCGAGGTGTGGACCGCAGGCCCAGGCACCCTCGTCTCTGGCAGAGCAACCTTCACCAGGGCCTCCGCTGACACATGAGCCATCCTGATCAGATCACCGGTAATTGAATTGCTTTGGGGGGTAAATTCCATCCAGATGTGAAGGGCGGGGTGGACTTCCTGAGCAGAGCAGGGGCGGGGCACTGATACACGGGGGCCAAACAGCCAACTCTTGAGGCGCCCAGGAGGCCCGAGAGAGAACGTCGTCTTCTGAAAAAGCCCAAGGGAGAATTTCAAGGGCAAGGGCACCTGAGTCCGACCTCCTTCGTGGGAAGATGGGGAGATGGAGGCCAAGGGAGCCTCGAGAGCAGAAGGTACTGCTCCAGCAATGACTGGGGAGGGTTTCCTCTCTCCTGTCTGGCCAGGGCTCTGAAGTCTGGGAGTTTTTAGAGGGAAATAGGCAGGGCAGCCCCTTCCCCAGAAATTCCCATCAGGCCTTGGATCAGGAGGTCAGGAGTGGGGGTCACCGAGTCGGGAATCTGCGGGCGGCGAAGGCTCTAATCACCTCCAGCTTAAACCCTCAAACCAGAGAGAGCTCTGGGTTTCATTTGCAGGGCTGTGGGGGCGGGGAGAGAAGGTTCCAGGGGAAGCCCATAAAAGCACGTCCCCCACTGCTGCCCTCTCTTGCACGTTGTGGTGGGAGAGCCTGTGGCCTGCGCCTCTGTTCCCAGGGGAGGCCCCTCTGTGCTCCTCTCCTTTGACCTCCCCTGGGCCACATACCTTCCTGGCTCCTGTGGGCTGACTTACTGGAAGGCAGGAAAAGGCCAGCCAGCCCCAGGGAGGTGGGGCGGGGAGGGGGGGGGGGCCCCGCGCAAACTGGGAGAGAATGGGGGAAAATGGGGGGGGGGGGGGCTGGGGTGGGGGGAGATTAAGAAGGGAATTTTTTTCCTCCTGCCTCATGTTTTGGCTGCCTTAGTGTGAACATGTCTAGGTGCCTTATCTCGAAGGTCAGTGCAGTCTGCATGAGAAAGAAAATAGTGTCTGCAGTGGGAAAAATCACATCTTGATAAAATATCCTTTTGTAATGGCATTGTGGGTCTCTTATCAGCAGGCGACTGGCCCCACATACCTCCTGTCTGACTGCCCCCAGACCCCAGCCCTCTCTTTTTGTCTCCCCACCCCTCTCCCCCTACCTTGTTGCCTCCCTATCATGCGTGATAGTCTGCAGGCTGGAAGAGGCAGGGCCAGGCCACGGTAACCAAGCAGAGACAGCGCCGACCCCAGCCCTGACTTCTCTGGCCACCTCCTGGCATCTGGCTTTGCCATCTCAGAGCTGTGCTCTGCCAGGCCAGCAGACCCCTGGGCCCTGGCTGTGTGGCTCGTTTGGTTGGGAGTTGTTCTCTGCACCAAAAGTTGGCTGGTTGGATTCCCGGTCAGGGCACGTGCTCGGGCTGAGGGCTCAGTCCCGCAGTAGAGGGCGTGCAGGAGGCAGCTGAGACTCAAGTCCTTGTCCTGTCTCTGTCACTGAGGCTGTGTGACCTGGAATAAATCCCTTCCTCTTCCTGGGCCTCGGTTTCCCCTCAGTAAAGGGCTGGGAGGAAGGGATGGACGGACCAAAGGGTTTCTAAAGATCCTTCCAGCGTTAGCACTTTGTGACGCTGACATCTGTGCACTGTGCGGTTCTCTGTGTTGTGAACATGTCCAGCTCCCCGGGCGAGACCTCCCTGGTCACAAATGTGCAAATCCCCGTTATCACCATTGGACGCATGAAGCTCTTGCCCAAGTCCCAGGCAAGGCCCCGACCCGGACCGTGTGCAGCCGAGGAGGGTCCTTCTCGGCTCCCACCTCCAAAGTCTTGGAGAGCATGAGGCTTGCAATGTGGGGAGACAGTATTTTTTCTCACAACTTCCTACGTGAGAAACCCACAGAGTAAACAGGCAGTGAAGCAGTTGGGCCTGTTATGACGCATGCTTTCTACCCCTACACTCAAGGGGAGCGGGGGGACGGGGGAGAGTGCATACCGTGGGCCTCAATTCCATCATCTGAACAAAAGTGGAGGGATGGCCGAAACTGGTTTAGCTCAGTGGATAGAGCGTCGGCCTACGGACTGAAGGGTCCCAGGTTCGATTTCAGTCAAGGGCATGTATCTTGGTTGCAGGTACATCCCCAGTATGGGCGTGCAGGAGGCAGCTGATCGATGTTTCTAACTCTCTGTCCCTCTCCCTTCCTCTTTAAAAAATCAATAAAATATATTTTTTTAAAAAGAAGTGGAGGGATGGTGCTCACCGTGCCCACCTCACCAGCTTGGGGGAAGTAGCTATAGACGGCAAGAGCTTCTTCGTATTAACACGAAGAATCTGGATTCCCAAATGCAAGATCTGGCAGGGCTTTCAGAGACCATCTGTCCAAGTCCTTCCTCATGCAATTGGGGAAACCAAGGCCCAGAGGGATGGGAAGGGGCTTGTGAAGGTCACAAAGTAAGAGAGCAGGAGAACCAGGAAGGAGCCAAGGAGAGAGCTGGGGAGGTAGTGGGACCCCCTCTTTGACTGAGTTCCCAAGTAAGAGATGCCATCTGCTAGGAAGGCCTGTCCATAGCTGGGGAGGACTCCTTGATCTTTAGGGATCCTGCCCAGCCGGGGGATTCGATAGGAGCCCTCTGAGGTACTCAGAGGCTGGGCTTTCCCCTCTTCCATCTTCCTGACGGTGCAGGGCAGGGATGAGGAGAAAGCCCTTTTGGGTAGCTCTGACCCCCATCTTTTTTCCTAGAGACCTTCCCCCGGCAGAGACGACAGCCCAGCCGCACTCCCACAGCCGCACCCACCCTGCCAGCCTCCCCTGCCGCCTTCCACACCACCCGCTAGCCCGTGTCTTGGCTTGCTCGCCGGGTTCCACAGAGCGCCTCTGTGCTCTGGCCGGCTGGGTGGCAGGGCGAGGGCCAGCACACGTGTGAACGTCTGCAGGCTGGAGGAGGCAGGGCCAGGCCACCCTGACCACGCAGGCAGCTCCCTCCCCGAGCAGGGACAGCGCCGACCCCAGCCCTGACTTCCCTGGCCATCTCCTGGCATCTGGCTTTGCCATCTCAGAGCCGTGTTCTGCCAGGCCAGCAGACCCCTCAAGGCGACGATGGACACCTCCCCACACGACCTGTTTTCCCACTGAACCCAGACACTGCCTCAGCATCCTTCTCATCATAGAACGCCAGCCAGAACGGGCTTGGGCCAGCCAGCGCCCATCAATCAGAACAGGCGCAAATGGTTTTACTGATGGGAACAGGCCACGCTACTTAGACATAAAGCAGAGCTCAGGCCAGAAAGGAGAGGGGACTTTCCTGAAGCCACAGCAAATTAAGGACCGAGTGGGGAACAGAGCCCAGATCTTCAGGCCTCTTCTTGCAACTCTTCCTGGCTGAGCATCTGCAAGAAAGGAACTCCCCTCACTGTCCTGGTCCCCTCCTTTCCTCAGCTCCCAGCATTCCCCATGGGTAGCCCTTCCCTGCTCCCTGCCTGAGGATAGTACACCAGGCAGGCTCCCCCAGGCAGGGTCCCAGGTCCAAGGCCCTAGGCCAGTTTCCCTGCAAATGAGGAAGCTAGAAATCAAGTCGTCAGTGGCACAGTTCAAAGAAGTGGATCTAGACAGACCCCAGTGGGCTATCATCACAGCCCACAAACCTCAGGACTGTCCTGGGCACAGGGAAGCACTTAAAAAAAATACATTGTTATTGATTTCAGGGAGAAAAGGAGAGGGAGAGAGAGATGGAAACATCAATGATGAGAGAGAATCATTGATCGGCTGCCTCCTGCACGCCTCCTACTGGGGATCAAGCCCGAAACCCAGGCATGTGCCCTGGACCGGAATCAAGCCCAGGACCTTTCAGTCCACAGGGCGACGCTCTATCCACTGAGCTTAACCGGCTAGGGCGGGAGCACTTGGTTACAGGAGCCAGTGACTATGCAGAGAGAAGGCTACGGGAGGCAGCTTTCCGTTGAGTCTAAAGATGGGCTTTCTCCCAGTCATGCTGCCCAACCCCGGACAGAGATGCCTAGGGAGGGGGTGAGCACCCCGTCACTGGGGAGTGCGAGCGAGGCTTAGATTCCCGCGTCGTGCGGGCAGGGGCTCAGGGGGGTGTGAGAGGAGGTGTCCTCAAAAGCCCTTTTGTGTCCTGAGAGGGTGTGATTTGGGCAAACACATGCAGCCACTCATGCTCACAAGCCGCAGTTCCTCGGACACAAGCCCCTCTGTCCTCGGAGAGCAGGGTCAAGACTTTATCCCCCAGGCATGTCCTCTCTCTCAGGCCTTAGGGTTGGAGGGGGGAAGGGTGTTCCGATCTCCAAGACGCTGCCTGCTGCACTCGCTGGCCCGCAGGATCCAGCCCCAAAGCCTCCTTCCCCTCCAGGGAGCCCTTCAGAATCTCCCCAACCACTGTGCTCTCCCCCCTCCCCCGCCTCCAGATTCCCACACTCGTGTGTTTCCTTGGTCTAACTCCACCTTGAATCAGAGCAGCCTTTCTCAAGATTATTTTTGGCGGCATTAGAGACACCACATGCAAACATCGAATCGCTTAGCCCTGAGAAAGTTGTTCTTTTAAAGCTGTCTTTCGCTCCTCCAGGATAGGGTGGCCAGATTTAGCAACGAAAAACACAGGATGCCCAGTTAAACTTGAATTTCAGGTAAACAACCAATAAAGTTGTTTTTCAGGATTAAGTATGGCCTAGGCAATGTTTAGGACTTGCTTACACTAACACATTATTCCTTATTCATCTGAAATTTAAATAAACTGGGCATCTTGTATTTTTTTTTAACAAATATTTTTATTGATTTCAGAGAGGAAAGATGAGGAAGAGAGAGAGAGAAACACCAATGATGAGAGAGAATCACTGATGGGCTGCCTCCCACACCCCCCACACTTGGGGATTGAGCCTGAATCCTCAGCATGTGCCCTAACGGAGAATGGAACCATGACCTCCTGGTTCATAAGTTGACGCTCAGCTACGGAGCTACGCCAGCCAGGCGGGCATCTTGTATTTTTGCCTGGCAGCTCAAAGCAAGGAGAAAGCCTTCGTGGCTGCTAGTCTGCCTTTCTCTCTAATCAAGGAGAGAGCAAGTCTCAGGCTCCACGCAGAATCTGGCATTGTTTTGTTTTTATTGTATTTTATTTATAGGGTTACTCTGTGTGGCAAGTGACGCAAATCTTCTATTTACAGTAGCAGCGTGCAGTTCCTTTCTCAAGAAACGCAGGCAAGGTCTTAAAACGTGAGTCAGTTTTTAAAAATGTTATGCAAGTAAAATCACAAGCTAAGCACAGAGATGACAAAAAGAACCAGTACAGGGGAGCCCCCAGGACTAGGCTTGAGGCTACCTGAGAAGGTGCCCCCCCTCCACCCCAGTCCTGGGAGTGCCGGGGGGGCAGGGTCCCTTCCTCCGGGGCCACGGCCACGGCCACGCAGGCAGGGTCCGAGGCTGGAATTCTCCAGCCCCCGGGGCAGGCACGCCGGGAAGTGCAAAGGCTGTGCATGTTGCAATTCTGGGGGAAAGGTTTCAGCCCTTCCTCCATCACTGAGGTCCCCCGAGCCCCTTTATACAAAACAGCCTCCCGGCCTGGGCTCGACTTCAGAGAGGCTGTTTCTGGGGAGGCAGCCACCAGGGACTCCTCAATGCCTTTCCAAGTCAAGTCCACAGCTTTTCAGTTCTGCCAGGAAACCAGCCCCCCTTCCCTCTCTGGATGCCTCCCGCCTGGGAGTCAGGCTGTGGGGCCATGCCTTGCCGACGCCCACCCCCACCTCACACCCCCTGCCAGTGTCCCCACCCGCGCCTAGCGCCCCCTCCCACCCCCTCCAGCTGAGGCTCGGAAGAAAACCTTGGAGGAGGAGCAGAGAAGGGTCTAATGCCCTGGATTGCAGTGCGGGCCAGCCCCCCCTCTCTCAGAACATGACTGGGCAGGGTGGGGACCTGTACTTGCAAGTCCACGGCACCCTAGCCCCTTCTCCTTCAACCCCCCTTTCTCAATCCTTTTTATCACCATTGACAACAGTGATAAGAGCTGTTCTTTTCCTCTTAATCCTCAGCCGAGGATATGTTCCCATGGCTTTTAGATTGAGTGGAAGGGGAGGAGAGAGAGAAACATCGATGTGAGAGAGACGCATTGATTGGTTGCCTCCCTCCCTCCCGTGTTCCCACTGGGCCAGAGATCAAGCCTGCAACCTAGAAAAATGCCCTTCCTGAGGAATCCAACCCTTGACCCTTCGATGTGGGGAGGGGCGGTGGGAGGTGGGGCAGAGCAGGGCAGGGGGGACGCTCTAACTGAGCAGACTGGCCAGGGCAATAAGAGCTAGTCTTGTTGAGACTCCAGGTGTTGGGCACTGTGCTAAGTACTTTCTGAATCTTCTCATGTCACCCTCCCGAAGACCCTCTGGGGTGGGGACTGTTGTTATCCTATTTTAAAGAAGAGAAAGTTGAGGCTCAGAGGTGTTAAATAACCTGACCAAGGTCACATAGCTGAGAGAGAGAGAGAGAGAGAGCTCCCAGGAGTGAACCCAGGAGGGGCTGCACGGAACTGCCCGCCTCAGCTGCCAGAAAAGTCCTAGGAAGTGAGGTGGGGAAACAGACCAACAGCCCAAGGCTGCCAGGATCCTGCGAAACCCCTCTCCCACAGGCCCCAGTGTCTGCTCAGAGCTGTCGCCAAGGCCCGTGTGGCTTGGGGCAGCCCCTGGCCTCTGGGCCTCTGGGTGCTCTTCTGGATTCTATCAGAGGGGCTTGGCCAGGCTGTAATGGCCCCCCGGCCCACCCCCTCTAGGAGCCTGCCATGGGGGCTGGAGCAGAGCCAGGGGAGCCCTGGGGATGGAAAGGGGGTGGGGGGAAGGCCTGGGGACTATCTCAGCTTGACTCCCCTCTGATCCTCAGCAAAGATGCTTCTCTCCCAGGCGGAGGCAGGCGACATCAAAGGGCCTCCCCCAGGGCGCTTTCCAGGGAACCTGGTAAAGGAATGGGAAGCAGGGGAGGACAGGGAGCCCTTGCCCGGAGCATGAGACTCGGGGAAGGAAGAGAAGAACCGGGCAGCCCTCTGCCAGGGCTCTGGCTGAACCCGGCGGCCTTCAGCCTTCGCAGCTGCCCCAGTCGGTCCTCTCCCCGCGGGCCGGGCCGGGCTGCGTGCAGCCAGCCTGGAGGATGTGGCCATGCATGGCCTTGGGCCTGGGCCTCTCCCCACAGCCAAGGCATGCGTTCACTGGGCCCCTTCCTCCCTCCCTCCCTCCCTCCAGGGGCCACCCGAGCTGGGAGCTCACGGAGACTCAGAGTGACCCCTCACGTGAAGGCCTGAGCCTGTCTCAGGCCTCAAGACCTAGGGCTCATCACCAGATCCCTCACTCTCCTCACCTCGCCACGTGCCCCCTGGACCCCGAGGCCTGTCACTCCTCTGCTCAACACCCTCCCCAGGGGGCACTGGGGTGATGTGGAGGGAGTGCTGGGTGCACGGACCCCCTGACCCAGCAATACCACTGCTAGGAATTTACCCGACACGTGTAGCAGCCCACGTGCTCCAATGTGGATGGACAAGGACATATTCATTGCAGCATTGTTTGTGGAAGCGAAAGGCTAGAAAAAAATGTCTCTGTCCATCAGGAGGGGCTGGGTAATGAAGTGCAGAGCGTCCATGCAGCTGGACGGCACGTGGCAGCAAAATCAATGCGGAGAGAGATGATCGGCAGAGCAGACAGCACAACAGAACGGCGAGCAGCATATGGCGTCCATTGTGTACAAAGGAGGGATGGACACACGGATGCATACAGCCTAAACCTCATGGCTATGAAAGACCTGGCAACAGGGGTGCCTTCTAGGGAGGGAACTGAGGAAGAGAGAAGGGAAATTATTTCTTAATGAGCATTCATTTGTATTATTTACTTCTTCTAGAGTCAAAAAAAGAAAGGAAGGAAGGAAGGAAGGAAGGAAGGAAGGAAGGAAGGAAGGAAGAAAAAAGTGAAAGTCTTTAAAAAAAAATGGTTCTTGTCCTACTGGCGTGGCTCAGTGGTTGAGCATTGACCTATGAACCGGAGGTCACAGTTTGATTCCTGGCCAGGGCACATGCCTGGGTTGTGGGCTCGATCTCCAGTGTGGGGTGTGCATGAGGCAGCGGATCAATGATTCTCTCATCGTTGATGTTTCTATCTCTCTCCTTCGTCCTTCCTCTCTGACGTCAATAAAAATATATGGTTCTTTACCCTAGAGGATAAAGTCCAAACGTCTCCGCCTGACTTTATGGCCCTAGGAGTCCTTGTGACTGATGCCCCAGCCTCCTGTCTCTGCTCCCTTCCCGCACCCCACACCCCACATCTCTGTCACAGGGCACAGAGCTGTCTCCTCTCTCTCTCTCTCTCTCTCTCTCTCTCTCTCTCTCTCTCTCTCATACACACACACTGAGATCCCCTTCTCCAGTGACTCCTGCAGTCCTGTGTCCGAGCCTAAGACCTACTTTCTACTTTCTAATGCTGCTGCCACAAAGGCTCCTTCCTTGCCAAAATGTGGAGCCCCTGTTCCTTGGAGCTGTCCCCCAGCTTCAGGGGCTGGGGTCGCACGAATAGTGAGAAAGTTCCAGGCAGGGCATGTGGAGCCAGAAAATCACTGAGGACCCCCTTCCACCACCTGCATCACCCCCTCCCTCCACCCCCGGGCACACCTGAGAGTGGAAAACCCCCACTGAGATAGGGCTGATGGCAAGGCTGGCTCACCCTCACCCCAGAGTCCTGGAACCAGTCTGATGGTTCCAGTGGGCTTTAAGAAAAGTGTGGGGAGAACCAGGCCTGGCAAATACCAGCGAGGCTGGCTTTCCTGAGAAGGTAAGGGAAACCCTGGGCTTTATCACCGTTTCTTTTAAAGAGAAAATGGAGGCCCAAGGACTTGTCCACAGTGATACAGGACTAGAATTAGGGAGTCTGAGCCCTTTTCCAGAGGCTGTTGGCACAGTGGTTAGAAAGCAGGGATTTGGGGTCATGTGGCTTGCTGCGTGATCTTGGACAAATCTACCTCACCTCTCTGAGTCTGCGTCTAGAGTTTCATGATAACATTCTAACAGTCTAACATTCCAAAGCAGCACCCATCCATCCTTCCACTCATGCATCCACTTATCTACTTACCCACCTGCTCACCTACCTGCCATCCAGCATCCATTATCCACACACCCTTTCACTCAACACCCATCTACCCATCCTCACATCCACCCCCCATCCAATCATTCATCCACCCTGTCCATTTGTTCAACACATATCACCTGTGTCTTTACTAGGGAGCCTGCAGATATTATGGTAAACATAACAGATACCTCTCCTGCCCTCCCAGAGCTCACAGAAGTTGCACAAAATCCATCACACAGCCCTGTCAATGAGAGTATAATGACAAACGATGCTTGGAGAAGCCTCAGTTCCAATACTGCTATTCAGGTGGAGTTTGGGCACACCTCTAGTGTGTAAAGCGGGTTGGGGGGCAGGTATTGGGGTGAGCTTCCCTAAGGAGGGGTCACCTGAGCTGAGACCTGATGTCAGAGAAGGCCGTTAACTAGAAGACAGGAAGTCAGGGTGGAAAGTGAACCTATGGGCTGTGGTTTTGGAGGCTCCTGC
The DNA here is from genome assembly GCA_011751065.1 of Lasiurus cinereus. Classification (NCBI taxonomy): domain Eukaryota; kingdom Metazoa; phylum Chordata; class Mammalia; order Chiroptera; family Vespertilionidae; genus Lasiurus; species Lasiurus cinereus. Next base: position 16,193,515 of record JAAGEH010000434.1, read on the forward strand.
CTGGATCCCTCACTAGTTCCACTACAGTGCGATTTGGGGATCACGGTGCTGGCTCAGCTGCACCCCCTGCCCCCCAATGAGTCAGCCGGTGCAACTGGGTTTCCTTCTCCATTTCCCAGCTCCGCCCAGCACTCACCTCTGCTGCCTGGCATACTGATCTGCAGTCGCCCCATGTGCCAGGGAGCTTGAAGCCAATGTGTCCCACGGGCCTTCAGAGCCTGGTACCTGCACCCATCTGGCCGCCTCCCTCTCTGGGGGTGGCCCAGCCAACAGGGCCTCTTGGCTCCACCCTCCATGAGGCCTGGTTAGTGATGCCAGGGAGACCTTTGCCCAGCTCAGCGCCTCCCGGGGCTCCTCTGGGGCCAACCTTGGCAGAGTCCCCGGGATCATTCAGACCTGCCCGCCCCTCCTTCCAGAAAGAGCCTGAGGGATGCCCCGCGTTTGCATGGCTCCCCTATCCACCAGCCTCCCCGGCAGGCCTGCTTCCTCACTGGTGTTGGGGCTCACCCGTACCTTTCAGCCTCCCAACCCTGGCAACAGCCGGCCCCACTTCCTGGAGCGCTCCTCTCTCCTCCCAGCCACTCGCTCATCTTTTAAAGCCTGCGTGGTCCCCGCTTGCCAAAACCTTCACCGGCTGGGAGCCCCGGCGGTGTCTCCCCAAAGAAAAGCCTGGCCTGGGTGGAGGGAGACTTGGCGAGTAGGCCTGGCTCTGCTGTCATGTCTTGTGTGACCTTGAGCAATCCCGTCCTCTGGGCCTCATGTGACTGGCTGAGCTGTCAGTCCCTGGAGGATGGGAACGGGCTGTCTTCCCACTGCAGCCCAGCATTGACCTCGGAGCCAGACGTCCAGTCGGTCGTAGTCCGCAAGGTTGGCTTGAGAGGGCACAGAGGAAGGAGGGAGGGAGGAGGCAGGGGACCCATGGGACAAGGAAGGACTCAGCAACGTCTCAGCAAAGTGGCAGGTGTCCTTCCAGCTCAGAGCAGGTCTGGGGAAACGCTGGGTCCGTGCCAAAGCCAAGAAGGTGGCTTGCAGCCTGGATTCCCAGCATCTCCAGCTGCCCGAGTCCAGATCAGCGCGGTCTGCCCGATTGGGTGCCGAGGGCTGGGTGAGGCAGGGAGATGTCCACGTGGGGAGGACAAAGGCGGGCTCCTCCGCTCACTCCGCTGTGACCTCACTCATCGCTGCCTGTGGTTGTGAGGACTAGACCAGGCCCGGGACGTGCTTGGCACAGAGTAAATGGTCAATACATGTGCTATGAAAATTATTACTCTTCTATTATCGTTACTGTGTGTGAGTATGACCACATATGGGCGAGGCTGAAGTATAGGCTTCCATATGTGTGTGCACATGTGTGACGGGAAGAGAATGCTGGGTGCTCTGGGAGGGGCTGACGCTCGGCCTTGCGGGCAAAGCTGAATGAGAGCGTGTGCATGTGGCAGTCACGAAAGGGGCACGCCGTTCTGCAAAGCTCCCGGGATTGCTGGCGTCCTGGAATCCTTGAGGTCACCTCCATGTCCATTCCCCTTCAGCGATTCTCAGAGAGGTCACAGCTCCTGCGATGTCACACATCCTCCTCCCCAAGAACTCCGGGCGGCCGGCCACCAAGCCCTCCTCAGCGGCCCGCTGTACGGCTGCGCTGCTCACCCAAGCCTGGTTTCCTCCTGTCTGGCGGGTGGCAAGCAGGCCTGTCGCTGCACAGGCCCTCGCTGGGGCGAGTGCTCAGAGAATTGCTTCCTCAGTGCCCGTGTGAGTCAGAGGAGTCCTGGCAGCGGGTGGGGTTACAGAGATGCTGCGTTCAGAGACCAGATGAACTGGAAGAGAACTCCGAAGCTGGCTCCCCCCATTTGCAGATGGGCAAAGTGAGGCCCAGGCAGGACTTGTTCCAGGTCCAGGACTTCTCCACCCGTGGTGCCCTCTAGAGCACAAGAGGAAGAATGTATTTCTGGGCCCCACAGGGGCCTCCCTGCAGCCAACACCAGCCACCGTCCTCCAGCCATGGGGCCAGGGCAGGGGCACACGGCCGCAGGCTCCAGGGCGAGCATGGGAGCGGAGCCGGGGTTGAGGGACGAGGGCCTGCGTGTGCGAGTTAAATTGGTTCAGGCTTTCCGAAAGTCAGCTTGCTCATCTACCCCCCCAAGTCCCCGTACTCGAAACCCTTTGACGGACCAATTTTACGTCTTGGAATTTCCCTGACGGAAATGATCCCCATGTGTACAAAGGTGTAGGCACAGAGACGCGGCGCTGCGTTGTCCATATTTGGGAACCGAAAACCGCCTGAAGCCAGCCACGCGGGGCGCCTGCACCAGGGAAAGGCAGCAGCAGGCTGGGGGCGGGTCTCCGATCCCCAGCGCCGGGCCGGAAGGCAGGTCACAGAGCCAGCTGCACAGAGGAGCCCACTCTGGGAGAAATATGCGCACTTAAATATTTACACACAGAGACCCAGAATATAAACAGCCGAAGAATGTACACGAACGTGTTGGCAGCTCATCATTCTTCGTGGTGAGCCTTGGGGGGCGTTTAGTTTTCTTCTTTCTTGTTCCATAGGTATGGCTCTGTTCTCTAAAAATCCTTGGAAAGCCCCGAGATGCCGCTGTGTAGCTCTTTGCCCGACCCTGGTCCTTGAGCACAGGAGGCAAGACGCTGGGTCTACCGTAGCGCCTGCGGCTGGAACGCCACCTTCTTGCCCTGCATCAGATTCACTCTCAGGATCGGAAACCCAGAAACCTCACCTAGATGTCCCCATCCACGATGCTCAGGCCCCAGTCACGCTTCTCCTGGTGGCTCTGGCCAGAATACCACCAGAGCCTTGGGCAGGTGGGGCGTTTTCCTCTTTGGGGCTGAAAGCCCTTTCCTGGGGAACTCTGGGGGCTCCTCCTAATTCTGAACAGATCGAGGCCCAGGGAGACGGGCCACTGCCCAGAGGTCAACAGCAGGACCAACGTCCCGGGAGCCCAGCTGCCGAGAAGGAGGTAGAGGCTTGACATCTGGGCGGCTGCCCCCTGGCCCACTGCCGGCCTCCCCTGCCCCCATCCCCGCTCCCCAAAGGCCGGGAACATCTGGCTGCTGGCCGGGCTCCAGGAGGGGTGAGTGGCGGAGGGGCCTCCTTCCGCCAGGCCCAGACGCTGCTGTGGTGCAAGGCACATCAATCAAGGCTGCAGGGCTGGCTGGTGCTGGGAGGGAGTCGGCTCCTTCCCTCCCCCTCCCCAGACATTCCTGCGTAATGGAATCTTTTTTCCTGTCCATTTATGAGAGCCTGCAGAGCCCTACCAAGCCCAGTCCGCACAGTCAAACCCACCAGCCCTGCCTTTTCCTGGGGAAAGGGGTTTCCCGGGGAGCACCTGGAGGAGCACCTTAACCCTCACTCGCACGTCTCACCCCGCTTCTCCAGCCTGCCCATGGCTTTGCCCAGACCTAGCCAAGCACTTCACACAGGGATCCTGCGCGCCCATCCCCACGAGAGGAGCACTCTGCTGATCCTCGTGTTAACAGATGAGAAACTCAGGCTCAGAGAGGTTCGTCACCCGCTCAGATCACAAGGCAATGGCAGGGTCTGTCCGACCCTAAAACCACGCTCTCTCCTCACTCTTCTCTTACGCTGACGAAAAGGACCAAGACAAGGATGTCTGCCCTTGCCTATTCTCTCAACAAGCAACATTGAGAGACTATTAGGCAAAAAAACAAACAAAAAACACACAAAAAAAACCCCAAAACAAATAAATAAAAGGCACCCAGAATGGAAAGAAAGAAGTAAAATTAATCTCTATTTGCAGATGATTTAATCTCGTGCATAGGAAAGGAACCCACTAAAAAACGATTATTACTAATAATAAACGAGTTCAGCAAGTTTGTAGGATACAGGACCAACAGACAAAAATCAATTGTTATTTCTATACATTTGCAATGAACAATCTGAAAATAAACTTAAGAAAGCAATTTCCTTCACAATACCATCCAAAAGAATCCTATCTAATAAAAGAGTAATATGCATATTGACCATCACTCCAACACAAGATGGTCACCCCCATGTGGTTAAAGATGGCTGCCCTCATGTGGACACAAGATGGCTAGCAGGGGAGAGCAGTTGTGGGTGATCAGGCCTGCAGGGGACGGCAGTTGGGAGGGACCAGGCCTGCAAAGAAGGGCAGTTAGGGGTGACTGGGCCAGCAGAGGAGGGAAGTTGGGGGTGATCAGACTAGCAGGGAAGGACAGTTGGGAGGGACCAGGCCTGCAAGGGAGGGTGGTTGGGGGTGATCAGGCCTGCAAGGGAAGGCATTTAGGGATGACCAGGCAAGCAGAGGAGGGCAGTTGGGGGCATTTGGGCCTGCAGCAGAGGATAGTTGAGGGGGACCAGGTTGGCAGAGGAGGGCAGTTAGGAGTGACGGGGCCTGCAGAGAAGGATAGTTAGGGGCAATCGGGCTGGCAGGGGAGTGGTTAGGAGGTGATCAGGCTGGCAGGCAGAGTGGTTAGGGGTAATCAGGCAGGCAGGCAGGTGAGCAGTTGGGAGCCAGCAGTACTGGATTGTGAGAGGGATGTCTGAGGGGTCCCAGATTGGAGAGGGTGCAGAGTGGGCTGAGGGACACCCCCATTCCCCATGTACAAATTTCATGCACTAGGCCCCTAGTAAAATAATAATAAACTTAACAAAAGAAATGCCAACTTTATCTTTGAAAACTACAAAACATTGTTGAAATAAGTTAAAGATCTAAATAAATGGAAAAAGCATCATATATCCATGGACCGGGAGACTCCATGAACATTGTTAGGATTTCCCAAACCGATATACAGATTCAATGCAATTCCTATCACAATGCCAGCTGACCACTTTGTACAAATCAACAAGCTGGAATAGTCAAACAGCCCTGAAAAAGAAGGGTCAAATAGGAGGGCTATTCAATTTCAAACTTACTATGGAACCACGATAATTAAGGCAGCACAAGGCTAGACATATCAGTGAAATAGAACTGCGAACTCAGAAATAAATCCTTATATCTGTGCTGACTTCCTTTTCAACAAGAGTGCCAAGAGCTTCCATGAGCTCACCTATGACTTAGTTTCCCCTTCTGTAAAGTGGGAGAATTACAGTGCTACGTCAGAGGGCTGTTGTGAGGACTGGAGTAGTTAACATGTGCAGTGTTAAGTAGTGGGCCTGGCATGCAATGGCACTCTGAAAGTGGTTCCTCTTCTGTGTTTGTTCTTCTGCAAGCCTGGCAAGGGATGGGGCTGTAAGGCCACCTTGCCGGGGGCTTGGGAAAGAACTGATGTTTGCTGCTTGGACCCCTAAGGAGTCATGGAAGAAACAACATGTCTTCTGCTCCCTTATAGGACAGGACCCCGTGGCATTTGCCATGGATTTGCTACTGAGACTTCTCAAAGAAGATGATAACGATAATGATGGCTATTTTTATTTTAGCTTACTATATACACTGAGTGGGCAGATTATTATGATCTCTGAACATGTAATAATCTGGCCACTCAGTATATATATATACAATGGTACCTCAAGATACTAGTGCCCTAACATACGAGATTTTTGAGATACGAGCCGTCGAGCGAGCGATTTTTGCTTTGAAATACGAGCAACATTTGAGATAGGAGTAATCGCGCAGATCGGCCAGCTGCACACAACCCACCAGTTTACCCGACTCGAGCGTCTCATAGTTTCCCACGCCTCAAGGTTACAGAATGAATTAAACTCATATCTCGAGGTACCACTGTATATATATTTTAGAGGCCCGGTGCATGAATTTATACATGGGTGCAGTCTGGCCAGGGGGAGGGGACATGAGTGGCTGGCCGGCCTGCCTGCTGGTCGAACTCCTGGTTGAGGGGACAATTTGCATATTAGCCTTTTATTATATAGGACATACACTGAGTGGCCAGATTATTATGCGTTCAGAGATCATAATAATCTGGCCACTCAGTGTATATTGGTCAGTGTTCAGCCAGAGAAATAAAACCAGTAGGAGATACATATGAAAAGATTTATTACAGGGAACTGGCTTTCTCAACTCTAGGGCTGGCCAGACAAGTCTAAAATCTATAGGTTATGGTTACTTTTATGTGTCAGCGTGACTGGGCTTCGAAGTGTCCAGATATCTGGTCGAACATTATTCTGGGCATTTCTCTGAGGATTGCTTTTAGGTGAGATTAACGAGTGAATCAGGAGACTGAGGAAAGCAGATTGCTCTCCCTACTGTGGGTGGGCCTCATTCAATCAGGTGAGGGCCTGACTAGTAAGAGAGAGTTCTTTTTGCCTATCTTAGAACGGAGACACTGGCGTTTTTCTGCATTTGAACTCAGTCTGAAGCATCGGCGCTCCTGGTTCTTAGGCTTTTGGACTCCAATCGGAATAAGCCATCGGCTCTCCTGGGTGTCCAGCTTGCCAACTCCCCGTGTGTGTGTGTGTGTGTGTGTGTGTGTGTGTGTGTGTAGAAGCGAGGTATGATATATACCTTCTGTTGGTTCGGTTTCTCCATTTCTCTGGAGAACTCTGCCAAGTACAGTCGGCAGGCTGAACTCCAAGGCACAGATGAAATTCCTTCTTCTGGGAAGGGGAAGCCTCGGCTCTGCCCTCAGGGCCTTCCCTGATTCCACTGATGCCCCAGGGCCACCCCCACCCACCTAGCACGATCTCCCTTACGTAACGCCCGCCGGTTACGGACTCTAATCCTATCCATAAGATACCTAATGAGTGCTGGGCTGAACCCGGGGCAGGCAGCCTAACCACACTGGCACATTACACTGGCATCACAGCACGCCTAATGGGATGCCAAGTCCATGACTGTGTGTCAGCTAGTTTGTTTCTCCCATAATCCCACGAGAAAGTCTTTTAACATTCTTTTTTCTAGAAGAAGGTGACTTGTCCAAGGTCACAGAGCTGAGAGAGGAGGAGCTGGGGTCTGAACCCAAGTTGCCTCCAGGTCATACTCCTCCCGGCTCCCAGTTCTGCTTCACAGCCTGGTCCTTCTCAGCCTCACTCAGTCTCTCTGCCATGGAAGCGGGCAGAGGCTCAGAGAGGTGAGTGGCTACCCTCATCCCCCAGCCAGGAGTAGAGGGCTCCGACACCGGCTCAGGTTCCCTCCTCGGACAGCCATCTGCTCACTCCCTGTTATCTCTGCTTCTCCCTGCCCCCACTCCCCCGCCCCAGGAAAACACTGCCCCTGAGGTCTGTGACATGGGCACCCACACCCTGGCCTCCGCGCTGTCCTGAGTCAGGAGGTGCAGGGCTTTTCCAGGCTTGACATTGGGGGCTGGGCCTTGGAGTGCCTGGTGGTTAGCAGACCTCTGTCTCCAGGGAGCTCCTATTCTGAGGCGAGTTCCACCCTTGGGGATGTCCCATGGGCACCCCACGGGAGAAGCCCAGCCAGGGCCAAACGCCCTCTCCCCAGCCTCACGCTGGACGCGGCCCGAGTGGCCCAGCCGAACGTGCGTTCCTTGGGAAACCAGGGCGCCTCCTGAGGCACCAGACCCCAGAAGGGTCCCGGCTCAGCCAAGCCTGCGGTCAGTGCTGGCCGTGGCCTGGCCCGCCCACCCCTTCCTGTGGGCGCCTCAGTGCCAGGGAGGCGGCCCCGTGAACAAAGCCCTGCTCTGTTCTGGGCCCGGGAGGGGTGGCCACTTCAGCCGCACCTCCCACCGGCAGGACCCGATGCCCCCCGCTTACCCCCTCCCCCCGCACCGGCACTGCGAGGCATCAGAGGAAGCCCATCCCATGCTCCGCACCTTCCCAACTCCCAGAGGGGCCGCAACTCGGAGATCAGGAGGCGGGGCCCTGGGGCTGGGGCCTGCCATGAGCACCTAAAACCGGCTCCACCTTGGCTTGGGCCCTGGGACCAGGCCACAGCCGGTCTGGTGGACCAGGAGAGGAGTGGGCAGCTGGCCTCTGGCCACACGGCCCCGGGCACAGCGATGGGACTCCAAGCCAGGTGGGCGAGCCTCAGAGCCCAGGGTCTGAACCACTGCACCGAACCGCCCTTTGGGAACCGGACGGTGACCCTGAGTCCAAGGAAGGGCTCAGGGCACCCTGCCCAGAGTTCAGGGCATGGGTGTGTACACACACGCACGCACACACGCACGCACACCTTCTCCAGCGGCCAAACGGTGCCGAGAACAGCCTTGGACCGGGCGAGGCGCTCCTGGCCGGTCCCGGACCTCACCTGGAGGGAGCCTCCGCCTCCCGCATCCACCGAGGCCTGAGCCCAGGAGTCAGGACCGCAGCCCGGGGGCCCTCCGTGTGCGCATGTGTCCTCGGCAGAGGTCTCCCCAGCTGGGCAGGCTGGGGGTCAGCTGGTCCCCCTCCCCGCGTCCTCCCGGCACCCACAGGCCGGCCAGGCCCCGCTTCCGGAGCAGCCGCCACCGCGGCCGGCGCGCACACATGGTTTCAATCAGCGGCCCTCGGGGATGAATGGCGCCTTGTGAGCGAGCACAGGAGGGCCAGGTGGGCAGCCCCGGGAGGGCCGGTGAGGGGGCCTCTGGCCGGGAGGGGTCCTGGCTGCACCCTCCGGGGAGAGGGATCACGGCCCCTTTGGGCGGGGGGTGCCTGTGAGGGTCCGGGATGTGATGCGTGGTGTGTGCTGAGGGCCTGGCACGCGGTGTGCGCTTCATACCTGGAGCCCAGCCTGCCGGGGGCCGGGCCAGGGGCTCACAAATGTGGTTTAACGGGGAAGGGAGAGGCCTCCTGCTTGGAGCCAGGGGCTGGCGTCCATGTGCCTTCGTTTGTGAAAGAGGGGGTTGCAGTCCGCTCTGCGGTTCACACCTCACAGGGGCCTCACAAAGGGAGCTTTAGAGGGGACCTCTGCGCCACGAAGGGGGTCGACCAGGAGGCCTGCCTCCCCCACCTCTTCTGCCACAGGAGCGTCTACTTCCGTCACAGGGACCAAGAGGACCAGAGGCGAATGCTGGCTGATTACCACTGGGGGCTGGTCTGCGTTACCCGCACCTCTGATCCTCCACCTCCTCTGCCAGGGGCTCTGTTTTGCATAAAACAAAATGCTGACTCCGACAGGGGAAGCGGGAATCGAGCAGGCCGCCAGCACGCCCCAGAGCCGGCAGAGCTGGGGTGTGAGCCTCGGGACGCAGCTCCGGCCCAGGCTCTTGCCTCCACGCGCCTCTGCATGCCTGCCGGGCAGGCAGCCTGCCACAGGGCAGGGCACCGGCCTTCTCTGCGGCGTCCAGTGCAGGGGCTGCCTTCCCACCCCAGAAGACCTGGGACCGCCTCTCCCTGCTCCCTCCCAGCACCCAGCACCATCCTGCTCAGAGAGGAGGCTCCTGGGCCGTTGAGAACAGAGGGAGGGAGAGAGGAAGCGTCACATGTCCAGGGTAGCGGCCCTGTCCCCACCGGGATGAAGGAGAGATCGCGGCCCTCGGCCCTCTGTGCCTCACCTCCAGGCTCTGCTTGCACGTTTACCTGCCTGGAACCCTGTCCTCTTCTGCCCGTCCAGCCAGTCCTAGACAACCCAGCACGGGCGCACCCGGCCCAGCCTGGGCTCCAGGCACCTCCCCCCACCCCATGATTCCCGCAGAGCCCTGGGGCCTGTGGGCGTCTCTGGGACCGGCCCCAAATCCAGAGTCTGTCTCTGTGGAGGGAGGAGATGTGTCCTCTCCTGTCAGCCGGAGACAGGATGTTACCTCTTCTTTTAACTCGACCATCTGTGAAGCCGAGGGGGCTGCACCCACACGGCTACGTAGGGGTCATGTGCAAGCAGGTCACTTCTGGCTCCGAGCCTTTCCGAGGTTCTCTGAGCTCCGTCCGGGAGGGACCGTTTTTGGAAGACACGTTACAGAACACGTGGCCCCTGCCATCTTCTGCACGGACCACGTGTCGCCCTCAAGCGGAGACAGCACCCAGCCCGCTGGTCTTTGGGAGGGACGGGCCAGTGGGGGTTTTTAGCAAAAGCATTTCTGTGAGAATAATGATGGGCATGCTCATAGGGTAAGCCACAGAGAGGTTCAGTGCAGCTTTGTTGACCCTTCTACAAATCTGAACTAACCTGCACGTCCGCCAGCCGGTGAAATGCGGTAATGACACAGAGACGGTCACCATTCACCTCTACAGGGAAGACGCAGATTGGAAAGCATTGTGTGCCAGAGGGGACCCTCCCGGCAGGTAGGTGAGTGAAGCAGGGGTGCCGGGTAAGAGTGCAGACCCGGGAGCGAGGGGCCCACGTCCACAGGCAGACCGTGCCCTCTGCCGCCAGGAGACGGCGGGCCAGTCACGAAACCGGAGAGCCGGCGCTGTGTCGTCGGTGAAGGGGGAGGGAGGGCCCTGCGGCGGGCACCTGGCACTCAGCACGGTGTGACCGGCACAGGCCACGCGTCCGGCGTCCGGTACACGTTCGCTTTTAGGATCACGGGCCCCTCACTGCGGGCAGTGCTGATGGCGACGTCATGGTGATGTTTATTTTCTTCGGTTCACTAGTTGTTGTTTTTAAATTTTCCCCTCAATGAGTGTGCATGACTTGTATTAATTTTAAAAAATAAAAACAAGCAAGACTTCGTAAGGAGACAGCCCCACGGAACTCAGTGCGGCCAGCACATTGTTGAGGACAAAGCTTCCGATGCACTGAGGCTTTGGGGGGAGGAACCCTTCTGCTCTCGGTACCAGGAGGTTCCCCCGGTCACACTCGCTGCCCGCGGGCTTCGACCACAGCTGTGTACAAACCTCGGTGTCCAACGCGAAGGATCGTTCAGGCAAACGCCGACCCAGCTGTGCACGGTGCAGGGAGAAGCTGTGAAAGAGAAGTTTCACCCGGCACCGGGGCAGGAGGCATCCTTGGTCTTGAGAGTTCGTGCATTTCCTTGATGACTGCACTTTTGTCACAATCATCTCGAGGCACAGTAAACTGGAAATGACATGCAGTGGTACCTCGAGATACGAGTGCCCTAACATACGAGATTTTTGAGATACGAGCCATCGAGCGAGCGATTTTTGCTTTGAAATACGAGCAACAGTTGAGATACGAGTCATCGCTGCACAGGACCCACCAGTTTACCGCGACGCGAGCGTCTCATAGTTTCCCACGCCTCAAGGTTACGGAACGAATTAAACTCGTATCTCGAGGTACCACTGTAATTGGATGTCGCAGAGAAAACAGGCAGTAATACCAAAAGATGTTGGCTGTTTCTTACGATGAAAAAAAAAGAGATTTGCCAAACCGGATTTCATTTCTAGGAGAACGACTTCGGACATCAGCCAGAAGGGAGGCGTCCGTCCTCAAGCCTGAGCCATGGTTATCGCGGAGCAGAGGGGGACGGACAGACATCCTCCCTTTCTTCTCCTTGGTCTGCATGTTCTCAATTTCCCACAGCGAATATCTGTAACTTCTGTGGCAAAAATTTGTTTTCTTAAAAGGAGAGGTCAGGCCCCACCGGTGGCCTGAATCAAGTGTCTAAGTCATGGGGGCTACACGTTTAGCCTCCTTCTTCCTCCACATTCCCCCGCTGTGTGCCTGCTTTCTCGCCTGCTTTTAATTGGCGCCATCTTGCTTTCCTGCCCGTGTCCTTGTAAAAGGCCCGAAACCCTTGCTGGAAGGAGGCAAGGCAGAAGCCAGGGCGCAGGTCCAGCCCGCTCGCTGCTCCCCACCACCCCACCCCACCTCCTGCAGCCTTGTTCTCATTAGTGGGGGTGCAGAGCAGGCCCCAAGGCGGAACTGCAAACACCAGGGGCAAAGACCCATAAACAGCTGGGTAACCAACTCCAGCTGTGCAGGCGGCTGGCCCCTCGTCTGTCCGTGCTGGGGGCGCCTGGGGGCTGGCCTGGCCACTGAGGACTTGCTTCTGCCTCCCATTTTTAACTACACGCTGCCAGGAGCTGGGCCGTGAGAGAACTGGGTGGGTCAATCTTAAGTGCTTTTACATTCAAGTGAGCAGGGGGTAGGGAGACCAAGGCTCCCCAGAGTCACCTGACCCCCATTACCTGTGCCCTTGAGCTTCAGTTTGCCTATCTGTAAAATGGGTTAGGAAGGGACTCAGCAACTAGATGGGCCTCTCCGCTCGACCACATTATGCGTAACTCATAAATCCATGCACTGGAACTAAAGGTCTATAATTTGCCTCTCTGTGCTATAATGAAAACATGCCCTGCGGTAATAGAAGGGTGCTAAAGTCAAATTATCTATACTATAACCCATACATTATATTCTCTATTGTTGTATCATACTCTTTAATATAAAATTTTAAATTTGTAAATGACTATCTTGGGTATCTGTGATCATAGAGTACATATAGAGGCAAGCCAGGGAGACTTCCCTTCCCAAGAAGAGAGGCTTAAGGGCTATGAATTGACAGGTAAGGAAAATGAGCCTCCAAAAACGTTGTGATTGAGGAGAAGGGAGAGACTTGAGGGAGAGGGGATTGAGGGGGCTGTTTGGGATCATCCAGAGAAGGGACCTGGGCCCCCCTTGCACTGAATAAACACAACCTGGCATGGCAGAGGGTGAAAACTTAGTATCTGTAAGAGGGCTCCCCAGTGATCTGCAGATGCAACACAACCCCTATTAATCCCAGGCACATTTTTTGTTTTTTTACAAGCTGATCCTAAAATTCACGTGTAAATGCAAGGACCCCAAAATAGCCAAAAAAAACAATTTTAAAAAGGAAGAACAAAGCTAGAGGAATCATTCCTGACTTCAATAATTACTACAAAATTACAGTAATCAAGACTGTCTAAAACTGGCTATATATTAGTGGGAAAGAATAGAGGATATAAGTAAATACTTACATTGATGGACAATTGATCTTGACAAGGGTGCCACAGCGATTCAATGGGGGAAAGAACCTTCTTCTCAAAATGTGGGGCTGGCACAGCTGGCTATCCATATCCCAAAGAGTGAAATTAAACTCCAGCCCCACACGGTAGGCAAAAATCAACCCAGAATGGATCAAAGGCCTAAATGACCTATCTACTAATTAAATCTAGTATCCAGGATGTATAAAGAATTCGTACCAACTCAACAGCAAAAAGACAAACAACCCAATTCAAAAATGGGCAAAGAACTTGAATGGACATTTCTCCAAAGAAGATATAAACAGCCAGCAAACACATGAAAAGATGCTCATCATCATTCATTATCAGAAAAATGCAAGTCAAAGCCCACAGTGAATACCACCCCACGCCCACTTGGAGAGACATAATGAAGAAAGTGGAACATGACAAGTTTTTATTAGGACAGGAGACACTGAAACCCTCCTTCATTGCCGGTGGGACTGGAAATGGCTTGGCCTCCGTGGAAAACAGCTTGAAGCACTCACACACGCTACAACATGGGGGGACCTTGAAAACATTATGGCAAGTGAAAGAAACCAGATACAAGACTACAGATCGTGGGATTCCATTTATGCGACTTGTCTAGAAAAAGCAATCCTCCACAGACACAGAAAGTTGTGTTTGCCAGAGGCTGGGAAGAAAAAGAATGGGGAAATGACCACTCACAGATATGAGCTTTCTTTTTGAGGTGATAGAATGTTCTGGAACTAGTGGTGATACTTGCACAGCTTTGTGACTACGCTAAACAGCATTGAATTAACTGTGTACTTGAAAGCATTATTTTGTGGTATGTGAATTACATCTCACTTTTTTTTAAGAGCTGCCTTTTGTGCTATAGATGTATTATTTTTTTATAGTGGCAAAACTTGCCATTTTAAGTGTACAATTCAGTGGCATTAATTACATTCACATGGTGGTGCCACCGTTACTACTCTCTGTTGGCAACATTTCCCACCTCCCCAAGCAGAAACTCTGGGCCCATAAAACAATGACTCCCCATCCTCTCTCCTCAGCTCTTGGTCGCCTCTAACCAACCTTCTGCCTCTGAATCTGCCTGTCCCAGATATCCCATAGAACTGGAAGCCCCCAGTATTGTCCTCGTGTGTCTGGCTTATTTCACTTATTATAATGTTTTCAAGTTTAATTCCTGTTCTATCATTTATCAGAATTGCATTCCTTTTTTTTTCTAACATTCCCCTGTGTGCATATACCATATTTTGTTTATCCAGTCACTTGTTGATGGACACTTAGGCTGTTCCCAGCTTTGGCTATTGTGAATAATGTTTTGGGTCTTTTTTTTTTTAATATATTTTACTGATTTTTTACAGAGAGGAAGGGAGAGGGATAGAAAGTCAGAAACATCGATGAGAGAGAGACATCGATCAGCCGCCTCCCGCACGCCCCACACTGGAGATGTGCCCGCAAGCAAGGTACATGCCCCCGACCGGAATCGAACCTGGGTCTTTTCAGTCTGCAGGCCGACGCTCTATCCACTGAGCCAAACCAGTCTCAGCCTTTTTTTTTTTTTTTTTTTTTTTT
>JAAGEH010000434.1:16207913-16267254 GCA_011751065.1 Lasiurus cinereus
TTATAGTCCCCACCAGCAATCTATGAGGGTTTCAATTTCTCATGTTCTCATTCAAATTAATTTTCCTTTTAAAATGAGTTATAGCCATCCTCTAACTGAAGTAGTTTTGATTTGCATTTCCCTGTGGCTAAGAATGTTGGGCATATTTTCATGTTGGCCATTTGTATATCTTCTTTAGAGAAATGTCTCATCAAATTCTTTACGTACTCATTTTTAAATTGAGTTGTTGGAATTGTTTATATATATTCCAGATAGTAAGCCCTTACCAGACATATGGTTTGCAAATATTTTTTCCCATTCTGTGGATTGGATTTTCACTGTCTTGTTAGTGTACTTTCATGCACAAAAGTTTTTAATTTTTTAAAAAAATATTTTACTGATTTTTTTACAGAGAGGATGGGAGAGAGATAGAGAGTTAGAAACATCAGTGAGAAAGAAACATCGATCAGCTGCCTCCTGCACACCGCCTACTGGATGTGCCTGCAACCAAGGTATATGCTCTTGACCGGAATCGAACCTGGGACCCTTCAGTTGGCAGGCCGATGCTCTATCCACTGAGCCAAACCAATTAGGGCAAAAAGTTTTTAATTTTAATGAAAAATAATTTATCTATTTTTCCTTTGTTGCTTATACTTTTGGTGTCATCTTTAAGAACAATGACCAAATTCATGGTCATGGAGATGTGCACTTAAGTTTTCTTCTAATAGTTTTATAGTTCAGCTAGCTCTTACATTTAGGTTTTGATTCATTTTGAGCTAATTTTTGTATATGGTGTGAGGTAAGGGTCCAACTCCAAACTTTTGGACAAAATGTCCAGGTTTTGCTTGCCATGAGATTGGTAATACCTACCTCAGAGGATTGTCATGATGATTAAGAGTTATTACTGAGGATCTGCTTGAGTCAGAGTAAGAAATACTTTTTATTATTCATGTTATTTAATTTTGTGTTCTTATTTGTAGTATTATTACCCCATCACCATTTTACCTCCTCCCCGCCCCCCCAGTCTTTGATGGGGAGGTTCACGCTGACCTAGCCTTGAGATGGTGTGATATCGCCCCCTGGTGGGAATATTCTGAACTGCACCAGATAAGTCTAACCCGCAGTGGTTCTCAACCTTTCTAATGCCGAGAACCTTTAATACAGTTCTAGTTCTTCATGTTGTGGTGACCCCCAACCATAATGTTTTCCAATGGTCTTAGGCTCTACAGCAGCGGTTCTCCACCTGTGGGTCGCGACCCACAGATGAGGAACCGCTAGCAGGGTTGCCTAAGACCATCGGAAAACACAGATATGTACATTATGATTCATTAACAGTAACAAAATGACAGTTATGAAGTAGCAACAAAAATAATTTTATGGTTGGGGGTCACTACAACATAAGGAACTGTATTAAAGGGTCGTGGCATTAGAAAGTTGAGAACCACTGCGCTAGAGTAAGAGTCGAATTCAGCTCCCTTTCTTTCTTCTGACCTGTAAATATCTCAGCGTGTCCTTTGTAAGAACAATGATATACAGTGGTACCTCGAGATACGAGTTTAATTCATTCCGTAACCTTGAGGCGTGGGAAACTCTGAGACGCTTGAGTCGCGGTAAACTGGTGGGTCGTGTGCAGCCGGCCGATCCTCGCGATTACTCCTATCTCAAATGTTGCTCGTATTTCAAAGCAAAAATCGCTCGCTCGATGGCTCGTATCTCAAAAATCTCGTATGTTAGGGCACTCGTATCTCGAGGTACCACTGCACTCTTACATTACAGCACAATAATCAAAATCAGGAAATTTAACCTTGATACAATACTATCCTCCCACCCACACAGCCTGCATTTGCGATTTGCTCACTTTACAGCTCACTGTTTCCTAGTCCTGACCTCTGCAGGGTCACCTGTGACATCTGACTGCCGGGTCCCTTTAGCAGGCTTTAGTCATGAACCATTTCTCAGCTTTACTTTCATGACTTTGACATCTTTGGAGGTCAATCCGCTCACTGTCCCTCTCCATGGATGTGCCTGACGGTTCCTCCTGGCGAGAGTCACGTTACCAGTTTTTGTCAGGCACGGCACAGGCTGTGTCCTTCCCCTACAACGGTGGTTTGCCCCCAGACTGATGGTGCTACTCGAGGCCCCCTCTGTGGGCGGTGGACGTTGCACTCTGAAGACCAGAGAGGCGAGGAGACAGGCAAGTGGGGCTCCTCAGTTCAGGGTGCTGAACAGTGAGTGCTCAGGGAAACTTGAGCGAGGTGAGAACGTCCCCATGGCCCTGGGCCTCCTTGGGCCGAGCTCTGCTGGGAGCCTGCGGGCTGAAGGACAGCAGTGTCACCCCGTCCTGGCATCTCACAGCGGACAGCTGCCTGGAGCTGCCTCTTTCTGCTTCACCCATTCCGTTATTTTTATTAGAACATTTTCATTCTACCCATGAATAGATTATCTTCCTTTAAAAATAAATGTTTCCTCCCAAGTTAAAGACCCCTAGGGAAACCCCTCTCCCCTGTCCCCTCCCCCTCCTGTTACTAGTTGGGTGTGAGAAATATGTATCTACTAGAGGCCCGATGCACGGAGTTCGTGCAAGAGTAGGCCTTCCTCCCCCAGCTGCCAGCACCAGCTTCCGACTGGCACCCGGAGCGCTTCCCTCCAGCTGGCAGGCACCTGGGAGTGACGTCCAGTCTCATTAGCCTATTGCCCTTTTATTATTATAGATGCTCCCAGAACAAACACCATCTGGCATTCTCTTCCCACAATGGTCGCACTGTAAGGGCCCTGGCAGGACTGTCTTCAGCTGCATCGTCAGCACGTGGCTGCCCTGGAGGCTCGGAAGCTGCCCCCAGGGATGGGCAGGATGGTTGTTTCCAGAGCTTTGCTGTCACGAAACACACTGCCCTGTGCACAGGAGCCACGGCTTCTCCGGGAAACGCCCGCCTGTGCAGCCCGGACTGCCCCGGGCGCCAGGGATTCCTGAGGGAATGCCCCTCTGCTGGGGGTGAGGGGCTCCAATGTGTTTTTGTTCATCAACCTGCTCGACTTGCAGGACTCGTGGGGCCTCTGAGAGCAGCCAGGCTGGCTGTTCACAATGTGCTTCAAGGAATCTTAGGGTTCCAGACAGGATGGGGGACCGGGAGGAGGGTTAGAGCTGGTCAGAGTCCAGACCCTCACCCCCACTCCAGCCAGAGCACCCTGCCTCCACCCGGTTTCCAGTGAAGCTTCCCCTTTAAAGAACAACCATGTTGTTGTAAAAAGTCACTAATGTCCGATATGGCCCAACCTCTTACCTGGCACAGGCCTCCCTTCAGTATGGCACCTTCTGGGTCTGTTCCCAGTAGAGCAGCCTCTGCCGTGTTCTTGCTGGTGACGCCATGTGGCCCATACCAAGCTCCCTGATGACAACCCCCAAGCTGGTCTCTGCAAGTGTGGCTCTTGTGCCAGTGGGGCTGGTGCTTTGGGGTGTTCCCAGCGGGGTCCCAGCAGGCCCCTTGCAGCACCCCCATTTCTGTAACTTCTCTGGCTCACCTGGGGGTGGGCTGTGTTAAAGTGCACATTGCTGGGTTTTTGGCCCAGTGATTTGGGGGATCCGGGGAATGTGCATTTAAAAGCTTTGCAGGAGGTTCTGAGGAACAGGTCCAGACACTGGCATTGCAGACAGCTGGCCAGGGCCCTCCCGCAAATCGCAACCAGGCTGGGAGGGCTAGAAAGTCGTTTGTTTTATCCAAAGTTGTTGTTCCTTGGACAGAGGGACTGTGAATTCATCTGAGCCAGGGTTTCCCACAGTGAGGTGCCTCTGCTGCTGGAGAGGTTGTTAAAATGCAGGTTTTCCCTCACATCTGCCAGAAAGAAAACTCTTGAGCGTATGGCCTGGGAATCTGGTATTTTAAACAAATTCTCCAGGGACAGCCACAAAGTCCAATTCCCTCCAAACCCCTAATGCCGGGAGCCAATTCCAGCATGTCCTAATCATAAGAGTTTTATCAAAAGGTTGATGAAACTTGGGGCTCAACAAGGGCTGTCACATATGTAATTCCCTGTTGGAATGGCTGGAAAGGCACTTCCCCCAAACCTGAATAGGATGATTGTTTACTGCCAGACAGCTCGGGCTTCTTAATCCACATGTTATTGCCTCCTGTTGACCAAACACCTGGAACAGCTGTAGGCTAGTCCCCAATCTGACAATGCTTCTGTAACCTCTACCCTTGGAAGTGCATGATCTCCACCTTGCCTTAGGGCAAATTGCGTTAACATAAGCAGGGGTCATGAGACAAGGGGGATGAACAGCTAAGAACTAAGAACTTGAGTCTTTAGCTCCTTTAGCTGAAGTTCCTCTGATCCCCAGTGTCTTTCAAAACTATCTTTTGTCTTTGGACTCCTTATTGAATCTACACACAGCCTTTCTCCAGATTGCTGAACCCGTCCTAATGCTGGGACAAGAACCCCAGCACCCTAAAAGATGAGGGAAACTGAGGATCAAGAGGTAAAAGTGATCTGTCCCCACTCACAAGTCACATTAGTGGCAGAACTGGTTCTAGACTCTCAGCCTCCACAGCAGGGCAAGGCCCTTGTCACCACGCAGCAGGTCTGAAGGCACTTCGTCACCTGAGATACCCCACCTGGCTGGCTGCTCTGGAGAAGCTATCTTATAACCCCATGGAAATGACCTCTGATTTGACCGAGTCACCGTGTGGTGTGGGGGGAGGAAAGGGGGCCAGAGTGGCCAGAGTGGCGTGCAAGCAAAGGTCGGACAGACAGACATGACCAATGGGTACAAACGGAACCCCACTTTATTAGCAGTTAGTTCGATATTGTACATTAATGGAGGAAGGTTCCCACTGTTAACACAACCCAAAACGGCTGGTTTGAGAGCCCTGATCAGGTGAGCTGGGTAGCATCCCCTCTCCACGCCTCTCCCCACCCCCAGGGAAGGAAACCTAGGCCTGCTCCCCCAGCGTGCCTCCCACCCTCTCCAGTCAGCCCTCTCCTCTCCCCAGGAAATAACATGAATTTCATGCACAAATTACAAAAGGAGCCCTCTTGCTGATAATAAAAGCTAGCATAGTAATAAAAAAACCCCTCTCCTCCCTCATTCTCCTCAAGGGCCACAGAGAGGAAGAGAGGGAGGAACTTAGGATAAAACACAGCCAGAGTCTCCCCAAGCCCTTGACGTTTACCCCTGCCCATCCCTCCAGGGAGCTGAAAGTATCTCCAGTCTAGGCTGGTGCAGACCCAGAACCCAGCATCGCCTGCAGGGAGTGCGGTGGGGGTGGGGCTGCCTGGGTCCTGCTTCCTCGCTTCAACTAGGGCAGACCCCTTCCTTCCTGACATTTGAAAATCCTGGCTGTGGCTCCAGCTGCTCGGTCTGAAAATGGAGGACTGAGGCCCTGGGAGGAAAACTGCCATGCAGCTAAGGTACCAGTTGGGACGAAATCGCTCACCTCCTGCCTCCAGCCAGTGCTCTTCTCCTTACACCACGATGGGGGTGGGGGTGGGGGTGGGGGACGGTTCCCTAGCTAGACCTTTCCCTGGCACATCCCAGGGGCCTGGCTACTCCAGTGCACACTGACCACGGGCCTCCAAGAACTGAAGACCCAGAAACCACGAGAGAGAGAGAGAGAGAGAGAGAGAGAGAGAGAGAGACAGAGAGACAGAAAGACAGAAACAGACAGACATGCAGTTTGGTGCCCTGTGGTCCATCACCGGGATCAAGGGGGAGTAAAGGCTCTTCTGAGCCAGGGACAGCTCATTCCCAAGAGGCCCAACACGCCTTGGTCTGCCTCCATGCACACAGCCGCCTCCTCCTAGAGGGCGCCCAGGCCTGGCTGCAGGGGCTGCCTCCCGCCCGCCCTCCGCTGAGCTCCTGGCGCTCCAGCCGGCCCCTCTGCTGGTTTGGCACTTGGTACAGGTGGCAGCAGAGGGGCACCTTTGGGTGGAGTCAAGTCAGCACAAAGGCAAACCTCCACGCAGCCTCAGGTGCTCATGACGATACGGGCCGGGGGCTCCGTCCTGACGCCAGGGGGGAACCGTGCAGAACACGCCTCCCCCCGCAGCTGGCCTCAGGAGCAACGGCATTTACAGACTCCAAGTGAGCAGTCCTTTTCCACATCCACCGAGCCTTAAACAGTGACAAATGCAGCGAGGGCCCCTTGATTGGATGCAAATTCCTCACCAGGGGTAAGTCATTTGGGGGAAATGAGAACACAGGTTGGAGAGCAGCTGAGAGAAATTATTGTTTCAGGTCAGATATTGGGCCAGCACATAGAAGAATGTCCTCAATCTCAACAGAAGCAGCCTGCGGCATTTTGGGGTGAAGTCTCAAGATTTTTAAGCCAGTTCGGAAATGTAGAGAGAGAAAACCAACGCCCCAAAATGTTCATTTTAAATCTAGACGGCGCGGAAACCATGGGCCGCCCGCAGTGTTCTGCTGCAGCGGACAGACCCGTGCCCCGCACCTGGACCCCGACACTGGCTGCTCCTACTTAGGGTTTTGGAAAGGAAGGGCCACCTTTAAAGTTCAGACTCGTCCACCATCACAAGCTGCCTGCCCTGCCGGTGGCTCTAGAGCGGAGAGCGGCTGGGGCCTTAGCTGGCCTCCCCGCAGCACCCACCTTGTGGGGCAAGGGCTCGTGGTGGGGTCAGCAGAAGGTGACGTCATCTACAGGGCTTACGCTACTTCCCCTCCCCTCCCCGCCCCCCCCTCTGGCCAAACCCTCAGGGTGAGTCAGGGAGGATGGAGCTGCTGCTGTGCCCGCTGACCCTGGTTCTCCCCGACGGGGCCTGTGCTCAGCGCTGGGCGCCCGGGCGGCTTGCCTCCCCTCTGTAACCCGGCGGGGCCGGAAGCGGGTCCTGGAGAAAGACTCCTCAGTGGGAAAGGAAGTGACAGCAGTGACCAGGTTTGTATGAGGCAGGGCCCGGACACCCCCCAGTGTCTCCTCTGCTCCCACAGGTCTCACCCCTGCCTGTCCTTCCTCGGCCAGGCCCAGGGCTCGGAGAAGGGGAGATGCCAGCCGGGCAGGTGTTCAGAGCTCCAAGGAGGGGGCGGGGGGAGGGGTGCGGGCAGGCGTCCAGGCCCAGAGGGCAGACTGCTGTGAGGTCGTCAAGGTCCCAGCCCTCGCCCTCCCTGACAGATGGGAAGTGAGGCCCAGGGGGGGACTTCCCCAGAAAGTCACTGCTGCCCTCAGGGAGTCTGGTTCCGCACGGGCAGGTCCTCAGGCGCACAAGCAGGCAGGCCGCCCTGCCCTGCCGGACACTGCGCCCGCCCCTGGCGGGGTTGAGCATGCTCAGGGCTCCCAGGCCCCGAGGCCCGGCCAGAAACACCGTGGGTTCGCTTCTGGGTACCAGGAAACCGCACGCAGCAAGCGGGTCCCGAGTGCCAACCCTCTCATCCTAGTGGAGAACTTGGGGAGGGAACTGGTTCAGAAGGGCCTTTCGAGGTAAGGTGAGCAAGACAGGGGTGCAAATGGAGGTCTGAGAAGCTCAAAGGCACCTGGCTGGGAAGGAGTGGTTTGTCCGGGAGAGACTGAGGGGAGAGGGAGGGCAGGACCTGCAGGGGCGGGGAGAGAGGGCTCAGAGGCAGGGCGGGGCAGGAAGAGCACTGACCGTCAGGAGCTGCACACCCGTCCCCAGCCCTGTCCCCAGCCCTCTCCCACCAGCTGTGGCGTCCTCTCCGCACGGGAGGGCCTCCCAGCCTCGAAGGGCCAGAGGCTCTGAACAGGGCAGCTCTCGGAAAGGCCTTCCTGGGGGTCAGTCCAAAGCTGAACCGGCAGTGGGAGGGGCCGGGAGAGCCCCAGTTTAGTCCCTTCACATTGTTGAGAGGAGGGCAGGAGCAGGCCCAACCAGAAAACAGCCAGGGCCCCGTGTCCGCGGGCCCCGCGGCTCCAGCTCCAGGCAGCTCCCCACCTAGCACCATGAGGGGGACAGGCGGCCTCCACCAGCACGCCGCCCGGCCCGCTGTTTCCTTTGGCCAAGATCCCCAGGATTCCTGGGGAGAGTGGGTCTTCCCCGGGGCCTCGCCACCTCTGCCACCTCTTCCCCTGGACGCCCAGAGAGCCCTCGGGGCACCTGCACCCTATCGCGAGGCCCGGCCCGGCCCGTGAAGACGGCCCGCCTCCCTCCCCGCACGGAGAAAGACACCCTTTGGGCCTGGGGCTTGCCACCATTTGTATGACTGAATTAAAAACAAACCCAACCAAAAAAATAATATAATATATATATACAAATTATATATATATATATATATGTATATATAACACAGTGCGACCCCAGCACCCAAAGTATAAACTCTGGCACCAAGAAGAAAAACAAAATATTAAAATACTTTAGCTTCTTAGTATTGGGGAGGTTAAGGGGCCTCTCGAACCCTCAGCCACAGGTCGCTGGACAAGGCTGTGGGTGGCAGTGTCCCCAGCTCGCCAGGTTGGCCAGGGGCCGAGGCTGAGGGCGTGGGGACACGTATGTACATCGGAACATGTATACGGCAGACTCCTGAACCGCCTCAGTCTTTTACCACAGGAAACACCACGCGTGTCAGGCCCCAGGGTGGAAAAGGGGTGGGCTGAGGCCTGCGTCTCCAGGTCGGAATGGCAGGGCAGTGCCAGGGCCCTGGAGGAGGCCGTGGGGACTGGGTGGGGACTGTAGGAATCAGCGGTTCTTTCCCCAAAAAGGGCAGGTGAGATGTGACGCTCTGACCCAGAATGTGTGTGCAAGTTCGGAGTTCTCGAGGTACCGCCCTCACATCCAGCCTGGGGCCCGAGTCTGGTCCCCAGCGGCCCCTCGGACGGGCCTGGCTCGAAACAGGCGGGGAGCGTCCAGTCTGGCTCCCGGGTTTGGCAAAAGGCCCCGCGGGCTCTTCTCCCTTACCGTCTGGGGACAGGAGAGGTGGCAGCTGACACTGAGGGACTCCCTGCTGGGAGGGCAGGGCTGGCAGGACACAGTGAGGGACAGAAGAGTCTCATGGGCCCCTCCTACCAGGAGTGACCTCCCCGGGCAGGCGGTGAGCGGGAGGGACCTCCGGCGGCTAAGGCAGTCCCAGCAGCCCCAGCCCAGCGCTGGATGCGCGGGACGCGGTGGGCGGCCTGGCCTCGCCCGCCCGGCCGGGCCTCGGCAGAGTATTGCTCAGACGTGTTGGCCAGCGCAGGCCCGGCTCCCGTTCTGCAGGTCGGTCTGGCTCGGCGTGCCGCGGGCCGTCCCTGCCATCACAAACGTCAGTGTGGCGGCGGCGGCCACGGCTACCTGGTGTTCTGGAGGTCCTCCCGCAGCCAGGTGGGCAGCGTCTGGCCCATCTTGTACAGCAGCTTGGAAAGCTCGATGTTGTGGTCCCGGTAATAGTCCTTCAGGAAGGCGCGGGACTGTGAGAGGAAGGAGCGCTCAGATTGTGGTCATGTGCGGACGCAGAGGGACCCCTCTTTAAAACCTCCCTTCTGCTGGCACCATCCCCTCTGCCCATTATTTGTTCACAGTCTTCTTAAAACAGTAGCCTCCAAAAGAAAACTCCTACCTAGTACGAGCACCAGAGGGAGCACACAAAGATAAGCTCTTGTTAGACGGAGAAGAGAGAGAATGAGTTAAAATCAGGGGCGAGCGCGACCAGTGTGGCTCAGTGATAGAGTTTCAACCTATGAACCAGGAGGTCACGGCTTGATTCCCAGTTGCAGGCTCGGTCCCAGGGTGGGGCGTGCAGGAGGCAGCCAATCAATGATTCTCTCTCATCACTGATATTTTTCTCTCTCTCCATCTCCTTTCCTCATTGAAATCAAATAAAAAACTATTTAAAAACAAAAACCAAAACCAGGGGCAAACATAAGGAGTCACGGCGTGTGACCTTTCCCCTGTATCCTTTGCACCTGCCCTTCTCTCCTACGGGAATGCTCCTCCTTCCCTGCCGTAGGTCCAAATGGACCCCAACCTTTGAAGAGACCCCTTTAACCCTAACCTTAACCCTAACCCTAACTCCCATAGCACTTTCGGGGATCTCTCCCACTGCAGGGAGCACTTCCTGCCTTGTATTCTACTTACTGGTTTATGTGACTCACTTCCTTCCCAGACTAGGAGTTCCTTGAAGGCAAAGAACATGTCTGATGCATCCTTGGAGCCCTGTGGCATTCAGCCCTTAGAGGAAGGTAATTAATACTCATTTGCCTTAAAGTCATTTCTGATTCACCACAACCCAACCCTTTTTCCTTGTCTTTAAGAACACCACCCAGAAAGCGCCAAGGCCATCCACGTGCTGAGCTCAGGTAGAGGGGAGAGAAGGCTCCCTCCTGGACAGGGCCCCGTCCATTTATCCAGCTGCTGCAGGCAGCCTGTCCACCACTTACGTCCAAGTCCATCTCTGGGTATTTCCGGCCCTTGCTTTTGCCCAGACACTTGGTTTTTCCTCCTTCGAGCAGTTGGCACCAAAATCCTTTCTTTGGATCGAACCTGTGAAGGTGGGGAACGTCAGGGATGGGAGATGGCCCAGCCCACCTCCTTCCCACTGAGGCAATGCCCTCCAACCTCAGGAGTGGCCGAGCCTAGGAGACTACAATCTCCCCTCCCCCACTGTGCCCTCTCTGGAGCCACCGATTACCTGGGGCTGACACTTGCATCTCGGGCCCACCTTTGGTCCCGCCTGCCCTTCTTCCCAGCTGGTGGCGGCTCCAGTGGACTGAGCCTGCCCTCCTCTGGGCTGGCAGCCCCAGATCCTACATGAATCCATAACATGGGCACCCCCACCTCCACAGCACCCAGAAACCTCTCCTAAGCATTCCCCACCCAGGGGTGAACAGCACTCTTTTACCCACGAATCCAACGGAGGGGCCAGTTTAGGAAGGTTCTTGGTATTTTTTTTTTTTAATGAACTGTATTTTTATGAAGAATTACAATATCTGCAGTTGTATTTAAGCGTGCCATCATTGGAAAGTTTCATGGTTTTTTTGGGAGTGAATTTCAGAAATGACAGCGCAAGGCTGCCTTTAGGATTTGAAGTCATGCTGGGCCATCAGAGGCATTTTGGGGAGATGAGGTCTGAAGCTGTCATGGGGAGGGGAGGCAGACTGGCATCAGAAGTCAGACCCTGGCACGGACTGTGAGGAGATTCTTGGGCAGGAGGACAGCGGGAACACAGAATTCACACTTGGCCAGTAAAGGAAATAGTGATTTCTGAATGGGCATGGGGTAGGCAGAGATGACGGTGATGGTGATGAAGATGATGACATAACTACACTTCTTCAGTGTTACATGCCAGGCACTGAGCTAGGAGCTCCACCTGAATTGAATGCTTTCAGTCAACACAGCGACCTCCGGGAGGTGGGATCATTACCTATGTCCCCAACTCACAGGTGAGGAAGTGCGGCCTGAAGGAGCGAAGACATTTCTCAAGGTCGCACAGCTAAGGACGTCATGGACCTGGGTCCTAACCCAGGCGTGTCTGACATCACAGCCACACCCTTAGCTGCTTCTGCCTCAAAGTGAGGGACCACCTTCCCTTCCCCACCTTCAACTTCCGAGACAGTGAGAAGGGCACATTCTTGCTGCGAGACCTTCCTAAGAAGGCATCCAGGGGAGGTGCTTTATTCCTCCTCCTGCCTCCCCTGAGCCAGATGAGGGTGCCGCTGTCTGTACCCCAGCACTGGGAGGCGGCCTTCTACTGATCTGGAGAGGGCACTATGCACACATCTGTACGGGGTCCCGAGTGACGGGATTACTAGCCCTCAACATCTGTGATTTACTTTTCCTAAATTATATTAAGTCAGCATCTCAGACTAAGAAACCCTGTGGGAACTGGGGCTACTCCTTGTTGGTCTAACTTACTTCGACGGAACATCTGAAAATGTCCAGCCCAGACTACACAGAAAACCCCAGGAGTGGGACCGACCAGACATCGGATGTATAAATGTGACGTCAGTCATGTTATTAGTTGCTTTTCTGCTAAACTGCCGCCAAGCACATGTGTCCTCGCTCACACTGGTTGCTGCTAATTGACCTGTGTCTCTCCCATAATCACTCAACACTTTGGTGTGCGGCCCAGGTGCATGCTCAGGAAACCCCATTTAAAGGCCAAGACACCACTCACGCCAAGGCTTTGTGGTAGTCAATGGTGTTGGTCACCCCAAGGAACTTCTGCACTGTGTCCATCACTTTGGCAGGTTCTGTTCTTAGCAGCTTGCCGTCCAAGACCAGAATCTGGAAAAAAGAAAAGATAAAGGCATCAATTGAACCTGTTTGGACTCCCATGGCAAAGGGGCCCCGTTTTCTGGGTCAGCAGCCATGGCTACCAACTGGGGCCCCTGCACTCTGGAGAGTCTGCTGCCTCCCCGCCTCTGAATGGCAGGTGTCCCTGACCTCTGACCCTCCATCCTTCAAGCCTAGCTCCTTGGTCTCTGCCGCCTCCCTGACCGAGGTCATCCCTTCCTCCCATCCCCTCTCGACCTCTCCTCAGGCTTCTCTGGCCCATATTCCCCCAAGTTTTCCTAAACATAGGAAAACTATGATCTGGCCCTGCCTACGTCTCCAACCAGGTTCTCCCTCCATCACCACACCCCCAAACCCCCTCCAGGGACCTCCTCCAGGGCTTTCTGGGTCCCCTTAAGAAAACAGCCTCTGTTGCATGGAACAAGGACTTGGGGAATTCTCACACATCAACCTTGGGATAAACAAGACTGAAACCTTCGAGGACCCAAAGGTTTAACTCGCCAGGGGTGGCATTTCCGGCCCCGTGACTGGTGGAAGAGGTTTGGCGGCTCTCTGCCAAGCGCCGCACGCCCATACTGTGCTGGCCCTCCCAGGGGGAGGGACAGGCGGCTACCTGGTTGGCGTGAAAGGCGCTGAGCCAGCGCTCAATGTGGGTGGCGTACCAGCCGGGGACCAGGCAGCGGTTCTGCAGGGCACGCAACTTCAAGGACGCGTCGGGCCCGGCCGTAATCACCTCGTGGAAGGTGTACTTCAGGGCCACGGGGTCATCGTGGGCTCGCTGGTGCTGCGGGCAAGGGGAGAGGGTCGGCAGGTCATGTGGAAGGCCAGCAGGAAGAAGCCTGAGTGGGCGAGCAGCCATGAGGCCGCCAGGGCCCTGAGTTCAAGTCTAGCGTCTGTTTCACATCTGACCTCAGGGAAGTCACTGGCCCCTCCGAGCCCTGGTTTCCTCATCTTTGCAAGACACGAGTTGGAGGAGATCAGTTTCCAAACCATGGTAATTTGCATACCATCTCTGTAATTTCTGCAATACCCACAAACCGCCTGCATAAGCCACTGTCAACATACTCTTCTTTACATTGACTCATCTTTCTTATTCACACACAGTAATTTCTAAAGAACACCACTATCCCCTCCATGAATAGAAAATTTTAACAGTTGTCGTACATAAAAAGTTCGTAAATACGATAAAAATAATGCAATGTTCTCCAACACAGTCAGATACAAACATCTGCTACACACCTGGACCCCAAACCTCACGCTCTTTGTTGAAGACACGGCCTAGCCAAGTTAGAAAGGACTTAAGTGCCACTGTGCCAAATTAAAAATTTCTTCTTTATGTAAGTCAGGTATTACAGACTGAATGTCTGCCCCTCTCCAAATGTATATGTGACCCCCAATGTGACAATCTTGAAGATGGGGCCCTATGGTGGTAATGAGGCTGAGATGAGGACACGAGGGTGGGGCCCTGGTGCAGGGATTAGCGTCCCTGTAAGAAGAGACGCCAGCCTGCACATGGCTGTGAGGACACAGGGAGGAGGCAGTCGTCTAATAGCCAGGAGGAGCACCCTCATCAGTGGCTGTACTGGTGCCACCTTGATCTTGGACTTCTAGCCTCCAAAACTATCAGAAATAAATCCTTATGGTTTAAGCCACCCAGTCTACAATATTTCATGATGACTGCCTGAGGAGACGAAGACGGAGGGATTGGAGGAACTGGACAGGGGGAAATGCCAGGTTTGAAACACCTGAAATAATGCCATGAGTCCTCGGCATCTGCAGAATTCCCATGGTCCAGAGATCAGAGACCTGTCGACCAGGGGGACCCTCTCCTGTCCCCATCCTCCCACTGAGGATTGCACCCAGCTCAGAGGAAGGGGAGAGGTCTATGGGACAGAGAGCAAAGAGGGTCTGTAGCCGGCCCCTGCCAGTGCTGTGGGCACAGCAAGGCCCCAGAGAGGAGAGAGCTACCGGCACCCAGGTGCACAGGCTCAGAGGGGACGGGAGCTGCCTACAGTGGCCTGCGGAGGCCTTTCTGGACCAGGTGCCCTCAAGACCCCAGCACATCACATGGCTGGCAGGGAAGGACACCACCAAAAAAGCCCATGGAACGGTGCTCAGAAGAAGTAAGTCACGCTATCGAAATCAAACAAAGTACTCAAGGAAGGACTAGGCGTCATCCTCTCTCTGGCATGGGTATAGTGCAGGTGACTCCCTAACCTGATCAGGCACTGCACCCTCCACTGAGGATGGCAGGTCCTATGATCTTGTCCTCCTCTGACTTCCCGCCCCTGCCCACTCCCCGTATCCAGTGAGGGGCCACAGTTAGTACCAGCCCAGATCACTGTTCACCAAATCAAAGCAGACCCAGCCTCCACCTCTCTTTGGGATCAGAATAAGAGGTGGGACCCCAGACAAAGCTAGGAGGGAGGGATTTACCAAGGATTTCTGCCAGTCCTCCGCCAGGCTAGAAGCACCATGAAGGCGGGACTCCATTCTTACCCACCACCACATCCCAGGAGCCAAGCTAGGGCACCAAGATGACTAGTGAATGTTTGGCTTTTGTTTTACTGATTTCAGAGAAACGAAGAGGGAGAGATAGAAACATCAATGATGAGAATCATTGATTGGCTGCCTTCTGCACACCCGCTTCTGGGGGTCAAGCCCACAACCTGGGCATGTGCCCTGACAGAGAATTGAACCTCGACTTCCTGGTTCACACGGGCTGGGCTAGTACATACTTGTTAAATGAACGAGTAGCTGAGTAGCAGACAGAGCCCCAGGGCCCCAACCAGGTCCCTGCTCCGGCCCGGCTCACCTGGTACCAGGAATAGGCCCGGTCCGCTGGGTTGATGAGGATGGTGAGGACTTTGGCTTTGGGCAACAGGGCGGCTGCCCGCCGGGGCGCCACTTCCGAATCAAAGTAGTTGGCGCTTTTCTCAAAGTAGAAGTCAGAGGTGGTGTTGGAGGGGATGGGGAAGAACTCCATGTACCTGCAGGAAGCCCAAATGGGGGGCTCACAGTCAAAACTCTTGAGGAAGGGGCTGAGGGATACAGCACAGAGGGCGAGGGTCGCTGGGGGTTGAACTTCCGAAAGCAAGCAGGGCACATCGCCCCCAGCCAAGCAAGGACCTGCTTCTGGCAGGGGTGCTAGAGGAACGGCCCTTGGCAGTCTCCCTTTCTGGAAATCCTTGGGTGAAGAGGATCTGAAGACTTATGGGTTGTGTCTCCATTCGGAACAGATGCTCCCAGAGAAAAACTGACAGGGCCCTAACTACCACGGCCACTAGGGGGCGAGCTGGGACTCTGAGCGGCCTGAGAATTTCCCAGATGAATCTCCGCATCCCACCCGCAGTGAGTGTCCACACTGGCTAGTCCTTTGAGACCATCGCCAGGTTGAAGGCCCCTGAGAAAACTGAATGAACATTCCAGAACCCCAGGGGCACCTACTCAAGCAAAATGGAGGGAC
Organism: Lasiurus cinereus; assembly: GCA_011751065.1. NCBI lineage: Eukaryota > Metazoa > Chordata > Mammalia > Chiroptera > Vespertilionidae > Lasiurus > Lasiurus cinereus. Next base: position 16,223,524 of record JAAGEH010000434.1, read on the forward strand.
ATTTTCAAGGGTTCGTGGAAACCAAAGTTAAAGTGTGGGATCCCTACTCTAACCTGTGAGACAGGGGTCCTCTAGGGGGGTCCCAGGGATGGCCCTCATCCGAGCCACATGGGGGCAAGTGGGTTCCTGCACCCACTCTTCAGATTACGAAATCAAAACCCCTTTCTCTCCCTCCATCCCTCCTCCTCCCCCCCTTTCTTTCTCTCTCTCTCTCTCCCTTCCTTTCTGAATTTTCTTCATAAAATGCATCTTTCTGTCCACAACCCATTGTAATGCTTAGATCAAGAAAGCTCTGAAAACAGAAGCTTTCCCCCTGTTTGTAGCGAAGCCATTTGGCAGCAAAGCTGACATCCATCTTACTCGGTATAAACAGTCACATGCTTTGCCAGACATATTGATGTGCTTGCTAATGGGATCTGCCCCAGACCCCGAGACGGTGCTGCCGAGTAGACGGTGTCCCGGCACAGTCCTCCCCGCAATCTGAAAAACGCTGACTCCCAAGAATACATCTCACCACAATGGGCTTAATTTGTTTCTTCACTTCTTAGAAAATATGTTTTTATTGATTTTTACTTCTTTATTTTCCTATAGAGAGGAAGGGAGAGGGAGAGAGACAGACAGAGTGGAAGAAATATTGATAGGCTGTCTCTGCATGCACCCTGGGACGTGTACCCTGACCGGGAATCAAACCAGTGATGTTTGGGTGCATGGAGGGGATGACACCTAATCAACTGAGCCACACCGGCCAGGGCCACCACGGGTGTTAGATAGTGGCAGCCACTTTAGAGACAGAAACAGAGAGACAGGTGGGTGAATAGATGAGAAATACATATAGACAAATACCAAAAAAATAAAACAGAAGAATTGCCATAATCTCTCCACCCAGGTAAACTACTGACATAACAACAACACAGGAGAGTACACACGTACAAGGTAAGAAAAGACAAAGACGTAAGTTGAAAAATCGGAATGTAACGCCATCCCCACACGGCGCCTACACCCAGGAAACCTCGATGACGGCTTCGGTAGAAACTGCGGGGTCCGCACTCCCCAGGAGACTCCCTGAAGGCTAGCGAGCCGCCTCGGAAGGACCCACGAGACACTTTGGTTCCGAGGTCAGCCAAACACAGTGGACGGGCCAGCTCTCGGGCCAGAACACTTGGATGTTAGCCTCTTGCTCTGGCCCAGCTCTTGGGACCTTGGAGGAGTCCCTGGCCTCCTCTGGGACTGAGGATGCTTCTGTGCGAGCCCGGGAGGGGCTGCACTCTGACCCCGAGCAGTAAAGCAGAGGGTCGCCGAGCGTCCTGTCCGTGACAAGGTTCCAACACCATGGCTCCAGGGTCACCCCGCTCTGTCCCTGTTTACAGGAACTTTAGCTGCGTGTGAGCAAGCACAGCTGCTTCCTGCTGTGGCCACGCGGCCCTCCTCCCAGACCTCCTCGGGGCAGGCTCTCTGGTGGCCTTCCTGTCCCTGTGCACAGAAGGGCCCACTCACCAGTCGATGCCTTTGTGATAGTTGTGGCCGTTAAAAAACTGGATCTCCTCGAAGGTCTCTGAGCTGGGGTAGTTGCTGCTGAGGTCGGGGTGCATGCCCAGGAACAGGTAGAGGGCCGTGGTGCCTGCGGGACAGAAGGAGGCTGAGACCAGGGCCCGGAGTCGGCAACCTGGGGGTCTGGTTCTAGCTCTCCACTGTGCTCTGGGGCTGTCTCCACATCTACACGGTGAAGGGATTACACTAAACCTGGGATGGCAAACACATGGCATGCATGGGGACACCCCAACTCCTGCACCCACTGCAGACATCACTAATCCAGCACAGCATTCTCGTCACTAAACGAGGACTTGAACTCAGAATCTCTTTCCCCATGTACCCCAGCAGCCACACCCCACTCAGGACAGGCTTCTCCGAATCCCAGAACTAGGTCTAGGTTTATGCTGGCCTTCTGGCCCTAGGCCTCTGCTCTCTCTCACTCAGAGGAGCTCAGAGAAAAGGGAGCTCCAGACCTCCAGGCTGTTGATGTGAAATTCTTGAAGGGCTAGGAAATCTGGCTCCAAGGCCTCTTCTCGGAGCACCCTCACTCATGCCCCTCCCCTATGAGACAGCACAGGACCTGCCCCCCTCCTTCAGAGAGCTCATTCCTTTCCTGTGTGTGAGCCTATGGTTACACGCCACAATGAGGCCCCAGCAGAGGAGACTTTAGGCCCTGGTGATTAGGAGTGTATGTTCTGGCCCTGGCCAATGTTTCTCAGTGGTTAGACCATTGGCCCGAGAACCAAAGTGTCCCTTGTTCGATTCCAGTCAAGGGCATGTACCTGGAATCCAGGTTCCCTGCCCCATTGGGGCTCATGCGGGAAGCAACCAATTGATGTGGCTTTCACATTGATGTTTCTCTCTCTCTCTCTCCTCTCTCACCCTCTTCCCCTCCCACCTACTCTCTCTAAAATCAACGGAAAAAAAGTCCTCCAATGAGGATTAACAAAACAAGAACAACAACAAAAAAAGTGTATGTTCTGGGGTCACAAAGACCAGGGTTCAAGGCCTAGATCTGCCATTTCCTACCTGAATGTGCTAGAAGAAGTCACTTCACTTCTCTGAGTCCCGAGCTTTTTGTTATGAGATGAAGGTACCCGTTTGTGCCTTAGAGAGTGTGGATGGCAGATACTTGGCAATCGTGTCACCACTTCCTCCTGCACCTCTAGCAGACATGACTAACTGATCACATGGCTAACTGATCGCAGTCCTCTCTGCACTGAACCAGTTTTGCCTAGCATTGCTCAAACTTGCTGAGCAGCTGATCTGGGCTTCTCTGCCTAGAATGGAAACTCCTAGGACACAGGGAGAGCTCCCTACGGCTGTGGTGGTTCTGGACAGATTGAAGAATTCCATGCCCACCCCATCCTCCACCCTGCTCTCACTGCCACATTGACAGGCAATTCATATTCACCCCAACTTCACTCCTACATCCTGGGGAAGAGGGGGCAGGTTATTAGGGAATGGGTCCAAGGGAAGGTAGTCCCCAGGGTTCCATGGCTGAGCCAGCAGGCGATGGGGGAGGCTGGTCAAGAGAGAAGAGACCTGCCTGTTTTTTGGGGGCCAATGATGAGGAGTTTGGGGAAGCGGTCACACGTCTTCTCCTTGGACCAGATGTCTTTGTGGCGTTTGTCCTCGCAGGGGTCCTAAAACAACAGTGCAAGGAATGTCAGGGGGCCAGGAAACCAATGAATGGGCCCCGTGGCACGTGGATTTGTGACTCTTACGACCTGACTGACGGGCTTTCCTATGTGAGTCCTTGTCACATCCCCACCTCGGGACACTGGACAGCTGGCAGGCAGGGGCCACTTCTGGTCAGTCCTAGCAAAATGCTCAGCCCCGTGACTGTCATACAAAGGGAATTCGCCAGTGGTTGTTGAGTTTAACTGCCTGAGATGTGTCTTAACCAGGGGTCAAGAACTTTTACTGTAAGTTTAGTAAACCTTCTGAAATGTTAGTAAATATTTTAGGCTTGGAGCCTATCCCATCTCTGTGGCAACTTTTCAGCCCCACTCTGGAGCCTGAAAGCAGGTGCAGGCAGTACATATAGGACTGGGCGTGGCTGGGTCCCAGAAAGACTATAAATAGACCAGGGCCAAAGTCTGTGGACCTCTGCTCTGAGCTATGAGCATGTCATTAATTCCAGCTTCTGTTTCTAGTTCTTGACAGTCCCCAGGGGCAGGCTTCCCCGAGAATGGTCTCCCTCCACCCTCCCATCAGCCCTTTCCCATGGCTCAGGGCCTGCTGGGGGAGGAGGGCAGGGAAGACGAAGAGTCTAACTGGGCTGGCAGTTGCTTTCTATGGTTCCTCTACATCATCTTCACTGACGGTTGGACTGCTGTTTTTTCAGAGGCTGTGAGTGAGTGTGCATGCCTGTAGGTCTGTGTGGAAGGTGGACACACATGTGCATGAGAACAAATACATGAGCCCATGCTGAGATCAAATGTACACCTGAGTTTACACTCAAAAGAGTCTGAGGGTGTGGAGCTTGAGCCTGTGAGCAGTGTCAAGGCCTGCAGGCCCCACCCCCACCCACCTGCCAGAGCGGGTCCTTCTCTTCGGAGAAGATCTGGAAGTACTTTTGGGCCAGCTGCACCGGGGGCAGCGTCTGCAGCCGGAGGTTGGTCCAAGAGTGCAGGAAGCGCACCAGGTGCTTAAAGGTGTACAGGCCCAGGCGGTCATTCCCGTAGTTGGACAGGTGCGTCATGAAGATGCTGATCTGCTCCAGGAGGGGGAGACGGGGGGGTGGGGGGAGAGGTAGGGGTTGGTCAGCCTCTGAGCCACCTTCACCCACTTCCGACTTTTTGGTCTTGCTTCAGCTTGAAGGGCCACTCGATGACCAGATCAAGGTTCACCGGGCCATCCACAATCTCGTTGTGTGACCTTGGGCTGGGCACAGCCAGGTGAATGCAGATCTGACTGACCAATTACTACAGCCCTGAGATGGAAGCTGACCTTTGCGGGTGTTCTGCTTCATTTCTTTGGCGGGGTGGTGGTGCATGGAAGATAAGGTCACACTTAGTTATCCCATAAAACTGCATAGTACCACCACTTGATATCCATTTAACATCCTGATATCTATACTAAAGCACAAGTTATTATTTCCACTTTACAGATAAGGAACGAGAGGCCCAGAAAGTTCAGTAAATAGTTTACACTCTATGTATTATATATAGTTTACATATTGTTTACTATGTACGTTAACACTTACATATTTACACACTCATACTAAGACTGGAGAGAGCAGTAGAGTTAGAATGCTAACACGCTATACTGAAATGCGAGGCTATAAAGGGGAAAAAGCTCAGAATCCCTGCCTAGGGCCATGCTGCGAGCAGAGACAGAGCTGAGGCTGGAGAGTGGGTTTCCCAATTCCGGGCCTCACACCTGCTCCACGCCTGCTCCATGCCTGCTCCCCGGCCCGGGAGGCCTGCCTCCGGCAGACAGGCACCGAAGCCCCACCTCCCGCCAGGGCTGAGGAGCACTCACGGGATTGAGGAGCACGGTGAGGAAGAGCTCGCCCCCGTTGATGATCTTGTCCAGCTCGCTGGAGCCACCAGGGTACTCGCTGTAGAAGATGGTGTGTGTGAAGAGGCCGCAGGTCTGCCGCGGGAGGACCTGGGGATGGGGACAGAGCGGCGCTCTGGCACCTCCAGGCATGGATGGAGGAGGGAGGACCCTTCCTAAGAGCGGCCAGGGTGTTTACTGTCTGTCTCCTCCCATGAAACTGTGGGCTCCAAGAGAGCAGAGAACTCACCTGTCTTGTCACCACATCCTGCAGTTAATTCAAGTGCCTGGTACATCTGAACTAACAACTCGTCCTTTCAGCAGTTCAGGCCCCAAACTCTGGAGTCACCCTGGACTCATCTTTCTCCCACCCCCGATTTCCAACTCATCAGCAGCTCCTGCTGGCTCTAACTCCTAGGTAGTCCAGAATCCGATCCCATCCCAACATGTAGCCTGTCCAAGCCACCACATCTCATGTCTGGAAGCCTGCACCTCCTAACTGATCTGCGGCCTCCCGCTTTGTCCACAACAGTCTCTGCTCCACACAGCAGCTAAGATGATGGCAATCCCTGTGAAATGTGCCAGATGCTAACAGATCACCAAGCCGCGCTGCGAGGGGTGTGTGCACACCGCCTGCCAGCTGCGGGGCCGCTCACCATGATGCCGTTGTGGACGAAGCCACGGCGATAGCGGGCCGGCTTCAGGTGGGGGTACTCCTCCGTGCTGGTCACCCGGATGTTCCACACCTGCTTCCAGGCCTCGTACAGCTGCACGTGCACCGGGTACACGCCCGAGTGGTGGGGCGCCACTGCGTACCCCATGTCTGTGGGAATGCCGTGCTCCTGGGGAGAGGAGGTCCAGGACAGGGTGAGAGGGGCCCTATCCCCTCTGGGCCTTATGTCCCATTGCAGAATGGGACAGAGAAATCAGCGGCTAGAGCAGCGGGGCAGTGGACCCAAGCCTGCGTGGTACAGACAGGAACGGGGGGCCCAGGAGGGAAGGGGATGTGCTCCGAGTCTCCAAGTAAAGGCCTGGCTGAGCTGGGACTCTCTCGGCCCAGGGTCGTGCCCTCCAGCACCCAGGGGCAAGGAACACAATGGGGCTTTTCCTGCCAACCTGGGCCTGGAACTGGCGGTAGCCCAGGCAGAGCTAGCGCCGGCCTCGTTCCCTCCTGGCTGCGGGGCCTCCCATCCCGGCCTGAAGGGAAGGGCCGGGGCTCAGGAAACAAACGGGCCTGGGTTGAAGTCTCACTAGCTGGTGCGGCCGCCTGCGCTTTAGTTTCTTGTCAATACCCGCCTCTTGGGGGTCTCTGTGAGGCTTCCGTGCAACAGGGGTTACGAAGATGTCAACCAAGGGCTGTCACACCGAACTGTGAAAGCAGCCGGAGGCCCGCCTTCGGAGCCCAGCCCAGCCCGAGCCCGCCCGGCTCCGCCCCGGAGGGAATCTTACTCACGACAGCGAACTTCTTGTTCAGGGCCATCTGCTCCGCCAGCACGGACTGGTTGTGGAAGAGGTGGGGCTGCATGTGGCTCCACATGTGGGGGAACCACCAGAACTCCTGCACGTACGACAGCAGCAAGTCGTCCCCAGCGTCCTCGGCGTCAGTACCTGCAGCCCGAGCACAGGCAGCTCAGCCCGGCCACCTGCCGGAGGCCTCCAGCCTGGGCAGGCGCACAGGATGGGGGAGGCCATGGCACGCCCCCCAGGGCTCGGAACCCGAGCTACAGCCCAGGAGCAGACCTTACTATCTATTTCTGTAATTTCTTACAACCCACGGGGACTTGAAGCAGAGCTAGTGAAGTCATTTTAAAAGGTGGGGTGGCGGGGGTGACAAGAGGGGAACTTCCCAGGACAGCACACCCTGCAGCCAGGGAGGCTCGGGGGGAGCCAAGGCATGCTGTTGCTGTCCCCAAGGGCCCCTGCCTGGGGCTGTGACTGTTCTGTGAGCTGCTGGCTGGGGGGTGGCAATGGGGGTAAAGGGATCAAACGTGCCCCTAATATGGCCCATCAGGCCACGTGCTGCCCGTGGCACAGTGCTTGGAGGGTCTGGATGTGACGGCCCCTGGAGGTTGCTAGCGGGGCACAGCCGGCCCCCTTACCTGTGTGGAAGAATTTCCCTGAGTAGCCCAGGTTGAAGGTGAAGTTTGGGATGTGGGTGCGTAGTTCATTCTGTGTATCAAACAGGGCCTACGAGAGGCAGAGGGGAAAGAGACGGGTGAGGGGGAGCCAGCAGCTCCCAGTCCTCCCACTGAGGGCCTGGAAGTGTCCTGCTGTCCCAGGGCCGGCTAAAGCGTTCATGGGGCCCGGGGGAAATGAAAATGTGGGACTCTTACTCAAAATTAAGAATGACAGAAAGGCAAAGCAGGGCATTACACCTTGTACAAGCCTTTCGGAGCACAGGGCCCACGCCCCTGAAGTCAGTCCCGAGTGGCCACCCACACCAGGCTTCTGACAAGAGGAGTCCTAGACCCTAGGCTGGCTCTGCTGTGTGTCCTTGAGAAGGCTTCGTAACTTCTGCAGGCCTCAGTTTCCCCTGGAGTAATGGGGGTAACAGCATCTCCCTATGGGGCTCTTGGAAGAATTAAGATTTTGCATGTTGAACTGTCTGACAATTGGTAAATGATGAAAAATGATGACGTCGTATGTCTGTCTATGGTCTCTGCCACTGTAAGCCCCAGGTCTTCACGTGTCAGATGTGGAGCACTTCTCCTCACAGGGGAATGCAAGGCCAAGGTCAAAGGACCAGGACCTTTCCAAAGATGTACCGGGCACCCAGCAAAACGATGTTCCCATGCATGGCATGACCAGTGCTTTGCAAGTCAATGAAGGGTTGTTGACACTTCAGAAACAAACCTACAGTTGTACTCTGGGATCGAGACTCAAAAACATCCTTGCATGACACACAAGGCTGCTAAGAAACCTGCAAGAGCCTGCTATCCAAACACGGCAGGCTCGATGTCCTGGCCCCTGGGCCACCACAGGCATCTTACCATGGCCACACTGCCTGGTGGACACGCACGCTCCAGCCGGGTGGCCTTGGGTGAGTTACTTCATTTCTCTGAGCCTCATCAGTGCCCTGCTCTGTAAAATGGGACTTAAGACAAAGCCCACCACAAAGGCTGCTGTGAGGGTCCGAGGAGGCACCACACAGAAGGCCTGAGCCTGAGCCTAGCCCTCGCCAAGCCCTGCATAAGCAGCTGCTGTTGGCATTATTCAAAGTGCATTGACAGCCAGGCCTGCACCAGTCTCTGAAAGAAAGGCTCAGTGTAGCCTGTGCTTGGGATTAAAGAAAAAAAAAAACACAAAACCAACTGTGTCCTTTTTGACTCACAAGGACATTTAAGGCAAAGGGGAGGGGACCCTGGCTGGCCAAGCTGCGTACAATCTGCACTGAGCTGAGCGAACGGCAGAGGGCGTTTCTGTTCCTATTCTTTTATAGAAACAGCTCCAGACAGCGAGCATTCCTCCCACTCTAAAATGGGGAAAATAAGAACCAGGCAGGGGGCAACCCCGGGTTCATGGGAAATACAGAGAGCCTGGAGCCTGGTTTCCACATGAGGTCAACCCTGGACAGGCAGCGAAGAGCCTTTTTCTAATTCCCACAGGAGAGAGCACGGTTGGGCCGTCAGAAGACCGTCCTTGGAAATCTCAGGAGGAAACAAGACTCACAAAGCAGACCAAAGCGACGCTGCCTGCCCCGGGAGGCTGGGCGGGAGGGCTCAGAGCCTGGCTGTCTGCACACACCCCTCACACTCACCCAGCACCTCGGTGAAAGCGTAGGATGTCAGAAAGTAGCCTGCAACCCTCCCAGCCGCCCATCTTGTCACTTTGCAGAAGGGGCTCAGGGATGGGAAGGGACCTGCCCGCGTCACCCAGGAGGGTCAAATCGGAACTTGGACCCCACTCTTGATTCCCGAGACAGTGCCTACTCCCAACGCCATCTGCTCTGCCCTCCTAGGGAGGCGAGAGGAAGAGCAGAGAATTTATTCTTGACTAAGGCAGGAGCGTGACCTCGCCACCCCAGCCTTCCTTCCAGGCCCAGGGCCAATCCCAACAGTGATATCTGGAGGATGGAGACAGCACAGTCACTCAGGGTGAAAAGCATTCCTCTTGGAAATCTCTTTTCCAATCCTCCTCCCAACATCAAAAGAAGTCTCGGTTTGGCGCTAATATGTCTCTGACACTTGCTAATCCAGTAGAAGAGCGACAGGCGGCCAGAGGCTGCAGTGTCTCAGCAGAATTTAATCCCGGCTTTGTTTTCACTGGAGCTATTGTTATGGTTGCCCTCTATTCACTGGCAACCGATACTGATTCCCCATTTACCACTAGTGAGGGCCTTTCCTTTGTAAATAACTTTGAGTAAAATAGTGAGTAGATGAAAACTCTAAGACTGCGTAATGGTCTTAATTTGCAGGCTTCTCTTTAGCAGTGGGCAGTTTGTACAACTTCCTGGTTTGCAAAACGCTTGTACAGACAGTTTTGTTTGGTAAACACACTTTGAATTAAACATACGCATTCCACTGTCTACACGGACCTCGGCTGAAATATGCTTTGTGTGTGACTCCGGCTCTAGTTCTTGTTTTAGGAGTTTTGTAGGAGCTGGGGTACTGACATAAACATTTCTGGGAATTAAAAGCCATGTTTGGATTATAAGGCGGGTGAACGACCCTGCACAGCTCCCATCTATGTCTCCATGGCTGGGTCTCTTCCTCCAGACACATTCTTGAGCTCCGCACTGCAGATGCAAATTCCTCTATAGTCAATACTTCAATATAGTTTTAAATGACACTTGCTTCGAATAAGGCAATTAATAAAGCCAACCAGCCACGGGAGGGGCTAACAGTGCGGGGAAGATGCAGACAGCCACGTCCAGACTGAGTACAGGAAGATGTGCAGGCGGGCTGCCCCCTACCCGGTCTGGCGCCCAGGCCCTACCTTCACGTCCTCCACCTTCATGCGCGTGCCCTCCTTGCCCACGAAGATGTCATCGATGTCCACCAGGATGTAGCGGTCCAAAGGCAGCGAGAGGCGCTTTCCGGTGAGGAAGGCCACGGCGTCCACGAAGACGAGCTTGTGCAGCCAGAAGTTGAGGTTGTTGCCGAAGAGCACACGCTGGATGCCGTCGTGGAGGCCCAGGTCCTGGACCACGGTGGCGTGCAGCGCGGCGTGCAGGCCGGCATCCGCGCTCAGGTGCGGGATGGACTCGGAGGAGCGCGTCTTGGCCAGCAGCACCGGCTCGTAGGTGGAGTGGTTGGACTGGAACACAGTCCAGTCCTCGCCGGGCAGCACGCCCTTCTCCACCTCGCTGGGCCGCGTCACGTAGAGCAGCGGGGACCTGGGGTTGATGCTGCAGTCCTTCAGGCCCAGGTTTGAGTGCAGGAACAGGGGGAAGCCTTTGAGCTGTGCACTCAGCAGGCTGTTCTCGTTGGCCTGCAGTCGGGGTGAGGCAGGGAGGGGGAAACAGAGCCATCATGTCCAGAACCCCAAGGGTTAACAGTAATGTCACTCACCTTCCGAGGGGCAGGAGGGCTTACAAGCATCAGGCCCTGTACTAACAGGGCCACATAAACTCAGCTAAAAATGTCACAATAATACACCAGCTAACATGTATGCTGTCCTTACTGGAGCCAGGCCCTGGGTTCAAGTGCTTTGTATGCAGGTTGCTAGTAATCCTCAGTGACCCCCCACAATGGAGGCATTGCTGTTATTCCCATTTTACAGATGAGGAGAACGAGGCCCAGAGGCTAGGTAACTTGCCCAAAACCTCAGAGAGAGCGAGGACTCTACCAGCAGACTGCCCGGCCCTGCGCAAATTACATAACCCCTCCCCTCAGTTCCTCTGCTGTAAAATGTGGCCGAGCACTCGGTACGTAGCTCACGGGTGGAGGAGGAGGATGAGTGCCATGCTGGCAGGAGGGCTTAGAACAGGGAAGGCGGCATCAGCAATTGCTCATTCAGTCCTCACACGAGCCTCAGGAGGCGAGGAAACCGGCTTTGGGGGAGTGCGGCCCTCAGTCACACAGTGGTCAGGAGGAGCCAGTTTGTACCTGGCAGACTAGTTCCAGAGCCCACACATTTGACCACCAGGTCTAGTTCCTGGGGGTTTCCAAATGGCTTTGGCCACACAAAGCTTTCTTCAGGAGAAATCTGAGGTGATGCCAGGATAGACGAGATCAAAGAGGAGGTACTTACTGGGGGGGCAGACACTCCACCCCATAGCTCTCCCAACCACCATACTCCCCCAGCACCCTCAAGGCCACCCGCTCACAGGACTCCAGCTCCCAGGGTCTGCTGCTGCGCAGCTTCCTGGGGACCTGCAGACAGTACCCTCAACTCCCACTCTCCTCTTCCCTCAGCTCCCAGCCCTGCTCCTACACACCCTCTCTCACCCTCCCAGCCACCAGCCTCTGGATATGCTACTATCTGTCCTTGTCTCTGTGCCATTCTGTCTTCTTGGCCTGGAAAACTTCTGCTCATCCTCCAATGCACAAACCTCTTCCCTGCACTGGCCTCCCCGGGACCAGGTTAAAGCCTCGGCTATAGCACTTTTTACCTTGGCTGCTGCACTTATGTTGAGGGTCTCTCTCCCACCAGTCTGTACCCTCTTGAGGGCAGAGGCTATGTCATTTCCAGCATAGGCTTGACATATTTGATGAGTAACTGAATTTTTAAAAAGAATGAAAGAGGAACAGACAGCTCTCCAGTACCTGACACATGACAGGTTTCACCTGTTCATTCCATAGCTATTCACCACGCCAGACACTGTGTTTAGTGTCAGGGATGCAGTGAGGAAAAACAGACAGGGTCCTTGCCCTCATGAACCTTAAAGTTGAGTAGGGAAGAGAGACAGCAATCAGACCGCAGAAATAAACATAAAACTTCAATGAGGCACATGTTGCAAGAGGAGGTGCACAGTTCTAGAAGAGTGGATGACTGGCCGTAGTCACCAGGAAAGGCCTCCTGGAGTAAGGGCTTTCCTGGAGAAAGGGGCTTGAAGAATGAGAAAGCATCTACAAGGAGAGAGGGCGAGGCCCAGGTCCAAGAACAGCAAGTGCTGAGGCCCTGAGGTAGGAGAGGGCTCAGCACAGTCAAGGAACGGCAAGAGGCCAACAGAGGAAAGGAGAGGAGACACAAGGTCAGCTAGAGCCACACCTGTAGGACCCTGAAGGCTGAAGGTGGCAGTGGGAAGCCAGCAGAGACTCCATCAAAGGGTTTTGAACAGAGGGAGGACAGGTTCAATTTGCACTTCAAAAAGACAGATCGGGCTGCGGGCTTCGGTGTGGAGAATGAGTGGGGCGGGGCAAAGCAACAGTGGACAAAGGGCACCAGGGAAGCTAGAGAGGGAGGCGGGGTGGTGCCTAGGGCCGCCCTGGAGAGCTGGCCAGGGCACCCGCTTCGCCCCAGGGTAGGGTTGCATCTGCCCACAAGGGTGCCTCTCACTCTCTTCTCGAGCAGGAGGGATTTTTCCAATTCCCACAAAGGCTCTGCGGGGCCTGGCCTGGTAAGCCGCGATAGGAGCCGCATCTGATGCTATCAGTTACCAGAGTACCTGCCAACTGCCCACTCTGTCCCAAGCCTCCGTGCGAAGCCCCCACCCTGAGAGGCCGCTCTCACAGCCCGTCTCCCCACCACCCTGTGCGCCAGCCCTGGTCAAAGAGGAGAACTGCGTTTCAGGCCTGTCCCTCACCTGCTGTGGCCTGGGAGGTCACGCTGGACCGCAGGCACTGGGGGATCCCATTTCAAAGCCCCGACCCTGAGCTGACTGCCAGACACTGGCAGCTCCGCCAGCCGCCCAGCTGGAAGACACTGAAGAAGGGGAAAAGCCAAGTTGCTGACGGTCCACTCTGTGGGCAATGAAAGGAACCAGCTGGGAAGGGAATGGAGAGTAAGGCTGGCATCACAGAGAATGACCCCAGGGCAGGCCTTGCCCGCAGGAGGGGAACCTCTCCTGTCCCTCAGCACTAAAGACCCACTCAGGAGACACTGAATCTCCCATTGAGGTCGTCCAGGCAGCAGAAGGAAGCGCTGGTCCAGGCACCGGGAAGCCCAGTACAGACCTAGTGACTAGCTGATGACCTTGGGAACCACGGTGTCCTCTCCAGGCCTCGGGTCAGCTGGTTCTGGGTTGGAAGCCAGGAGTGTGGTTGTCAAATCCTCGCTCTGACTTACTGGCTGTGTCATCCTAGAAAGCCATTTAACTTGCAAAAAAGTATGTTTCTATTGATTTTAGAGAGAAGAAGAAGGGGGAGGGAAAGAGAAACATTGATGAGAGAGAAACATCTATAGGCTGCCTGCTGCACTTCCCCTACTGGGAATCGAGCCGGAAATCTGGGCATATGCCCTGACCAGGAACTGAACCAGCGACTTCTCAGTGCATGGGACAATGCTTAACCAATGGAGCCACACCATCCAGGCCATTTAATTTACTTCCTTACCTGTAAAGGAAGTGTCTGCTTCACAGGGCAGTTACGCATAGTAGGCAAGCAAAGCAATGAACTCAGTGTCTGGCACATAATAAGTGTGCAAAAGAAAAAGGCCGGGAAGTCCTTGTCAGTCCCAGGAACTGGGGCTACCGATGAAGACCTGCTCCTAAGGACCTCACGTGAGCACAGGACTCAGAGACCTAAGACTAAGTGCTATGACAAGGCATGACAGCTGCCATTTACTGAGTGGCAGCAGGCACCAGACAATGTGCTGGTGTTCCCACCCATCTTGCTTTATCTTCATCATGGCCCAGTGAGGCAGGAGCTGTGACTGACTCCACTTTACAGGTGGCTTGCGTAGGAGGACCCTGTCCAAGGTCACTCTGCTTTTAAGTGACAAAGATCTAATCAAAGGTCTAGATGTTTTTGCCCTTGCTCTCAACTGGGAATGCAGCACCAGTGGAAATTGAAAATCAGTCTCCAGATCCCTGGGGTCCACAAACCATCTGGCTCTGGCCAACCCAATGCACAGTGCTGAAGGAGGCCTTGCAGAAAGAGCCCCAAAAATATACATCTTGACCACTAGAGGGCGCCAATAAGAGTAGAAAGTCACAGGTCTCTGCTCAAAACCAAGAGAGGGTCTCCCGTTGTGCAACAGGGTAGGAAGAGCAGGAAGACCTGGAATTGCCACTGAGCATGTCCCTGCCCCTCCAGGGCCTCATGTTCACCTGTAGAGCAAGGAACTGGAGCTAGATGGGGTTCAAGTTCTCAGCTGTACCAACTATGCCCAATGACAACAGTCCACTGCCTGGTTTCCAGAGACTGGGAGCTCTGTGCACTGGATGAGGCCTTTGATGCAAATTCTACTAAATAAATGGTCTGAGGTTCCTGAACTCACTGTGTGATGGCTATGACTAAGGCCTACAGAGCCAGACGCCTGGGTCCAAACCCTAGATCTGTACTCCCTGGAAGTGGGAGCAAGGGCACATTTCTTCACTCCTCTTTGCCTCTGTCTCCTTCCTCTTAAATCAGGATGGCATCAGCTGGCTTGGACGGCGGTTTATGAGTGTTCAATGAGTTAATGCAGGTAAAGCATATGGGACAGGCAGGGCATGGCTCTGGGTGAGCACTCAATAATGCCAGGCCTGGGGCTCTGCCTCGATCTTAATGAAGTTCACGGAGGGAACGGGAACAGAGTCCAGGAGAAAAGAAGAAACAGACAATGAAGAGAGTCTGACTTTATGCCACTATAAAGCCATAAACCAGGTCAGCATTTCCCGGAGGGTGATCTGTGAGGTAAAGGGCTTTGTGATCGAGCCAGTTGGGGAACAAATCTCACCAGGTTGCTCTACTGCAGGACTTCTAAGAGCCTTCGATTCCGTGGCCCACAAAAACCTCAACTGGTGGCAGAGCATCCTGCTGCATTAACGCTGTGAGAACAGCTGTGGGAAACCTGTCATCACACCAGGCTCCTCCCAGCACAGGGGAGCCCATGAACTCGGGGGGATGAATTGTCATCCCACAGGGGGTGTGGGCCACTCTGAGCCACCTTCTGCTCCCCGCCCTGCTCATGCCAAGCAAGAGCCTGCTTCAGACCCACGCACTTACCCTCCCCTCTTCCAGGAAGGCCCTGGCACAGAGTCACACAACAGCTTCCCTCACCTCCTTCTAGTCACTATGCCAAAAACAGCCTCGACCGCCATACCCATCGCCCTCTGTGCCCTGGGCCTGCTTGATTTCTTTGTGAAGGTATCCCCACTTGCCACAGGGTATGTGTATTTGTTCACTGTCTGCCACCCACCCCTTCCCATGGCACTGTAATGTCTGCTCCGTGACAGCAGGGACCTTGCACATTTGATCACCACCGTGCCCCAGTGCACAGCACGGGGCCTCGGACATGCTCGTGCTCAGTAAGTACTGACTGAACTAAGGAACGAATGCCCCCAAGCACCCAGCTAGAGTCCCAACCAAAGTTTGCTTTCATCTGGCAGGTCAAGGTTCTTTGGCCAGAGCCTCTGGATGGCCATCCAGCTGTCCCCAACCTCCCCCTCCCCAAGGACAGCTTCTCCATGACACTGTCAACAAGGACTCTGATCCTAGCAGTCATTCTGGGTGCCCCACGAGCCCAGGGCAGCTGGCCTGCCCACTGGGACTTCTTTTTTCCCTTTCTCGCCATGCAAAATGGCTCCAGGTCAGGAGGTGCATAAACCCCACTCCACCCAGCCCAGAGGGAAGAGCCATGAGCCAGAGCCCAAACTGTCTAAGTCTCGGTTCCAATCCTGGCTCTCCTACTTATATGGACACATATACATAACCTGACCCTCCTGAGCCTTGGTTTGCTCATCTGCAAAATGGGACGGCATGCCCCATCCCTCAGAACCAGGACAGGTTCTGAGGAACCTAGTAGAGCATCTCCTCTCCTACCTCCCACCCATGCCCGGGGCCTCCTTCAGACAAGTACCTGCTATATGCCAAGTCCCATGCATGGCAGGCAATCCCCCTGCCGTGTGCTCCTAATAAAAGCTAATCCTTAAAAAGCACCTACTAGGCACCAGGCACAGTGGGCCCCAAGTGCCTTAAATGCACTCACCCATTTAATCTTCACAAAAACCCTGGGAGGCACGTGCTACCGTGACACCCACCTTATAGAGAAGAAAAGTCAGGCACTCAGCTAACAAGTGGGGAGATGGGGTTCAAACTTAGCTGGAGCTCTGTGCTGCCTGGGGACCCTGCTCCCTGCGTACCTTGAAGAAGCCGATGATGCCCACGCCGTAGGCCACACAGTACTTGTCCAGCAGCTCCCGGTTCCAGGCGTCCAGGTTCACGTACTTGAGGATGTTCTCGTAGATGATGAGGGCGAAGCGGCCACGGCCCTTGTCGGTGAGTGTGGGCATGTCCCCCTTGCCCGGTGCAATCTCTGTGCGGTACTTGAAGCGGCTCGACTCCAGGATGGCCACCACCTCCTGGCCCAGCTGTGAGTAGAGGCTCTCCACAAACACCAGCACCAGTGGGTCCGTGCGGGAGGGGGCGGCCGCCTGCACGGGCTTGAGCGGCAGCAGGCGGCTGGGGGCCACAGGTGGCGGGTCCCCACAGTCAGGCTCGGGGGCGTCTGCCGAGGGCTCCAGGCCCCGCTTCCAGCCATATAGGTAGTAGGCGGAGACAAAAACGCTGAACACGCAGAAGACGAACAGCAGGAAAAAGATAGCCTGTGGGGACACATGCCGACACAGCCTGCGGAGGCGCGCCAGGGTGGGCATCCTGGTCCCTGAGCCCTCGGCCACCGGAGGTCCGGCCTGACCTGGCCCCCCAAGGGCCCACGCAGAAGGAGACACCGGAGTTGTGCACGGGCCGACAAATTCACAGACAGTTAGCAAGCGAGGCCCTCAGTGGGCAGCAGGAGTGGAGGATCCGGGCCGCCGGCCCTTCCTCCCAGCCAGGGGCACAGTCCGCAGGCTGGTTGTGCTCCTTCCTTCCTCCTCGCCCCTTTATGTCACCATGGCAAACCCCCACGTGGTCCTGTGCACAGCAGAAGTACCCCAGGGCGTCAGGGCCTCCTGGGGGGGCCGGGCAGCGGGCAGGAAGACACTGGGCAGGCCCGGGGATGCCACATGCTGCTGGTTTGGCGGGGCCCCCGGGGCCAAGGCTGTGGAGAGAAGTCAGAAAGCGAAGAGTCAGAGGGTGGGCTTTGGGGTCCACTGATGGTGGAGGCACAGGACCTGATCTAGGCAGGCCCAAGGTCAAGTACCGCTGCCTAACCTGGCTGAATGGTCTTTGAGGGCTCCTTAATCTCTCAGGGCGTCCGTTTCCCCATGTGTGAAACGGGGGGCCAGTGGTACCCAGCTCACAAGACAGGCTGGGGGATTAAGTCCAGCCAGGTGTGTACGTGACTGACAGCAGCACCAGCATCTGGTGTCTACAATGACAGCTGCTATTTGATACAGTTAGCAGAGCCAGAGACCAGACCAAGAAAACTCCAGGAGTAGCCTAACCGGTTTGGCTCAATGGATAGAGCGTCGGCCTGCGGACTGAAGGGTCTCAGGTTCGATTCCGGTCAGGGGCATGTACCTTGGTTGCGAGCACATCCCCAGAGGGGGGCGTGCAGGAGGCAGCTGATCGATGTCTCTCTCTCATCGATGTTTCTAACTCTATCCCTCTCCCTTTCTCTCTGTGAAGAATCAATAAAATATATTTTAAAAAAACACAAAACTCCAGGAGTGGGAAGAGGGAGACAATAGATACTTCCCAGGCCTGGGAGCTAGAGGTGGAATTCTAAATCACACACTCTCTCTCATCACATTCCCCCCTCCCCCCTCTCTCTCTCAATTACCTGCAATACTTCCCTCCTCCCCCATTTCTCTCTGAATGGGCGGCTGAGCTGTGCCGGAAGGGCCCTCAAGCATCAGTGCCTCAGCTGTGAAACCAGCACCTGGGCAGGGCCGGGGCGGAGGGAAGACTGAGTCAATCAGCCCAGAGCTTGGCAGCAGCAATAGAAGAAATGGCAGCTGTTACTATTTGCCCCAACTCAACCGGCAGCTTTCATCCTCAGGGCTCATGCCACACGGGTGCACACACCAGGACCCCGAGCGTGAGGGAAGGCGGGCAGGGCCCCAGGCAGCCAGAACTTGGGTTCCAGTCTCCCCCTCAGCCAACCCCTGACAGGCATGCTGCTTGTATGGGTTTCTCTGGAGAGTTGATGAGACCACCCACCCATATTAAGGCCCCAATTCCATCACCCCAAATAGCACCCCCCCGACACACACACAGCCCTCTACTTGCCCTTCAACATGAGTGGAAGCAGCTGCTAACGGCTGGCAGGAGAGCTCCCCAGGGTGATGGGGGTCGGGACAGGGACAGAGGTGCAAGGGCCTGGGCTGGTGCAGCCGGGGAGGGAATGTAAGCCTAAGGCATAGACTTAGGGGTGAATATCTTCCAAGCCCCACCCCCCACCCCCCAGCTCCAAGGCAATCCAGGGGGTTCCACACGGGTACGACATGGTATGCCAGAGAACTTCTAGGAGCTCCTACTAGGGACTTATCCTTAATGGCAAAGTGTATAAAGATTTCCCAGCAAAAATACACCCCCAGTGCTCTTTATAATAGCAAAAGATGCCGTTTACAAAAGCAAAAGCCCGCAGCGGGGGGCAGTCTTTGGCAATTACAGCGGAAGCATGTGATGGCATCCCAGGCAGCCCTTTACCAGACGCCAAAGAACACTTACTGACACAGCACGAGAATTACCATATAGATGGTCGAAGTGGAAAGCTTGCACCGAACAGCACGCATGGTCATATTTTGGGTAAAAAATTATGCCTAGGCCAGAAACTGGTACTAAATCCAAAAAAAGTGTTAACGATTATCTCAGAGGGGTTATTTTCTTCCTTTTGTTCGTCTCCTAAATTTCCTATAATAACCATTTGTTATTTTTGTGAAAATAAGAAAATAAATGTTTTCAAGAGATACGCTCATAGACTGACAGGTCTCAGAGGGAAGGGCGGAGAGGGGCTGGGAAGAGATTAACCAGAACTCTTCTGTGCATATACGCATAGCCCACGAATGCTGAAGGCCTGGGGTGGAGCCGGAGCTGGGTGGAGGCGTAAAGGGGGGAAACGGGGGACATGTGTAATACTCTCAACACAACAACAATAAAGGTGTGCTCAGAAGCAAGGGGAGGACACGCCTTAGTCACCAAGTCTGCTCCCAGTTCTGCCATAACGTGCTGTGTGACCCCAGAACAACCTGCCCTCTCCGGCTTCCTGTCTATTAGAGAGGGGTTTGGGCCAGGTGATTCCTGGGGGCTCTTTCACCGCTGAGAGTCTACAATTCAGTCCCTACTATGTGCCAGCACCAGGGGGAACCCGAGGCCACCAAGAAAACAGGCACCTCTAAGGCAGGGGACGCATGTGGCAGTGGGGAAGGGAAGGTGTTTGAGAGACCTGAAGGCCACCAACGTCCCCGGAGGGAGGGGACCGAGGAAGGCTTCCGGGAAGAAGTGGTACCTGAGCTGAGCAGCAGGACAAGCAAGGGCTGACCAGGGGTAGGCAGAGGGAGGGGCACCTACCACGCGCAGCTGGGACTTGAGATAGTGTGTGGGCTTCCCAGGGACTCAGACGTTCCAGCTGACAGCAGGCAAAAAGGGACAAGTTCCCGGGTGGAGGCAGGAGGGCCGAGGGACTGGTCCTGTGTATACCTAGGGTGCACCTGTGTCCTACTGCCACTGATAAGGGCAGCCCTCTGCCCTGCTATCCCAGTGAGCCCCACCCCTCGGCCCGGGGCCAGGACAGGCCCGTGGGGGAGGGAGAGCTGCTCCAGTGACGCTCTGCTGCCACTGAGGCATGAGGCCACCCACCCTCGCTTCCCTCGCAGCCTGGGCCTGCGGTCACTGGCCCTCGGGCTGCTGCACCAGCAGCCTTTCAGCGTGTGTGGTAATGACGCAACCAGCAGCGTCTCAGACATCTGGGGGACACAGACCCTTGGGGGAATCAGATGACATTTTCCATCAAGAAACATGCACATGCCCTGGAAAATGCTGTCATGACTTCAAGAAGTCCAGACCCTGTGACCCCAAACCCATCCGTGGACCTAACGCCCTAGGCTAATAGAGCCAGGCACCTCCGTGCAAACCCACGCCTGCCGCCCGGGACTTGTGGAATCCCGGGCAAGTTAACTTTTCTGTGCCCATTTCCTCATCTGTAAAAGAGAAAAACTTGACATACTTCCCAGGGTGTGTCCATGTTCCCATGGTGAAAATTAAGTGAGTTGATCCACATAAAGTGCTCAGAGCCATGCCTGATGCACAGCTCGGAGGGGCAGCCGCTACGATCATGCCTGTTGCTTATGTCAAGTACTCATCATGTGGACAATAACTGAGCCCATGGACACTGCAAAGCTCTGCGTGCTCCCTCGGAATCCCCATTTGCAGAGGCTGTGGCCTTTCCCAGGAACTGGGTGGATGGGCAGGGAGGGGCCAGAAGGTTAGAGGCCAGGAGGCTAGGGAGAAGGCCATGGTCAAGCCCCGCCCAGCCCAGGCTAGAGAGAAGGTAAAGGAAGCAGGAAAATGGGCCCACCAGCCTGTCCCCAGAGAAGTCCAAGTACCTGGGGTGGGGGTGGGAGGAGCCAGGAGCTTTGTGAGTAAGCACTGGTCTTGAGCCACTGGTCCCCAACACTGCCCGCCCTGCACCCCTTTCCCAGGTCTGACCCCAGTCATTCAAGGTCTCCAATAGCTTGCATGCCAGAACCCCAGACTCCAGAGATGGGGAGCTGGAGGGCTTCTCCTTCCCCTTGGAGCCACCAAGACCTCAAAGACAGCTGGGGACTGAGGCCTCAACAACCCCTACTGCCCAGGGCCCAGACTCTGCCTGGACCCTGCTGACATCACCAGCCGAACTGCAGCCTCGCCCAACCACTCACCAGCCTTGGTCAAGCACTCAGGCCTTTCTAATGACATCCCCATTGCCTGGAATGCCCCGCTGCCCCTGGGACACTTATTCATCCTCCAAGACCCCAGTTCCAATGTCATCACCTCTGTGAAGTCATCCCCACGCACCGGGACCCTTCCTGCCCCCGGGGGTCCCCTTCCTCAGGCTTCCCACCCATCCCCACTCCACAGCCAAGGCTGAAAACCAGGACCTCAGGCCAGAACAGGATGCAGATGTGTGCCCTTTGACCTGCACAACATTTTTCTTTCATTTGAGATTAGTTATCCACATTTTAAAATGAGCAGATTTCACAGAACTTCTAGGTTGCCTTTAAAACAAGCACGTTCTGGTGGCACAGGGCATGCATCCCTACTGCCCACCATCAGCGGAGGCACTTAGAGCGCCTGCCTGGGGTAGGCTGGCCATGTGTTCCCCCATAGACACAGTGCCACAGGCACGCTCCTTCCCTCATTTGGCTTCCTGCCCAGTCCCTGAGTGCACCTGAGTGTGTGGTCCATACAAGAGTAGGCTCGGAATGTTTCCACTAACATGTCTGCACTCTGTAGCCTGCAGGTCCCAGGGCTGGACCATGACCTCCTGACCTCTGCACGGGCAGGCCCTGCCTGGCAGCTGGCACACAGAGGGCCTCCCCAAATACCAATTTCCTTTCCCCCCCTTCCCCATATGCCTGAGTGCCCTGTAGGGCAGGAATAAGTCTCATTTATCCTGGAAGCTCCCAAAACTTCCCCAGGCATAGGTCCTTACTGAGTACCCAGGATATGAATAAATGAGCATCTGCTATTATCCCCAATTCACAAATTAGGAGGCTGAGGCTTCAAAGTGAAGTGATTTGCCACAGACACATAGGAAACTGCTAAGTATTGACTCAAGATCTTGTCATTCCTCCATGAAATTCAGAGGTTTCTATAATAATTTAAAAAACAACCATCATAATTATCACCACTGTTATTTTTACTGCTTCCATGTATTGAGCATTTACCATGAGCCGGGCCCTGTGCTAAGCCCTTTTACAACTAATACTGACATCACTCACATTTACAATGGAGAAAAACGAGGCTCAGAGAGATTGAGTCACTTGCCCAGAACCGCACAGCTAGGCAGTGGCAAAGCTGAAATTTGAATCCAGACCCCAGGAGAGGGGCGCAGTCTGCAGGGAAACCTTGGCTGGGATGGGAGGACAGTGAGGGGGCCTCAGGCACAGAGGCCTCTAGCCCTCAGCCAGGCTCCCACTGTGCTCTCCCAGCCCTAGGTCCAGCTTTCCCTGCCAAGGTGCTGGGGATAATGAATGAGATGCTCTGGTTGTCATGGAGATACCATGGCAACGCCGCACTTTCGGGAAATACCACGGTAACTGTGGCCATTGCTTGGGAGTTGAAAGTCACTCCCTGCCCCACTCCCTATTCTGAAATGCTCTGGTTCCCCATAATCCTCTATAAGGCTCAG
Organism: Lasiurus cinereus; assembly: GCA_011751065.1. Classification (NCBI taxonomy): domain Eukaryota; kingdom Metazoa; phylum Chordata; class Mammalia; order Chiroptera; family Vespertilionidae; genus Lasiurus; species Lasiurus cinereus. The sequence continues at coordinate 16,245,862 of JAAGEH010000434.1, forward strand.
AGAGAAAGGAGGCAGAGTTGTATGGGCCTTCCCAGAGACCAAGCGGTCCAGAGATCAGGTCTGGGGAGGGGTCCAGCTCCACCCTGGATGGACAGGTGGGCTCAGCAAGTGCAACCAAGAGCTCCCTGAGACTGATCTTCTTGTGCCTTTCATGGTGACGTGCATCTATACATCATTTGCATATACTTGGTGCCTACTATGTACAGGGGGCCTCCTGTGAAGGTCTGAACGCCTCATGCTGTTTTCCTCCAACAATCCGAGAGGCAGCAGTGGTTGTTGGTGTGGCAGTTAAGGGCTCACGTGGAGCCAGCCCACCAGGGCTTGAATCTGGCCTCCATTATTTACTAACCTTGTGACCTTTGAACAAATCACTCAACCTCTTTGTGCCTCAGTTTCCCCAAGTGTAAAATGGGGTTTACACTACTTATCTATATGCTGCCAAGGCTAAGAGAGATGACAGCTAAGTGCCTGGCACACAGTGATATAGGGTAAGAAACATTACCCATTTAGCAGACTTGGAAACTGAGGTTCAGGAAGGAATTGGACCAAGGCCATATATCAAATTAATAGTGGATCCAGAAAGTGAGGAGGGGAGGCCAGGTCTGGGAACATGTTGGGGGTCAGGGACAAGCGGATGACCGCTCCCTGTTCCCTCCTCTGTACCTACTGAGCACCACTAGGGGCACGCATGGCCCTGGGCACTGAAGATGCAGCCTCTGGGTTGAAGCTTTGTGTGCTTGCGGTGATGCTGCTGCGGGATGGATGAAGACCCTCACAGCCCCGCACGCTCACCCAACCTGGGTTTGATCTGGTTTGACTTCTTGCCTGGGTTATACCTGACAAATGTTCCTGTTACCTCCCACACTCACATGCACACGAAAGCACAGGAAAACTTTTATGATGCTTACATGTCCACATGGTGCCAACACAGGCACCTGGGCCACAGGCACAAGAATAGGGTGGGGAGTTGAGAGGAGGTGCAGGAGGACATCTATAAAGAGGTTCAAAGGTATGTGGATGGCTGGCGGCGTGGCTCAGTGGTTGAGCTTTGACCTCTGAACCAGGAGGCTGTAGTTCGATGCCAGTCATGGCACATGCCTGTGTTGTGGATTCCATCCCTAGTGTGGGGCATATAGGAGGCAGCTGATCCATGATTCTCTTATCAGTAATGTTTCCATCTCTCTCTCCTTCTCCCTTCCTCTCTGAAATAAATAAAAGTATATTTTTTAAAAAAGTATGTGAATGGCCACTGGACTGGGGGTCGGAGGGATGGTTGCAGTCCAGGTTTTGATAGTCCCACGAGCAATCCCAGGAACAATTCCCACAGCTGACCCAGCCCCTCCCAGCACAGGCAACTCACCACCGTCTACCCAGACACACCCCACAGCCACCAAACTCCACCAGCTACCCCGCCCCAACCCACCCCATTCACCATGTACAGCACAGCCGAGAAAATACTCCACATTTGCTTCCCAGCTGTGCAGGAATTTCTCAGCTCAATCGCACCCCTGGGAGGCCCAGACCAGAAGCAAACCCCTCCTCTGCTGGAATTCGGTGCACACCCCATCCCCCACAGCCCTGCAGTGCTGCCTGGCTCCGGGCCAAGTTGCTGTCCATCAGCCACCCTGGAGTCCAAGGCCACCACCAAGGGACTGGTGCAGTCTAGCTCCGTCTCAAGGCCAAAGAGTGTGCAGTGCACCCTGCAGAGAGCGCACGGAGACAATGAGGCCCAGAGAGAGAAAAGGACCCCTGGGGGTGCACCTGCTAGCCCTGGCCCACCCCCACCTACCTTGGTTCACTTTCTCATCCTAGAAAACTCTGCCCACTCCCCTCTCAGGCCAGCCTTAGCAGGAGGTGGGATCCTGCCAGCTGTGGCTTTCAAGTCCTCGAGGAGCTCTCCTGCTCTGCATCCCACCGTGCAAGGCCAGATTTACTACCAGATGTCAGCTGCTCTTACAACTACAACACTGCTCCCCACTTCGCAAGAAGCAGCGGTCCAAGGCAGAAGTGGCCTCCTCCCCACGGTGGGCACCCGGGAGCTATGTGCCCTTGCCTGCTACCTTCCCCTTTTGAATCTGCTGTGAGGCATCTCCGAGCTGAATGCATTAATGATATGAATTTCCATTTATTAGACAGGATATGCCTGTCTGAGTGCTGTTATTTAACCCTTATGACAGCACCATCACCTCCTTTCCACTCATCTCACAGGCGAGGAAACTGAGGCCCAGAGGGGGCCCCTGAGTTACCCCGGCACACAGAGCTGATGAGTGGGTGACGGGGAATCTCGGCACAGAGCCACCGGGCCCATCATCCTTCCAAACCCCAGGTCCTCCGTGTTCACCCAGGACATCCCACTCTCTGGGCCCTTTGAATGGTGCTTTTCTGTTTTTGTTTTCACCCATTTTGTGTATATTTTAACTTAAAAGCAGACTCTAATGAGCCTTCTTGGAAGCAGACCCACAAATCATCCATCAATGTATAAGCAAACAAAGCATAAAACCCTGGTTCACTAGCAGGTTCTCAACCCGGTTGTTGTGGGTTCCCCGGCAGGGACTGCCCAGCAGAAACCTCAGGAACTTAGAACTGCTGGTGGAGAATTTGTCTGTCTTCCAACAGGGCCTGAGCTGAGAGTTTACCTTTGCACCAGCTCTGAGGAAAGGGCTTACGGAGCAAACAAACAAGTCAGGTTGTGTGTGCATGGTGGGGTGGAGGGGCAGGAAAGGGGGGAATTTAGGGGTGTGCCGAGTGGGAAACAAGCAAATCAGGACCAGCTGCCCTCCTCTCCCAAGGTCAGGCTCCAGTCCCCCTGAAGCTCCCAGAGCAGACCCAGATGGGCAGGCCCACCCCAGGGCCTGATCCTCATGAACCCATTCAGCTTCCCAGAATAGGACTCCCTCCTTTCAACCCCCAAATCCACTTGCAACAGTCAAATGCATCCCTATTTTTCTTAGGCTCAGATCACAGGCATTCATGTAAAAGACTAGAGTGATATTTCTTTGCAAATACCATAACCTCCCTGGCTGACAGCCGCTGGCAGAGACTGAGCTCCTGGTAACTCACCAGCCCCACACCCGGCTGGGCAGAGAGCTTTTCCCTGAATTATCACACTCAATCCTCACATCCTGAGAGGTGGTATCACTGACATGTGCACTTCACAGATGAGAAAACCTCGGCCCAGAGAGAGTAAGCAACTGACTGAAGGTCACACAGTCAGCAGCGGTGGAGCTAAGAGCCCCAGCCAGCGCATGTAGAGCCCCTGCCTGTAACCTCTGTAGAGCCTGCTAGCCACCATTCCACACCATTCTTGAGGCAGGTCTTCAGCCCAAAGCATATCCAGGGAGAGGCTTTCTGCGGGCGCTAGACCCCCGCTGCCCAAATGTAGGCTAACCCAGGAGGAGCTGCAATGGGAAAGCCATTACTGGCGGGACAGCCAGCACAGGTCCCCAGAGAGGCAGGACCTCAGCTAGAGGGTCCCTACCTTCTCCTACATCAGGGGCCTGTCACCCCAGGCAGGAACCCCCATGAGAAAGGGGGACTGCCTCCATGCCCCCAGGAAGAGGCCTCCTGCTGAGGAAGAGGAGAGAGAGGCAGGAGTGAAGCGCAGAAGCAGGCGATCTCAGCTAACCACCGACAGGAAGGACAATGGTGACCGCGAGGTCTGCTGCATGCGAGGTACTGGAGCAAACTCGGCCGGCTGTGCCCTCATTTATTCGTGGATTCCCAGTGAAGTAGAAACAACTTTATCAAGCCCTGAGCTTCTCCCCTGGCTGCCACCCCTGCAGAGGAGCAGGGAAAGGCCAGTCAAGGCCAGCCCCCGCCCTCCCACCTGCCCATCCCACTTCCAAAGATGCCCCAGGAGACATTCCGAGGAGCAGGCCTATCTGGGATCCTCCATCTCGTGGATGCGGAAGCCAAGACCCACATGGGCTTGAAGTCCACATCAGCATCCCAGCGCCTCGGTGCCTCCGGCCTTGGCCCTTCCCTTTCTCTGTGCTTCTGTTTCTTCAACTGAACCAGATCGGACGCTGATGACCTCCTGGAGACAGAAGCCTTCGAGACTATACTGAGGGCTGCTACTGGACTCTCACCCGAGTTCTACACAAATTCAGGGTGGCTCTGACTGGCCCCCAGGTTAAGAACATGGAAACCCTCCAGGGGCCCTGCGGGCTTTGATGAGCTGTGGCTCTCAAGGTCTAGACAGGATTAAAGCCACAAACATGACACATAAGCACCCTGGAACCTCACCATCCCAGCTCCCCGTGGCCCTGCGGTAAATCTTTAACTCCCAGACCTGTCCGCTTCAGGTGGATTTGTGGGCTTGCCAAGCTGTCAGAAGTCGCCAGAGAAACTGATCCCTTCCTCCCTTCCCACACCTCCTTCCCCTCCATCAGGAAGCTGCCGGCCAGTCCTGCAGCGACCCCAGGGGCGGGGACACGGAAGGAACCTGCTTCTGGTCCTGAAGGCAAACAGGACCCAGTGCCAGGCTCCGGGGCCAGCCAGCCCCCACCTCTGCCCCCGGGGCCCCTCTTACATGCGTATGAACACGCACACGCCGTGTGCACACAGACATCCAGACAGGCCTGCGGGGGCTGGAAAGCAGGGAGGGCACTCGGGGCCATGGCCAGAGGGTACAGAGAGCCCAGGGAGAGGATGACGACCCACCGGAGCTCCAGCAGCAGCCGCTTTACTGCACCGCGTCCTCTCAGCGGCTCCACACTCCTCACTTAACGCGGCCAAACCTAATCCCACAGCCAGGACAAATGGCATTACAGTCGGCTAGTCCCCTCCCCGGAGGGAGGGGTTGGCCCCAGGGCACCCAAGCCACCAACCATGTTCCTGGAAGCCTTCCGCACCCCACCCCCATCATGTCTCTTGTCAGAGGCCACCAGCCCCTACCTACTGGACCTCAGCCCAATTCAGTCCCCGGCCCAGGGATCCCCCCAATAGGCAGGGACCCCTGCCTGCAGGTGCCTTCCACAGAAGAAGAGAAAGCATGTCCCTGACCTTTATGCTTCTGGTCCCACTCAGGAAAGGCGACAGCCAGGAGCGGAGGAGCCCTCGCTGGCAGCAAGCGTAACTGCTTGCAGCTCTGCCTCACCTCCTATGCGATCTTAAGCAAGGCCTTCCCCTGCTCCAGGCCTCAGTTTCCCCACCTGTCCTGAGAAGAGGAAGAAGAAAGACTGGTTTTCTCAGGTGGGGTCCGCTGGTGGTCAGAGCAGCTGTGGCGTTGGCTTCTGGCCCTTCCTGCACCCCAGCTGGCCCTCCCCATCGCCCTGCCCTGCCGGGGAGGAAGACGGTGACTGCCAGAGTGTCAGGTGCTAGAGTGAGAAGCTCCTCACGAAGCCCAGAAAGAAGCGACCAGGCCACACAGGCAGCTGGAAAGGGGCCAGGCTGGCCTGGGCTCACTTCCCGGCAGTAAACATGTAAGAGCGTCCACCGCCAGGGTTTTTGCCTTTTTAGCGACACCAAGGAAAGCACAAGGCAACCTGCTAATGACATAATTTGAGGCCTCAAGAGCAGAAATCGAGAAAAAAGATGGTGTGCTTGCATGCATGGGGCTTGAGGATGGAGACTGGGCAGACCGTCCAAGACCCCTCCTGTCATCCCAAGCGGGGGGTGTGGGGAGGGAGGAAGAAGAGGGCTATGATGCTGCCAGCCCCAGGTAAATCCCAGGCACCCCTACAAGGAAGAGCAGTCTCGGCCACCTCTTAACAAGTTACCTGAGGCCTGGTGGTGGTGGTGATGGGCAGGCTGGCCCAGGGGGCCACATGGAGACCAGGCTGCCTGACACGGACAGAACTGAAAGGCTCCAGGCCCTGTGGCCAGAGGGGAGGGCAGCCAGGTTCTCGGGGCCTCCAGGGAGGGAGAGAAAGCTTTGAGGCAACTGAGTTGCAGAAGCCCCTAATCTTCTGGAGGCCTGACCAGCACAACACGGGGCCTGCTGAGACCAGGCCCACATGAAAGTGGCCTCATCCCTCCTGACTTGCTGGGGCTTGTCGCCGCGACAAGAGCCCCCGCCAACACACCTCGGTGGCGAGGGGTTCAATGTGCTCACACAGAGGCGCAGCTGGCAGGGAGGGGAGCGGGAGGGGACAGGCAGGCCTCACTTCCTCTGGAGCTTAGGCAGCTAGAGAGCCGAGACACAGCAAACCGCGCCGGGTGACCTATATATCACAGGCTCCTTTTACGGGGACTCGGGGGTCTCGGTGAGACTCTAGAAGGTGCCTCACGGGTGTCCCCACACTCCCAAGGCTCAGGAGACCAGAGTTCTAGTCCTGGACCTCTAGGTGAGCCCAGCGAGGCAGCAGGCGCTGTTCAGGAGGCACCCCCTCAGGTGCTGGTGTGCCCCTGGCCACACTTGGGAGGGAGCGCCACCTCCCAGCATGCCCGAGTCAACACTCCAAGTTGCCTCTAGGGGCCTCACTTGCCTCACCTAGTCCCAGCCTTGCCTGCGACCTCAGTGACCTCAGTGACCGCAGGCAAGCCTCAGCTCCCTTCTGGCCTTTGCTCACCTGTAAGATGGAATAACGCCAGGTGGCTCCAAGGCCCCTCTTAACTCTAAGCTGGGCGGTTCCATAGGGATCATAACTGACCCCCACAGCTCACCCCAGAAACGGGCACCATGATCCCCACTCCCCACTGTCCATAAATCCGTAAGTCATCACGCTCCAGGTGGACAACGCATTCTACAACGTCAGCTGCGCACCTGGATGCGGGGCCCTTTGCTAACTGCCTGGCTCCACTTCTGGGGGGCCTCATTCTCCAAATGTGGAAACTGAGGCTCATGGCAGACAAGCGAGCTCAAGCTCCCAGCTGCGAAGTGCTTAGCCGAGATTCAAACTGGTGCCTGGCTCTCATCCCGGCATTCCACAACCTCCACCACAGAGCACCCAAAACCCACTGGCCGGGAAGATGCCATCGGCTCTTTGTACCGCCCACATCGAGGGCGCAATGCTGAGGCTCATGCGAAAGGCAGAATGGTGGAGGCAGGTGGGGACGGGAAGCCCGCGTGGGCGCTGGGCATTTGCAGGCTGACCAGCCTCCAGCCAAGCCAGTCGCCCGCCGCTGTGGCTACAATGTCTCATCACCACCAACACACCACAGCCACTGCTGTGCCATTTTTAAATCATTACACAGACGCCAAGCTTTTCCACCGACACTGCTTTGGCATCACATGACAACCTTATAGGAACAGAGCAGGGATTTCTTCTCTCTTTCAAATGAGGAAGCTGGTGTTCCTGGCAGAGGACTGACTTCCCAAAAAGCACACTCCGAGGCAGCGCTTGAGAGTGGCTTTGGAGTCTGCATCTCCCGCCTCCCCGTCCAGGGCTCCGTTTCCCCTCCGTGCCCTTGACTTTTCAGTGTAACCAGCACTGATGGCCCGAGAACAAAGTGACCACTGTGGAGCTCACTCCGTGCAGGTGTTATACATTACCTCACTTAACTATCAGTACCTTAAGTACTGCTACAGTTTTCATTTCGCAGATGGAGGTGCTGAGACTCAGAAATGTGGAGCATCTGGCCGCAGGTCGCCAAGCTGGGAAGGGGCAGAGCTGGGATTCGAACTGAGGGGGGTCTGGCTGCGGGCCTGGGCTCAGCACCTCAGTGCTGCACTGCTGTCTGGGACTGGAGGCACCAGGGGACCAGACACACTCAAATAGTGTGCGTGCCTGGCAGGTCACGGCAAGATGAGGGTAATAGAAGCACAAACAGAGCTCTTGGAGAGCCCACAAGATGGAGGTTGTTACAAACATCTGGGCAGGAGGCCAGGAGCCTGAGCAGGGGACATGGGAACAGAGGGAGGTGGCAGATAGGAGGGAGGCGGCCTTGTGAGACCTTGGTCAAGTGCCTTGCTCTCTCTCAATTTACCCAGCTCTTGAGAAAAGTCCCTGGAATATCTCCAGAGCCTCCTCCATCCCTGAAAACCCTTGGACCCTGGGAAAACAAGCACTGCTTGGTGACAGCTTGGCTGTGAGCCCTGGGGGACTCTGAAATGTCCTTGGCCATCCTGGCACGGCTCAGCTGCTGGGAAACAGGCTTGCAAAACACAGGGCCGGCCAGCATGCCTGGGCACCACTGAAGTGTGGGTCCTGAGGGGGCCACATTCCGCCGCTGTCAACCTTTCCACGGCGGCAAGCGCCACCAGCTGACTCACACAAGTGCCCAGTGGAACGGCACTCCAGCCTGCCCTCCCCCGCGGGCCCCGTCCAGAGCCCTCCATGCAGCTCCAGTCCCCTCGCTGTCACCGCCTTCAGTGCCTCTCACTCACATTCGTAAGGTCAGCCCCGGGGACACAGAGACAAGGGGTCCGGTAGGAGAATGTAGGGACAATGGCCACCCCACCCCAAGGGACCTGGGCTAGGCGGAGGCTGCCCATGCCACGTGAACGGAGCCTCCTGGGTGGGGAAGGTCAGGACAGTCCATCGGTGCCAGCCCTCAGTTCTTACTCTGGCAGGTGGAGGGGGAGCAGTCGGCGTCTCCACACTCACAGTTGCCCCGCAACCCACATGTGAAACATGCCCCTACTCAATCACCTCCCATGACTCCCACCACCCACCAGGCAAAACCCTTCAATCTGACTGAGCACACAGGCCACTGCTGCTACCAGCCGCTCACTGGGCGCTGTGGGTGACAGGGCCTCTGTGAAGTGCTGTGTGCACATTTTCACATTAACCCTCACAGTGACCCTGATGCAGGTACTGTGGTTGGCCCATTTTATAGATGGGAACATTGAGGCTCAGAGAGGTCATGTCACTGGCAGAGAAAGGATTCAAACCCGTGTGTGGACTCTGGTTCTTGACCAGGGTGCCGTGCGCCTCCTTACATCCCCTGCCACCCTCAGGGGTCAGCTCAATGCTTCTATGTACAGGAGGGGAAACCAAAGCACAGAGAAAAGGTAGCGGAGTCAGGACAAGGCCTCCCCTTCCAGGGCTCCCTGCCTGTCACCCCAAGAGGAACTCCACGCAGAGGCATGCCCGGCAGAAAGGCCGGGACCAACTCCACAGCACTGAGTCCTCAGGATCTGCCTCTCCCTCTGTCCAGAGGAAGGGAAAGCAGGAGGCGCTTTGCAAAGAGAGACCAGGTCCTTGGGGCACAGGAGCGTCCCCCCGGGTACCCTCCTGGCCCCTGAGGAAATCACCCTTCAATAATAAGACCGGGCAGGCTCAGGACCCTCTCTCTCCCAACCCCAAGATGAGTGCCAACCTAACTAACATCTCTGACCTGAAATCTCCATGTTTCTCCCCAAACCTGCCTGTCCGGCAGCCTTCCCTGTCTCCATAAATGAGAACACCGTCCTCAGGACAGAAACCTTGCCAGGGACACCCTCTTCCTTTCACAGCCCATTTAATCCACTGGCTCATCCTGCAGAATCGAGCCAGAAGTGGGTTCCCCAACCGTTCCCACACTGAGGTCCTCCCCATGGGAGTGACTGCAGCAGCCTCTGGCCTGAGTCCCACTTCCACCTGGTCTCCTCTCCACGCGGTAGCTCACACGGTCCCTCTTACACGTACGTCGAAACAAGTCAGGCCTTGGCCAGCCCCTCGGCCGCTTCCCTCTACTGTCTACTCGGACACAACAGCTAAGTTGTGGACGGGCCAGGAGGCCCCGCACACTCCCTTGGCCCACTGCCCACCAGGATGGCTCTTCTTCCTGCCCTGGCCACACCAGCCTCCTTGCTGTTCCTCAAGCACACCCCGCACCCTCTGCCTCAGAGTCTCTGCCTGGAATGCTCTTCCCCAGATACCCTGGGCTCTCTGTCTCCCTCCTAGAGTCTACTGTCCCTTACCATGGACACCAGAGCTTTCCATGACCTGACACCGCAGAGCCACTCCCTGAAGTCACACTTTTTACCTCCCTTCAGCCTTATCTTGCCCGCAGGCACCTCTCACTCACTGCCTGATTAGTAGCTGGTGCTGGGCTGGTATTTGAGGCTTGCTGATTCTATCTCACCGCAAGAATATCAGCCCTGAGCCTTGGTCAGCTCTGTTCAGTGCTGCAGCCCAGTGGCTAGAAAAGTGCCTGGAACAAAGCGGATGTTGAATGAAGGCTTTCCTCATTTAAATACACCTTTCGGTTTCACATGTGGGTTGAGGGTCACCTGAGGCCAATACAATACTCCACCTGTGCCAGCTGAAACCCAGAGGGTTATCACATAAACGGTGCAGGTCAAGTCTAACAACTCACTGCTTGGACTAGAACAGGACAAGGACATTGGTCCCTGTCCGATGCTTTTGCCCACACTCTTGGCCACTAAAGGAGAACTTTCAAATCTGACAGCTGGGCCCACGGAGCGGCTCCAGCCACCAGCAGGGGCCTGGCCGAGCTGCTGCTGACCTCCTCCCAGCCCCCAGAGCCTACGGGCCCAGCATCTACAAAGGCTGCCCCATGTTCCCAGCAAGAGGAGGCGGAGGAGGGAAGCCCAGTGCCACGCCTGCCCCTTTCCTGTTGTCAGCAGGACCATCAGAAGGAAGCTTTGTTCTCAGAATAAAGAGTGTGAAGACAGTGCCAGGCGGAAATGGGCACAGGCCCATAGCAACAGTTTAAGGAAAAATAAAAAACGGGATGGAGGATATCTGAGGGGTAATTTGCACACCCAACCGGTTTCTGCTCTAGGGTGGCTATGACATGATGGTTCCACCTTCCCAGGCCCCATAATCACGCGACAGCCCCCACTGAGTGACCAAGCACCGATCCTGCAGGGGGAGGAGAGGACAGAGGAGGACGGCCTCGCCTGGGCGTCAGAAGACTGGGCGTCAGAAGACCTGGCGTCCAGGCCCGACTTTCCACGCACTCATATGACATTGGAGGGTCCCTCCCTCTGGGTACCTCAGCTTACCCATCTGTAAATGGCTTGTCCAGTCTGCACTTGAAGCCTCAGTCTACCTGCCACAGGCCTACACAGTGGGGTGCTCTTTGTGTCTGAACCTTCCAGAGCAGGGGAGGCTGTACCCCAGAGTGAAGGAATCAAAGCAGGGACAGAAATCTGCACACATTTTCTTCAAGCTTCCCGGGTTTTCTTGTACCCAGAGCAACTGTGACCTCTCCACGAAGACCTCTGCCAGGAGGAGACATCTTAGCTGGCCTCAAGGGATGCTTAGGATTTCAATTAAGAGTGAAAGAAAGCTCAGATGGACAGACAGCTGGATAAAGGGCTGACGGTTAAAGCAGGAACTCTAGAAGGAGAATGAAACAGAGAAAGGCCCGAAGGAGTCACGGCGGGGGTGGAGGGGGGGGGGGGCAGCCAGTCCAGTAAACACCTGAAATGACCCCGCCTTCCCGTCCCCTGTCCCCTCAGGATGCAGAGGGCTGGCATCATGCCTTCTGAAGACTGCGATCCCAGCCTCCCTTCACCCTCCAATCCCTCTGAGCCCCGGGAGAACGCAGGGTGGGGACAGGTGCAGATTATGCTGCAGGGGACACTTTCCATGACTTATTATCCGCAGCTTAAGAAGCTGTCTGGGTCAGTAGCTAAGCAGCCACAGCTTACATGGGAGAGGATTGGAGGGCCACAGGGCAGCTGATCCAGAGCCTCTATTAAATGGACCTTCACAGCTGGTGGGGAGCACTGCCACACCTTCATTCATCAAGGCAGCACTTATTATGCGCCTGCTGTGTACATCGCCCAGAGCCTGAGCACAGTGTTTTGAGGGACACACCCTCCACCACCCTCAAGGAGCCCACAGAACAGGCAGAAGGGGCACCACTACAACACGGAAAGAAGCAGCCCATGCCCTCAGGACAGAGATGCAAACTCAGATGCCTCCAGGGCCAGAAAGATAGTGGACATGTGTGAAGTGGCGGGTGAGGCCGGGGCCAGGTGGAGTGTGTGTGCCTCCTCTCCAGCAGAGGCCACTGGAGAGTGGAGGCTCCGTGTTACAGGATCTTCCCACTTCTGAAGGAAAGCCAGAAGTTGGGATTTTGATGTAAAATCTCCTGTTGTCGACTAGTTCAATTTTTGGCATGGGCCAAGCAAAATTTGCCTGGGGGACGGATGTGGCCTGCCCGTTTGTGACCTCTGTTTTCTTAAAAGAGACAGAGAACAGCGCGTGGAGGATGACTTCCCGTGCTGGCTGGAGGGTGGGGAGGGCACTGATGGGGAGGAAGTCATGGGGAGGGGTGGGTATACCTGCTGGGGCCACAGGGACCATGGGTGAAGGGCCTGCTGCCTACTGCCTGCCTTTCCCCTATAAAGAGTCCCTGTCTCCACTCCCAAGGCAGGTACAAAGGCATCAGCCCTGTCTGTCCCCAGGTGGTAGGAGGTGGGGCCACCTGCCCAGCAAACCTCCAGACTAAATCAATTGGTGGCAAAATAGCACAGGTTCGATTTCATCCCTGGAGCTTGAAGAACAGGTCGGCTAATGCAACAGCTCCATCGGGGAAAAGGAGAGGAAGAGACAATGGGACAAAGCGAGGTTGAGAACGAAGGGCTGCCTGGCCAGGCGACTGGTTACATAACCCTCCTTCAGGACAAAGCCATGGGGTTCAAGACTGGGAGTGGGGAACTGGACTGGGGAGTTCCAGAATGCAGAGGGAGTCTCCCTCCTCCCCCACTCTCCGACCCCCCTCTCTGACCTTGCCCTGCAGTTCCTGGAGAGCCCACCTCAGAATGCAGAGCCGGAGATGGAGACTAAGACCCCAGGAAAGGAACTTAACAGGACTGCACAGCAAATGAGCAAGGATGGAACCGAAACTAATAGCAAACTTTCACCAGGCCTGGGGATAAGTCATTGCTGTCCATTAGCTTATTGAAGTCTACTGCATCATAACTCTTCTTCTTATTCCCATTTTACTGATAGGGAAACTGAAGCATGCTGGCGTGGAACCCAACAGTGGCTCAGCGACCACACTCTGCACAACGGTACTGCACTGCCACCAGGCTGCTTGCTACTACAACCACACAGCCTCTTCAACAGCCTTCTCTCAAGCCCGCGGCACAAGCACGCGACCCCTGCCCTCCTGTCAGCACTTGGGGGGAGGTCAAGTCCTCTAACAACCTGATGAAACTTACAGGTTCCGCAGAAAAAGAATGCACAGAAATGCCTCCCAGAGTGCATGTGATTTCAGGGGCCCACCGATCTCTGCATTGGGGAGAATGGATGGGTCAAGATCCTAAGACACATAGGATCAAGAGATAGGAGGAGCTGAGGGGAAGGACTCCCCCAAACCCTCTGGACCCCCCTCATATGTAAGTAAACTTGGAGCCCAAACTCACAGCTGCTTAAGTCCACAGACGTGAGCACAAACCAGTGCTCAGGGCCGACTCATCCCTTCAGGACTGAATGAATCATGACACACAATAGCCCTTGCCTCTGCACCCACTGGGTGTGACTCAGAGCTCCCAGTTGGTGGGCAGGCGGTGCACAGCTGGGCCCCAGCATCTGGAGGGGGTGGCATCACCCTGTGGACCATCCAGCCTCCTCCCCTCCATGCAAGTCACCATTCAGTGGGCCCACCGCACTGCGGACCAGACCTGGCCTTTTCCCGAACCCAGCAGCTCCGCCTGTCTCCAAGGGGGACCCCTGCACGCCCCAGCCGGGCTGCCATGCCGGGGTCCTCGGAGAAGTAAGCCAAGACAACAGACTCTGGCGAGACACGGAAGACCCAGGCTTTATCCCAAGTCTTCTACGGCCTTACTGTAAGCAGGCCCCCTCCTCCTCTGAGAGCCTCAGTTCCACCAACTGTAAAATGGGGAGATGGCTGCTCAAGTCCTTCCCAGCTCCAGAGCCGGAGTCTAGGAACAGGCCACGGGATCCCGCTTCGGGAAGTTACATAAACATCCTCCAGAAAAACAAAAGTCAAACTTAAAGACTCTACTTTTTTTTTTTTTTTTTTTTGGATATCAAGAAGCCCTTTTTATAGTCCAGCTTCCCCCTTCCTACTTCATTGTTCCAAATATCCTCTGAGGACCGAGAAAATACATTTGGTTTCCGTCTGGGGTTTGGGCTTCTTGGCTCTCTTCCTCTTGGACGCTGCTCCGCCCCTCCTTGGCAGCCTTCCCCCCAGCACACACCCATCTCTGCCCCCCAAGCACTGCTCTGGGCCACCCTGAGGGCTCCAGCTACCCAGCCTGCCAAAGATGGGGACTGGGGAGCAGGGGCGGTTTGGGGGAAACAAACCCTTCTCTGGTCTGAGCTCTGGGTCCCAATGTGCCACTGCGTGTGGGCCTGTGTGGGCTCCTGCACCAGACCTTGGGGAGACTGAGGCAGAAAAGACTAGCAGGGTGGACAGCGGGCTCTGATCCTGACCCCACTTCCTGCTAGAACCAGAGGAGACCCACTTTTGTCTCTTCTTCTACCTCCTGCCCTCAGTGTGGGGCTGGAACCCAGCACGGAGCCGCTCTCTGCTCAGATGGCCCATCCACACAACAGAAGGAGTGACAGTGTCTACAGAGGCCCCAACCTGGAGGCTTGAGCCCCAACCACCCAACCCAACCCGCCAAGCCCGAAACACTCATTTGCTAGAAGGTATGCGCCTACCTCTTTGGAAAAGCAATCTACACAAATGTTCCAGGACAATCCCCACGGCCTTTTTCCCACTGAGATCATGCTTCTAAGCACCCCTGCAGAACCCTACAGAATTCCTCAATCTACTGCCCGAAGGCTATTTGGCCTCGGTGTTTCCATCCGCAAATGGGAACAATACCAGTGCCTGCTTTATGGGATTACTCTGAGGATTACTCCGGACACGATTACATGGAAGTGCCTAACAAGCACTGATAAGCTCCCAGTAAATGTCAGTGGCAAAATTATACGATCATCATCATTAAAATTATTGAGATGCTTAACACCCTGGACTGGCGACGGTGAAGGCCCCTTGGCCCTCTCATCTGGCCACTGTGATCACACACGCATGCTCACACCTCACACCCCCGCCCCCAGCACACAGCTGTGTCTGAAGCAGGACCCACACTCTGCCCAACCAGCTCTGGCCCCGGCCCCAGAACACGCCAGCTTGTCCCTGGCATCCATCCTTGCTACTCACAAAACGCCTCCCACCCCCTCCCCAATTTTCAAATCCCCAACCCTGCCTTCCTCACGGGGCCCCAGCACTGTCTCCGGTAATCCTGTTGGGATTCTACTGAACCCCATCACGGCATCACAAGATTGTTTGCTGGGGTCAGAAAGCTTTTACAAGATGGTGGCTCCTTGAAGACAGAGTAGCGAGAAACTGGGCTTTCCTCTGGCTCCCCCACATTTGCTAGGCGTCTGCATATGTTGACAGCCCAAAGGGAGAAGAATGAAATTTTTTTTATTAACTAACCAGTGTTTCTCCAACTTCAGACCGCATCCGAATTGCCTGGAGGTCTTAACGCAGGCTGCTGACCCTGGTCCTCCCCCTTTTCGCTCCCTCCCTCCCAATCTGTTTCTGATTCAGTAGCTCTGGGTGGCGCTACATAATTTGCATTTCTAACAAGTTTCCAGGTAATGCTGATGCAACTGGTCCAGAGACCAACTATGAGAACCACTCACTTAACTTCAGGCGAATCAGGGAGAGCTTCCGTGAAGAGGTGATGCAGACACTCCGGTAAAAGCAGGAGCTGCCCAGGTGGAAGGAGAGGGGAGGAGAAGCCGGGCAGAGGGTGCAGCATGAGGGAGGCCCGGCAATGACGACATCCATTTCTTCTCACCTGGCCTCTGCCTGGGCAGGCAGGTAAAGCAGAGGTGGCTGCGGCTGCGCAGTGACTGCAGCACACCTTCACCGACTGCCACCCTGGACCTGCCCCGACAGGCCGATCCTTGGCCGGCCTAGAGGTGATGGGAATCCACGCCCCGCTTCGAGGAGCCAGACCTCAGGTCTGAAGCGGGCTTCTGCCCCACACCTCCAACCTGCCGTCCTGCTCGCTCTGCTGGTTCGTTCCCTCAGCTCTGGTGCCTCCTCTGGCCACGGCAGCCCCTCAGAAACCAGCAGGCCCTGACAGTCATCCCCCAAGTCTGAACCGCTCCAGGCGGAACTGGGCCCCTCGCTAAGACTTAGCTATCACATCTGCTGAAAGGGACGACTCTGTGCCTGCCTCCTACTGCTGCTGGAGGGAGGGAAAAGTGAGCTTCTCAGTCAATCACATCATCAGTGTAACAATCATGTAACTAGGCACCTTCCTCTTTCTCTCTCTAGATGCTGTGAAAGGGGGACAGTTATGAAGTTTGTACTCATGAAGAAACTACACGGCTTGCCCCACATCCCTCCAGCAGGAAGTGGCCCAGCAGGGATTTGAACCCAGACTGTCTGGCCCCAGAGCCTCGTTCCCAGCCTCTGCTGTCTGTGTCCCAGAGCTGGCCAGGTCACCTCTCCCTGCCACCAGCCTCTCCCCATTCCTAGGGCACCGGGAGACTGGGCAGGAGGCCTCTGGAGGCTCGGGCCCTTAGTGCACACAGTCCGGGCCTCGGGTCCCTGGCCTGAGGGCAGCCCCAGAGCCTGCCAGCCAGGTCATCTTCTTTGGCACACTGTTCGCGATACCGCTCAACATGGCCTCCGGTCTGGGCTTACAGAACTTGAGCACCTTATCCTGAATGAAAGGAGAGAAGAGGAAAAACAGGTGTGACAAAGAGCAGAAATCCTGCCAGGCTTCCTGAATAAGGCCAGCAGCTTCCCTACCACAGGCAGATTGCCCCATCTCTCCGGCCTCAGTTTCATCACCCGAACAAGCCTTGAGACAGAAAGTTCAGGAACTCAAACTCCCGGGAGCCTGAACTAGATGTAAACCAAAAATAATAACAACCACTGTTATCTTTAACAGTTCCTATATACTTGGGCCCTTACTGTGATCTGCTCCACTCCCTAGCAAAGCAGGATTCTTACTGTCCTCCTCCTACAGTTGAGGAAATTGATGCCTAGAGAGATTTGGGTAACTTGCTCTGGATCCCACAGTCAAAGGTGGCAGTGCTGGGATTTGAACCCAGGACTTTCTATTCCACTCCGCAATGCTGCCCACCTCCGCTGGGGCAGAAATGGGCCACACCCAGCCCCTGCTGCTGGGGCACGGAGCCTAGGAAAGATGAGACATGTTCTTAAGGAACCAAGTCCAAAGCCAAGTGTGTGAAGGGCCCGTGAGAGGGCCAGATAACAGATTCTGCACACATAACGCAGGGAGTGGGCAATGCGAGCTCTGCAGAATTAGGAACAACTGCGTGTAGAGGTGACACTGGAGCTGGGCACCGGTGGGAAGGATTTGGGGGGTTGAGGGGAAGCGACTAGCGTGCAGCATCCGCACTATTAGCCGGGATGTGGAGATAGCAAGGGAAAGGGAGCACAGAGGGAAGGAGAGGAGGCAGCCAATGGGAGACAGGGCACTTACCTAGCCAGCCACCTCCCATACCTTGCCTTCCAGTAAACATGTGTTCATCTGTGATACACATTTTAAAATTCAATAATTCCAATCTATATCTAAAAATAAAACAGGTAGTACTAAAAAGGGCCAGGAAGTAACTTAACACAAACCATCCTCCATCTAGAAGAGAGCTTCTTCATCCCCAATTTGACTCCTTTGGTGACAGACAGACTAGCCTTGAGGCCACATGGTCCAAGACAATCGTGTCCGCCCTTTCCACCAAGCTCCAAACCTCCCAAGATCAGCAGATCCTGCGTTAGCCTCTACTTCAGGGAAGGAAGGGGGTTACCCTGCCCCCACCCCTCCCATTCCTCACTTTCAAACTGGCCAGCCCTTTCCTCCAACCCCCGCTGATCCAGCCTGATTCATGCATGATTCAGCCTCATTTCCTCATATTGGAGGAAAGGGAAATCAAACCCATTTCACAGATTGGGAAATGGAAGAAAAAGGTCAGTCCTCTGTGAAACCACGCTCCGCCAGCACAGGCTCCGGTGGCTGATCCACACGTCCGGAGAGGCCTCAGGATGGCAGGCTGAGCTGAGTATATTCCATGGGGCAAGGACTCTCCCAGGCGGAGGCCTGCAGGCCTGGCATTTATGAGGAACACCCCGAGATGTACAAGAAGGGGCAGTTCTGAAAAGCTGTGAGAAAAGCAGGGTGGAAGTGGGCCAGGCACCACCCCCCGTGCTAATATTCGAGGGTAAACTGGGAACTGAAAGAGGTCACCCAGGCCTGACCCTCCTGGTACATGCTGCCGGCAGCCTCTCCAGCTCTCCAGCTTCTCTGCACACCTCCGGGGACGGGGATCGATCTCCTCGCCACGAGCTGATTCCCAGTAGCTTCCCTGTCACTCGTGATGCTGTCTGTGCTTCCAGCAGCCACACAGGACAAGACTCTGCCCTCTGCCCACAGAGAGCCCTGCAGGGACTTGAAAGCGATGGCATCGCCGCTTAAGGGTCCTTCCCCAAATCTCAGACCACCGGTGGTGACCCCAGTCCCCAAGGCAGCTACAAGGTCCTGCAGCCTCCCCTCCTTCCCTCTCAGCCCCGTAGCTCGAGCCACACTCGGGCCATCTCTCAGCTGGACCACCATCTCTGAGCTGGTTTCCACCCAGCCGGTCTTGCCACCATCTTTGGCCAAATGACCCGAGCGGAACAGCACCACAGAACAGAAACAGTTCAGGCCTGTGTTCAGCTATAGCTCCGTCAGTGACCCGATCCCTCTGAGCCTCCGTTTCCCCATCTGAAAACGGGGCAGGGCTGGGGGTGCCCGCCAGCAGCAGCTACTTTGAAGGGGCATTGTGAGATTTCAATGGGGCGTCTGTAAGAGGCCTGGCACAAGGCACAGCAACAGGCATCGACTCAACGAGCTGCTTACAACCCGCTGTCCTCCCCACCGGCTCCAGGATAGAATCCAAACTCCGGGCAGATACTGCAAGCCATCCGCCCCGATCTTATCTCCCACTGCCCGTTCCCAGCCTGCGCCTCAGCCACACTTCCTCCGCCAGGAAGCTCTGTGGACACCAGCAGCCAAGGAGCTCCCCTCCCCGCACCCCACATTGACCTTACAAAGCCCATCCATCACCTTCGCCATCCCTGGATCCTTGTCTTCCCTCCCCCATCAGATCGGCAGCCTCTCCAGTCAGGAGCCAGCAGCACCTTCTGCTGCCCGTTTTGTGTCTCCATCCCCCTGATCCACAGATTTTTCCCATAGCTAGTTAACAAATACGCTAACGTTCCATTTCAAGGAAAGCACGTCCAAATCTTCCAAACAGTTCAGGTATTTCGAGCCGTACCCCAAAGCAAATTCCACCCGCTGTCCAGTCGTAGGGACTTTCAGGCCTGGTTTTGGTCCCAAAGTATGGAAAGTGGGTCAATAGCCCAGGGCAGAGAGACCAGAGGCCATTTCTAAGTTTTCTCTGGTGACTTTCTCAGATGCAGAGTTTCTCAGTTGGCCCCCAGGCCAACCCTAGCCTATGACTTTTTACTTGTGATCGCATCTTCAACGTGTGATTGCCAAGCTGTTCCTTGCATGCCCCTTTGTTGATGGGAAGCTAGCTTTCCACCTTTTCTTGCTGGCTGGCTCCCTCCCTTCACCTATTGATTATCCAAGAGGCCTCTCCCCCTGCTCTGATCACGATGACAGGAAGGTCTGACCACATGCCCAGAGTCATCCCTATTGCTGAGGTCTCCTTTCAGCCTTCCGGCCCCTCTACCCATTTCCCCGAGTTTCTGAACCCCCTCAAGGTCCAGCTAGTAGTGGATTGTCCAGTGGCATCCCTACAAGCTGGAAGTGAACTGTGCACCCCGGAGGGCCCCTATTCTCAGGACCCAGGAAACGGCTACGGGCCTGCAAAGTCCAAGACACAGTGCTGGACCTGCCCTCGGAGTCGCTGGAACAGCGACGCACAAACTTTCATCTTCCCAGACCTTCTTTCACGATCTACCCCACTCGATTGTTTTAGGATGTCATTTATGAACTAACAGTTTGCTTTCCGTTTTTAAAAGGAAGTACTCAAAGCCCCCAATGAAAGTCCAATCAGCAATCATGTATGAGATGGTACCCCCTGCGCAGGGCACTAAAGCCAGTGGAAGTCGGGGCCACCCCACTAACTCACTTACAGGGTATTTAATGAGGACCCGCCGTGTGTCCTCGGCTCAAAAACCCATACACACGAGGATTCTGCAGTCCGACGCTGGCTCAAAGTCCGCTCCTCATTACTCGCCTCAAGGACCGCTGGGGCTGGGGGACCTAGAGCAGCCCATAAGCTCAGCACTGAGGACTGCTGATGAGTCAGTCGCACAGGAGGACGCTGAGATGTCAGTGCCTTGGCCTCACAGCTCTCATCACCCCAAGGGCTTCCATTCCGGGCCCCGCCTCTGCCCCCTGCTGATCTGAAAGTGACCTGGTCTCATGGAGATGAAAGCCACTGCGCTCCCCTGGGTGCTGGGGAGAGGTCTGTTGACAAAGCCACCAGCTGTCCCCAGCCAAAGCCAGGGAGACGGGCTCCTCCCTGCGCCACCCAAACTGGGAGAGCGTCCCTGCCAGGGATCCAGGCAGCCACAGAAAGCGGACCACCACGGAGCTCCGGGCCCAGTTCCCCTCCTGCTCCAGCTGCCCACAGCAAGAGCCCGGGCCAAAGACCTCGCCGCACCAGCACCGCCAGGGGGGTAAGGGGCGTGGGGAGAGGGCGCAGGTGTCCTCCTGATTTCAACTGAAAATGAAACTGTGAGCTCAGTCAGAGCAGGACCTTAGAGAGAGAGCCCTGTTAGTACTCAGGCTGGGGGAGGGCAGTGCGAATGCCCACCGACGTGGCCTTGGCCATTCCGTGCCTCCGTTTCCCCCTCTGTGAAACGCGGTCCGTGGTAATGTCAAAGAATTAAATGAGATCACATATGTGAATCCATCAGCCCAGGGTCTGGCCCGGAGTCAGCATGCAACAAGTACTTGCTGAATACAAACAGGCCGCTGTTCTCATCTCACCCTTATTCTGGCAGACACTGCATTGTGCCCATTTCACAGGTGAGGAAACTGAGGCTAGGAGACGGTTAAGGAGCCGGCCCAAGATCGCATCGCTGGAAAGTGACAAGACACCCAGGTCAGCCTGAACCCCAGACCAGGGGCCAGTACTACCCCAGGCTATTCCAAATGGTGGTTATTTTTTCGGGGGGATAGGGGGAGGGGAAGAGGGGGAGAACAGCCCAGGGGCGTGCCCGGAGTGTCTCTCCTCACGCCGGCAGGGCTCCTGCTGGCCCAGGTGCTCCAGTCCGGGGGGGGCCAGCAGGCCAGTCCCCAGGCTCCGCGCCGCCCCAGGGCCCGGCGTCCGCGGGCGCCCCCTCCTCACCTGGTCCCAGCGCGTTCAAGGGCGGCGTGCGAGCCGGCGCCCCGGCTCCGGAGGACCTGGGGGGAGAGGGGAGCGCCGGAGCGGGCCGCCCGCCGCCCGGGGAAACCGGTCCGGCCGCCTCCGCCCGCCGCCCGCCGCCGCGGGGGCCCGGCCCGCGCCCCCTCCCCCGCCGGACAAAAGTTTCCCCTGTTCGGGAGGCGGAGGGGGAGGGGGCATTCCTCGC
>JAAGEH010000434.1:16267654-16347080 GCA_011751065.1 Lasiurus cinereus
CCCCGGGGCCCGCGGAGCACAGACCGGAGAGCCCGGGGCCCCCAGCCCCGCGCCCCGTCCCCCTCGGCCCGGCGCCCACCTTCGCGAGCCGCGGCGTGGGAGCGGGCTCGGCCCGTGACGGAGCGGGGCGCCGGCACCGACCGGCTCCGGGGCGGGGGGCGGCGGCGGGGCGCGGCGAGCGCCCGGGGCGGCGGCGGGCGGGACCCCGCGCTGCTCTCGGCCGGGTTTCTCCGTTTCCAGCCGGATTCTCCCTCGGCTCTCCCGGCCGATTCGGTGCCGCTCGGCGGCCACGTGACGCGGCTGCCTTTGACCCCGGCCCCGGAGCGGGCAGGGGGCGGGGGCCGCGGGGTGTCAGATGCGGCACCACGAGGGCTGCGGCGGCTGCCCGGCCGGCGTCCCGGGGGGGGGGGGGGTGACCCCGCGGAGACAAACCCGGGGGCGGGGAACCAACAAGTTATTGGGGGTCAAAGGCAGAGCGGCGCTTGGGGGTCGGAGATGCTTCAGCGAGAACCCGGGAGACAAAGAGCCGCGTCCGCGGCGCCGCCGAGGGCCCGGGCCGAGGCGGAGCGGCCGCGGCTCTGCAGCCCCCGCGCCGAGGCCAGCCGCCGGGGCCTCTCCGGCGCCCCCACAGCCACGGCTCTGCCGAGGGACCCCCCCTGCGCAAGCCTCCATCCCCCACGCCCCACCCCGCCTCCACCTCTGCCCTGCCGCTAGAAAAACCCTTTGTATTTCCTTCGGCGTGACTATCCGGCTCGTTTACTGGGTTCACTGTTTACTAAAATGTCATCTCCCCCAACAAGTTGTTCCCGGATGGATCCCCAGAGCCTGGCCCGCAGCGGGCAGATGGAGAGGTGGGTGACCTTGTGCCACTCTCTTGGCCCACGGAGTCTCAGTTTCCCGCTCCCGGTGTTACTCCAGCATCTCCACAGCCCTGCACGGGCCAGGTTACAGCGCCCGCCCCCCGCAAACGGAGGGGGCGACCAGGCCCGGAGACGAGATGATTTCTGGGAGCCTCCTCTGTAGCCTGCACTCGGATGTGACTGCTCCAGACCTCAGCTTTCTCCCTCCCAGGGACCCAGCCTGTAACGGGGGCCGGGGGAGGGCCGTAAGGGCTTGATTAGTGAG
The DNA here is from genome assembly GCA_011751065.1 of Lasiurus cinereus. Classification (NCBI taxonomy): domain Eukaryota; kingdom Metazoa; phylum Chordata; class Mammalia; order Chiroptera; family Vespertilionidae; genus Lasiurus; species Lasiurus cinereus. Next base: position 16,268,780 of record JAAGEH010000434.1, read on the forward strand.
CCTTAAGGGGCTTGCTTTGCTAACATGTAGACCCTCAGGCCCCTCCCCTCCCCTCTCCCCCAACATGCTGATTCCAGGTGGGTCTGGGGATGAGGCCGGGCTTATATGGAAAATAGTGCATTGGTGATTTCCTCAGGATCTAACTGTAGAAGCAAATCTCAAAAACATCAGCAAAGATTCTCTAACTGTAGAAGCAAATCTCAAAAACATCAGCAACCAGCCAAGACCAGTTTGGCTCAATGGATGGAGCCTTGGCCTGTGGACTGGAGGGTCCAGGGTTCAGTTCTGGTCAGGGACATTTGCCTTGGTTGCTGGCACATCCCCGGTGGGGGGTGTGCAGGAGGCAGCTGATTGATGTTTCTGGTTCTCTGTCCCTCTCCCTTCCCCTCTGTAAAAAAAATCAATAAAAATTGGAAAAAAAAAATCAGCAACCAGAACAGAGCAAATGGAGGTAGAGAAGCCAAGTTTGACCATGAGAGCATGATAGACTCATCCTGGTGCCCCCAAAGGGTAATGTCCTGGAGTGAGGGGAAGGGGTATTCAGCCAGCCCACATATGTCTCAGGGGAGGGGCTGGGGGATGGGACCAGGCTTCTGACTCCCAGACAGGTCCACGTGACTTAGTGTAATCAGACAGGATACAGCCTAATGGCAGCAGCCACAAGCCTAAATTGCAGGCCATCTTCAAAGATAGGTTTATGACTTCTGGTACATACTCCCACCACCCCACCAGGATGACCAGAGAAATCAGCATCCACCAGCCAATTTTCCTTTATGAATTCATGTTCCTGCCCAGCCAGCATAGCTTGTTGAGCATTGACCTATGAACCAGGAGGTCACGGTTCAATTCCCCGTCATGGCACATGCCTAGGTTTCCAGCTCAATCCTGTGTGGGGTGTGCAAGAGGTAGCCAATAAATGATTCTCTCTCACCATTGTTTCTATCCCTCTCTCTCCCTTTTCCTTCCTTTCTGAAATCAATTATATATATATATATATATTTTTTTTAATATATTTTAGTGATTTTTTTACAGAGAGGAAGGGAGCGGGACAGAAAGTTAGAAACATGGATGAGAAAAAGACATCAATCAGTTGCCTCTTGCACGCCCTCCCACTGGGGATGTGCCCACAACCAATGTACATGCCCTTGACTGGAATCGAACCTGGGACCCTTCAATCTGCAGGCCGACGCTCTATCCACTGAGCCAAACCGGTTTTGGCTATATATATATTTTTAAAAATAATCCATATTCCTATAGTCGTAACTGGCCCTTGAAGATGGTCTCGATCTTAAGTAGGCTAAGCAAGGCCTAGAATCTTACTCATGCATATTTCTGCTTTGGAAGACCATTTCCATCTGCATGAGGCCCTGTGAGCACCTTCTCTGTGCCAAGCACTGTGCTCCTGGCAAGGAGACACAGCGTGTAGAGAGACATGGGTTTGGAGATGCTCTGCATGTCCCTCCCTGTATCCAAAGACTATCAGAGCTGAAGGCACGCCGGGGACACCCAGGGCAAGTGCCCAGGCCTACAGTAAGAGGGAAGCAGAAGGAGTGAGTTTGGGGGTGGGAGAGAGACAGCCTCTGACCAGGAGCAAGAATGGGTGGGATCGGGATAGGGAGATGGCCATTCTTGGCACATGGGGCAACCTGTGCAAAGGCCACATGGAAAACACTCAGGAAAAGTTGAGTGTCGAATGGACAGGAGGCAGGGGCTGGGGGGCAGGGTGAGAAGAGCAGAGGAAGCAGGAAGGAAAGAATGAGAAAGAAAACTGGAGAGGAGGGTTATGAGCAGCCTTGTGTGAGGTGCTCCGCTGACTGGAATGAGCGGAGGGCCTGCCTGGTGGAGTGAGAAGATCAGTGGCCGGTGCAGGGAGTGATAAGAGCCACGGTGTGGGACGGTGGAGAGGAAGGAGGTCACCTGAGCTGAGTGAGACGCTGTATCTTGCCAAGGGAACTGCAGGTCCACTGTTTTGGGGGAGCACCGGTGAGCTGGGGTGACTCCCTTGTCACTAATTCTATCCCTATTCTTTTCAAGTCTTCAGAGTTGCTGTTCCGCAAGCTGTACCCAAGGCCCTCCAGCTCTCTGTCACCCAGAAAGCCTGTGAGAAGGCAAAGCCAAGACCCCACCCCAGGAAATGGCCTCCAAGGGGTCGGCAAACTGGGGCTCACGAGCCACATGCGGCTCTTTGGCCCCTTGAGTGTGGCTCTTCCACAAAATATCACGTGCGGGCACGCACATACAGTGCGACTGAAACTTCGTGGCCCATGCGTAGAAGTCGGTTTTCGGCTCTCAAGAGAAATGTCCATCGTTGTACTGCTGGTATTTGGCTCTGTTGACTAGTGAGTTTGCCAACCACTGATAGTTGAGGCTAAGAACTTGCATTTCTAACCACACCCTGGGAGGTTCTGCAGAAGACTGACCTGCCCTTCCTTCCCCTCAGAACGCAGCCACACCTCCCAGAGCTTTGGGGGCCTTCTTCATGTTACAGCCCCCCCTCCCAAAACCCCCGTCTCAGTCCTAAGGGCCTTCCTCTCTGACCACTTGACCCTCCCCTTGACTGTCCCAAGGGCTCCTTTATCTAAGTCCATAAAGCTAAAGCTGGACTCATGATCTTCCACCCCAGCCTGCTTCTTCCCTCCTCCTGGGTGCCCTTTCACACGTGCAGTCCAGAAATCTGACCCCAGTCCCTGGTCCCCACATCCTATTCACCAGCCAGTCCCATTGGTTCAGCCCCCAGTGTTTTCTCTAACCCAACTTCAACTCTTCATCACTGCCATCCTCGTCGGAGTCCCATCTTGTCTCTGCCTTACATTAATGTCTTGTCTTAATGACCTCTTAAATATTCTCCTACCTCCTGCTTTGACCATTCTTTTTAAAAATATGTTTTTGTTTTGTTTTGTTTTGTTTTAGAGAGGAAGGTAAAGGTAGGGAGATGAGGTGGGGGGGAGGGGGGAAAGCATTGATGCCAGAGAGAAACATCGATTGGTTGCCTCCCGTATGAACCCTGACAGGGGATTGAGCTCACAACAGGGGTACGTGCCCTGACCAGGAAGCTACCTTTCAGTGCATGGGATGGTGCTCAACCAGTTGTGCCACACTGGCCAGGGCCCACATTGCCCATTCTAATGCCATGTCCTTGTGCTCATTTCTTTCTTACAACCACCAACGGCTCCCCATTACTCTAAGGTAAATTCTCTGCCTTGTTGTCCAGTCTCATCTCTTGTCCTAAATGGCCTATTCAGTCTTCACCTTTACCCAACTCCTTGTGAAGACTCAAGGAGTCTGCTTGGGTTTGAGTGCTGGCTTTACCACTTACCAGCTGTGTGACCGTGGGCCAGTTTTTCAACCTTTCTGCAAAACAGAAACAAAGCAGGAATAATAGTATGTACTTCAAAGGGCTGTTGTGAGAATGAAATGAGCTAAATCTGTAGAACCCTCCGTGTGGCCCTGGCCAGGTATTCAGCTGGTTAGAGCATCGTCCTAATATGCCAAGGTTGCAAGTTCAATCCCCGGTCAGGGCACATACAAGAATCAACCACTAAATGCATAAATAAGTAGGACAACAAATCTGTTTCTCCCTTCCTCTCTAAAATCAACAATAAATTTTTAAAAATTGGTTTAAATCGTAGAACCTTTAACGTGCTATCACATGCTAAGCACTGCCTGCGTTTGAATGCTGCCTGGGTGTTCCTCCTCGTGTTCTCCTTACATCCCTGGTCCCGGCCATGCTTCCCGGTCCACACATCACATCTGCCTCCTCCTCTCCCTTGTAGCTACTTGTCGGCTGCCCGTCTCTCTAGAGCGCACACTCTGTGTGGAGAGGACCATGTGTATCGTAGTGCCAGGCGCAGGGTAGCAACCCGCTCACATCGCCTGACTATACTGATGGGATGCACGTCAACAGGTTCGTCATAAAGCAGAGGACACTGCTTTTCTACAAAATACCCATCAGTGGTATTTTATTCATTTATTCATTCATTCACTGTGGCCCTGTCCTCAGGAATGGATAGTCTACTGCAGAGACAGCCAGGTACATGAATCAGAAGATACACTGCAGTGTAACTATTGTTATAATGGCCTGCAACAATTTCGTTTCCCCAGAGGTCTTTGGATCCATGGAAGGGAAAAATAACTGAAGACAAGGCAGGGCTGTCTTACTTGGCTGGCACCCCCACTTCCCAGCAGAGAGGTCTCTAGAGCAAGAAGGGTAGTCTCATCCCCAGGGCACTCAGGCCGCCCACTCTTTCCAGGCCGAGAGACCTCCTATTCAGCCTTCAGGGCCCCGCTTCAGCGGCATTTTCCCTGGGGAGTCTTCCTGCTCCTGCCAGGGCTCTGTGTGGGTCCCGATCCTGGCTCTAATGATTTTTGGGGACTATAGTGAGATTTGTCAATGACAATCCAAATTTCATGTTGTTTGTCTCTTTTAAAAAAGTAAAAGGTGATTGAATGAATGTGTAACTACATGTTATTTCGTGTTGGACTGCAGTGGAGGTAGAAAATAGCCTCTGTCAGACCATGTGATCTGATTGTGGTTTGGAGAACATGGTCACCGTAATTACAACATTGACCACATGGTGTGAGCGCTCGCTCGCGCTCTCTCCCCCGCTCCCTCCCTTCTCTCTCCCTCTCTCTAAAAATCAATAAAAAGAACAACAAAAAAAATCTACTTACTCTGGAGCATGCCATACGCTTTCCCTCTGTTACAGCATGAAGCTCAGAGAGGTGAAGCAAATTCCCCCAAGTCACCCGGACAAGTGTGGTGGAGATGGTCTCAAACCCAGACCCATCCAACTACAAGACTAAGTTCTCCTCACTATTTGACTCTACCGCTCAGGGCCCAGGTGTCACGAGGCCCCAAACTGTGCACGACCACCTGGGTCTGCGCCTGCTCCCCTGTTTCCACGGGGCTCCCTTCTCACCCTTCCCCCTTGCACCCGCACTGTCAACAATGCCACTGTGTTCCAGGAGCACTGCAGCTGGTTTCCACAGCAGTCCCATCTGTGGGGCCGGTTTCCTGTTTCAGCAGAATCTAAGGATGTGTGTCACACCTTCCCCGGGCCATCCCTGACTCCCAGGAGCTGCCACTGGGCCGGACTCCGCTGGCACAATCCCTCCCTGCGCCGCGCTTTTCCTGTTGTTTTTTATGAAGCATTTTCCAGTTCTCTACACCAATTCCTGGGGACTCTGCGGCAGTCCTGGGAGGTGGGTACAATAGAGGATTTCACCCCATTTTACAGATGAGAAAGTGGAGGTTCAGCCAACCGGTGGGAAATCCCCCTCAACTTGCAGAAGAGCCAAGCCGTGCCTAGATCATCTGCCTACATTCTTCCAAGTCTCTGGAGGGTGCAACTTGACCAAGAGAATGGGATGGGGCATCTTTAGAACCCTCACACAGAGGAGATAATGGCTTTTGCAAACAAATGTAAATCACTTAATTCCCCTTTTTAAGGTGTTCATTGCAATGCACCAATTACAACCTGGCAAAGGAAAACACTTCGAAGCACGTGTGGTCTCTAAATGATGTGACAGCAATCAGCTCAAAGTCCTCAGAGGGCAGGGCCGGGCAGGGCAGTGCCGGGCCAAGTTCAGCCCCAGCATCAGTTCAGCAGGTTCCTAGGGCCAGAGGGGGATGAGCTTTCCCAAACCTCTCAGCTGCTACTCCGAAGGGCTCTGCCCTGACCTTGCCCGCACCCCAGGCCGTCTCCTCCACTCCCCCACCATCTGACCTCCTCATTCTTCATTCTCTTTCACTTGATCCCCTGGAGTGAAATACTTTCAACAGCACACATTTCAAAAGATTATATTAGCCCTAGCTGGTTTGGCTCAGTGGAGAGAGTGTCAGTCTGTGCACTGAAGGATCCTGGGTTTGAGTCCGGTCAATGGCACATGAACGGGTTGCAGGCTCCATCCCCAGTGTGGGGGCGTAGAAAAGGCAGCCAATCAATGATTCTCTCTCATCATTGATGTTTCTATCTCTCCCTATCCCTTCCGCTCTGAAATCAATAAAAAATATATATATTTTAAAAAGGTTATATTATTAATGTAGCCCTGGCTGTTGTCACTCAGTGGTTAGAATGTTGGCCCACAAACTGAAGGGCCACAGGTTGGATTTTCATTCAAGGGCACGTACCTGGGTTGCAGGTTCAATTCCAAGACACATGTGGGAGGCAACCAATCGATGTGCCTTCTCACATGATGTTTGATCTCTCTCTCTCTTTCTCCCCTTCCCCTCCTTTCACTCTAAAAAAGCAATGGAAAAAAAATATCCTCAGATGAGGACTAATAAAAAAAGATTATATTAATTATTAACTTTTAAAAAGGGGTGGGATTTCTCCACAAGATTCCCATCGATTCTTTCAGTTCATTCTCACCACTCCCACGTGGAGGTAGGCATTACAATTCCTACTTTCTAGTTAAAGAAACTGAGGCTCAGGGTCCGTACCTCCACAGCAGAGGTCCAGAAAGACCCCACCCAGTGAAGCAGGGAGGGGTATCTGGGGGCTGCCCACCCAGTTCTCTGTGGCCGCCATCCAGCCTGCTTTGTTCATTGCATCATTCTCCTGAGCCCCCTTTTGTCTTCGTCTAGGATTCCAGAAAGAATTCAGTGGGCAAACCAAGGCCCAAGAAGGAGCGGGGAGTGGGGGGGGTTGGGGGGGGGAAGCAGTGCCCCCATCACAATGACAGAGCTGAGCGAGGACAACTGAGAAAGCCCCGGCTGTCACCCTGCCCCACTGTGTCTGTGCAGCAGAAGCTGAGGAGGTGGCACCGGCAAGGCAAGGACTACCAGGGCCAAGTCTAGACACCATTCCTGGGCCCTTGGAGATGTGCCAGCATGAGGGGCTGGGAGGGGGGGAGTGTTGACTCCAAGGGGGAATTGGCTCTGGGACTGGCCTGGTGGTCAGACTCTTGTCTGGGGCTATCTGCTCCAACAGGCACGGACATTCTTATCATTCCAAGGTCCTCCATTCACACCCACCTGTCTGGACTGGATCTGTCCTGAGATGGAGCTGGATTTGGGGGAGAGAAGAGGGAGATGGAAGGCATATACTACACCCCCTGTACCCCCCTGCCACAGCACAAGTACACTTATAAACCACTCCACACCTACCCCCCACACAACACAATTACACTCATATACCACCCCCACAGCACAATTACACTCATATAGCACCCCATGCTCACCCCCACACACAGCACAATTACACTCATATACCACCTCACGCCCGCCCCCACACACAACACAATTGCACGCATATATCACCCCACACCCCCCCCCACAGCACAATTACACCCATTCACTCATATGCTGTGCACACACTCACCACCCCCACCTCCCTCTTCTGAGTGATTAAGAGCTTTGGAGCCAGACTGTCCTGTGTTGGAATCTAGAATCAGCCCTCACTCATGGTCACTTAACTTGGCTTCAATTGTTTACTTGTAGAGTGGGGATAACAGTACTTATCTCAAAGGGTGGTTGAGAAGATTAAATGAGGAGCCACTTAGCACCATGCCTGGCATAACTATAGTCGTTATTGTCGTTTTATCCAACACTCCTGTATTGTACACACACACACATACACACACACAATGCCCACTGATCCTCAGCCAGATGACCCCCCTCAGAGACCTACCACCCTCTAACCCCTCCACTCCAGGCAGCCTGGGGCCCTCAGGCGTGGGTATGTGCCAGGTGTGCCCTGCATCCCCTCTTCCCAGAATGCCCTCACTGCCAGCTCTTCACATGGCTCACTGCCCCTTCCTTTCAAGGCCCAGCTTCAGGTCCGTCTCCTCCAGGAAGCCTCCGGGATGGCCCTCTGATTTCCTCCGCTAATTGCTGAACGCTCTGAGTGAGTCATCGCCACTTGGTAATGAGACTCTCACTCTGGCATCAAGAAAGCCTCTTCCTTCTTCCTCCCCAGAGTCTCTTAAAACTGGGAAAAAAACAAAACAAAAAAAAAAAACACGCTTTCCAGGCAGATTTGGGACTCCTTAAACCGACCTCCTGATTCCTGTGTCACCCCGAGTCCTAGTAACTGTAGTCACCCGTCATCATATATCTTCCTGGAGCTGGAAGGGCAGGGTGTAGGGGGCCTGGGGGTAGGCCAGTTACCCAGTGGACAGACAGGATCAATGACAAACTGGGAGAAGCTGGAAGGATCTCAATCCATTGTTGGGGTTCCAGGAACAATGCTGCTGAGGAATGGGGAATGGAGAGAGTCCTCTGGGGCTGAAGGTCCCTGCTGAGGGAGGTGTCCCCGAAACCCTCCTGTATCAAAGGTGCTGAGGTTTGCCCTGCAGGACTCCCCACCTTTCATGGGGAGAGGGAAACAGGTTTGTTCCTGGAGGCCCTGGAAGGTGCTCTGGGAGCTAACCAAGAGGCTGGAAGAAGCTTCGGGAAGCAGATCCCACACGCCCGACGTGGGGAAACTCACAACAGTCCAAAAGCCCAGCAGCTTCGAGGGCAGCAATTTCTCCACCGGCTGACAACCTGGTGAAGGGAAGGGCTAGGCAGAGGCGGGTCAGAGGTGGAGGATCCCTGCGTTGGGTGGGAATAGGACCAGAATTCTTCTCAGACTTTTCCTGGCTCTGAGAGTAACTGTCTAACATTCAATGATGTAAAGATCTGGAAATCTGGGTCTAAAATTCTGTCCCTTTAAAGTTCTGAAATTGGCCCTGGATGGATAGCTTAGTTCAGTGGTCGGCAAACTGTGGGTTGTGAGCCACATGCGGCTCTCGAGCCGCGGTTTGCCACTCTGTTGACAAATGAGTTTTGCCGACCACTGGGATAGGGGCTTAATCACAAGGAACAACAGCCTGTAATTATTGGAATCAAGTATCTAGGTCAACGGTCGGCAAACTCATTAGTCAACAGAGAGGCAAACCGCGGCTCCCCAGTTGGTTGGAGCATCGTCCTGATATGCCAAGGTTGTGGGTTCGATCCCTGGTCAGGACACATACAAGGTTCAATGAATTAATGAATAAATAAGTGGAACAAACCAATGTTTCTCTCTCTCTGAAATCAATTTTTAAAAAAATGAAGTTCTGAAATGCCACCCGTGAAATTTATTTTTAGTAGATATGTTTTAAAAAGTTAAAAGAAGCAGATGAAATTAATTTTAATAATATATTTAACCCAATATACCCCAGATATTATAATTTCAACATGCAATTAATATAAAGAAATAGTGAGAAGTTTTAAGTTCTTTCTTTTGTGCTAAGTCCTCCAAATCCTCTGTGTACCTGACTCACAGCACATTTCAGTTCAGGCTAGCCACATGTCAAGTGTCCAATGGCCACACGTGGCTAGTGGCTACAGTGTTGGACTGCACAGTTTAGAAACCTAAAATCTATGACTCACTTTCTTCAAACTCTAGGAAGCTATGCCTCTGAGATTCTAGAAGTCTGTGGCATATTAAGCGTCTATAATGCTATAACTGTGATTCCACCAGATTAAAATGTTTCCCAGAGTCTGCTTGTGGGTAAGTCTTCTCCCCACGTTTTTTTCGTGTGGAAAGAAATCTAGGCCCCTGCAGAGCCCTTGGGAGGTGAGAGAGCAAGGAGTCCCCGCCACCCCACCCTCCGGCTACCTCCACCGTCTGGCCCACCCCTCGGAAGCCGTGGAAGCCGTGTGGACATGCCCTGTGCCCGGGTGCCGGCCTCTTCATGTACAACTGCCTCGCTCGCACAGCCATCCCTCCAGCTCATCATCTCTCCATCCTAGCGCCCTAGCCTGGAAGTGAGGCTCCTGCCTTGGAGTCCTCTAGGGGAGGGGCATGCCCCTCCCTTGGTTCTGTTCCCTTTGAGAGCCTCTGGGGGCAGCTGCAGCAGATGGAGCTGGGAGTGCGGTTAAAACTCCACGTGGAGTCCCGGGCGGGTGGAAATGGTCTCCATTTGCTGGAAGCTATAGCCTGGAGGGCAGAAGTCAGAGACCCAATGTCTGGGGCTGGGAGAGCCAGAAGGGTTCTCTGAGGTCATGTGATCTATGCCCCACTGGTGCAGATGGGAGAACACGCCCGAGAGCAGAGGGGGTTTCCTGAGCCAAGCACAAGGAGAGTGTCAGCTATGGGCTCTCCTCTTCCTTTTCCTAAACTCTCTCTCTTGGCTCCACTTTCCGCGAAAGTCAAGACGCAGATCCAGCTCCACGGAAAGGCAGGGAGGCTGTGGGAAGGCCCCCATATTTTATCTAGGTGGGTGATTTCTTGGATTTGGGATACTTGTTCCAGGTCCAGAGGCCCCCGGCTTCCTTTGCTCCAGGCCCACGGGCAGGAGTCTGGGTGAGGCAGAAGCTGCAGCCAGATGTGGAGGGTCTCAGTCAACACAAGGACCAGACTCTGGATCTGCTCTGTTATCCAGCTCTGGATTCCATTTCAAAGTCCTTTTGTAGCTACAGTCCCCTTTGATCCTCACAAGATCCCGAGGGGAAAGGTGGGCAGGAGGGCTAGCCATCAGCTCCCGAACTCCCAGCCCTAAGGCCCTGCAGGGGGCCAGTGCTGGGGCTTTGTTCCTGTTCCATGTTTTGCAGGTAGGGAAACTGAGGCCCAAAGTGAAGCTATAACCTGTCTCCGGCTACAGAGCTGGAGGGAGGCCCCAGAGGTATCACTGGCTCAGCACCCATCCAGGGAGCCCCCACCTGCTCCGCTCCCAGGCACCCAGACACTCTGCAGCTGAAGAGCCGCATGTCAGGAGTCACCTGCACTCAGAGTTTCCAAGCTGGACCGTTTCCCAGCTGGGCTTCCCCTCCAGGGAAAGCCCCAAAGCCATCTGAATGGTCAGGAGGATCGGGCAGGAAATGTAAAGATCCTGCTACAGAGGCAACCGAAAACAGCCGACTTTGGCTTCTGGGATCTGGCTCTGCTGAAGTGGAGGAGAGAGCAGGTGGGGCCGGCAGCAAGAAGGGAGACCTGGAATCCAGATTTGGAAAAGCACAAACTTAGGAGTGAGGCGGGCCTGGGTTCGAGTCCCAGGGTTGCTATTCAGGAGCTGTGTGATCTTGTAGCCATGACTCCACCTGGGCTCCCTCTTCTGTTAACGGGGCTGTCACCCATCTCCATGATAGTGGGAGGTTGAGTGCCCACAAGCTAAGCCCAGAGCTAGTGCTGAATAAATGTGAGTTCTCGCCCACATGCCCCTCCAGGAACTGATCAGGCCCTGCCCCCGCCAGCTGCTCCCTTTGGCTGCCATAAGTATGCCCCATAAATATTTACTGCGTAAACAAATGAATGAATGATTGTTGCCAGCCCAAAATACAGCAAAATATAGGGGAAGGCTTTGAACTGCTCTATCAGAACCGGCAGACTGACTGTCACAACTCAGTAGGTGGCCTCAGGTTTTAAGGAATATACTACTAATTAACCTTTCTAAAGCACTCACTATGTGCCAGGCTTTGATAAGAAGCTTAAAGCACCAAGTTCTCCCAGCAGCATGTTAAGAAGGTGTGATTGTTGCTAAGTGGCCCCGTAGTCACATTGCTGGTTGGCAGCCACGTCTAGATGTGGACCAGCCAGCCTGTCCCCAGAGCTCCTGGTCTTTCCTAGGAGTGGCCTCTGAGGGAAGGGGTCCCCTCCCCAGGTGGCTGCTGGTGCTGCTCAGGGTTTCCCATGAGTTTTGGAGACGCTTGCAAATCAGATGAAGTGGGCGCTCTGCCCGCTCAAGACTTCCCTGGGCTCTTTGTCAGAGACTAATTCTCACCATTTTCTGGGTGTTTCCTGCCCAGAAAGAGGAAGGAAGCAGGGGCTCCAGATCCTTTGTCCTCCTTCAACTCATCCTCCCCCTCCCCTGCCCCGACTTCTGGACCTTCCTCTTCCTTGTCCAACCGCTGACCCTGAACTTGGAGTTCATTCCCAGGCAGACTTTACCTTGCAATAGCAACAATAACTCAGGGACATGGTTCTGTGCTCTGCCAAGAACCACAGGGTGCTTTCCTTTCCTGGTGGGCAGATTTGGAGAAATCTGGCCCCCAGATGGAGGAGGTGGGGGTCGGGGATGTGCCAACAACTGACATCAGTTCACAAAGCTCCACAGTGATGGTGTGGATCATCCCAACCAGCCTGCTTAGACGGTTTGATTGCCATCACCCAGTTTAACAGAAAAGGAAACGGAGGCCCAGGAGGAATAAATGACTCGTTCATGATTCTGCAGACATTTGGAGGCAGAAGCAAATGTTTATCCCAGTCTCCAAAGAGTTATTATTATTATCGTAATAACTATTAGTATTATTAAAAGCATTTACCAAGCTCTGACTCTGCCAAGAGCTTTCCTCTCATTACCTTATTTAATCCTCTCAGCAACTCAATAGAGAACCCCATTTTATAGACAAGGAAACTGAGGTATAGAGAAGCAAATCACCTACCCACGTCCAGTGTTTGCATCCACAGGGTATCAAAGCCAAATGTGAACTCAGTCTGTCTGGCTCCAAAGTCTCAGGTCTTATAGGCAAGACAAGGCCATCTCCACCTGGGGTGGAGGAGTCATTTTATTTCCCAAAGTAGGGCCTGGGATGAGCCCGGCCTTACGCCCTATTCATGGATCTGCTTCAGGCCTGGTGCACACCGCTCCTGGGAGCCCCTCGGGCAGCAGGCCCTGGGAAATGGAGCAGGCCGTGCAGGACTTTGGGCACGTGGGGGGGCACGTCTGAGTAGCAGCAGCTACAGGTAACAGCAGCCCCTGGTCTAGGTCATTGTCGCCCTGTGACACTTCACAGATGAGCTCACACCTGTGCATAAATTCCTTCCTTTTCCCCTTCCTCCTTTCTTCACCAAACACCTGCTGAGTGGCCCTCATGTTTCCACACACAAACATTCATCTCTTTTGCTGGCCTCCCCAGCCAGGGCAGCTATCTCATTTATGAGGCTCAATGTAAAATGAAAATGCAGAACCTCTTGTTCAAAAAATGAGAATTTCAAGACAGTAACAGTGGAGCACTCAACCAAGCATGGGACCCAGAGCCAGTACAGACGTGGTGTGCCCATATGCCCATGGTGGGGCCACCCTGTTCCACTCATCTCATTCCTGTCCCTCCTGCCACCTTATCCTCCATTTATATCCTCACACATCAAGTTCTTTCCAATCTCAAAGCTTTTGCAAAGGCTGTTCTCCTGGCCGAAGACCCTTTTCCCAATCTCCTCTCATAATCGATCTTTCTCATCACTCAGGTGTCACCCAAAGCCACTTCCTCAGAGAGGCCCTCTTGGCCCCAATCTAAAGTGGCCACCTGCATAGCTCTTCATCATGTCTGCTGTTTGTCCCTTTCTAGTGAGCATCACAATCTGTGACCTCATGTGTACTTATCAGTTTACTACGTATTGTCCATCTTCCCAGGGGCAGGGCTGTTCTGCTCAGGAATGAATCTCCGGGGCCCAACCCAGTGCTCAGCACATAGTAGGTATTCAATAACTTCTTGTAAAACAGTGAATGCATAAAGGCATGCATGGACACAGACACCCTGACACACCCCTCCCCCACTCCTGTATCACCTCCCACCCTCCCTCTGCAACCAGTCAAGCACAGGGATGCTCCCCAAACATCCCAGTGCCCCAGACATCCCAACACCGAGAGCTGAGGAGTCCAGTGGGAGACCCAGCAGGGAGACCTTTCTGGATCGAAGCCAGGACAAACGGAAGTGGCAGAGCCGGGAGAAAACAAGAAAGAGTGAAGAGAGAGGGCAAAGGAGGCCAGAAGGAAAGGAAAAGGAGACAGAGCTGGAGGAAGGGGGGAAGAGGCAGACAAGGAGAACGAGTTGGGCTTGGTGTTAATCCCGTGCCTTCTCTTTATTAGCGAAACTAATAATTACTATTAATACCCAGCCCCTCCCTGGCCCTTTCATCCAGGCTGGTGGGGAAGTTTTGAAGATGAAAGTCTGGGGGGCCTCTCAGGTGCAGGTGACAGAGCTTCACAAACAATAATTAGACTTGGCAGCCCCCTCCTCTTACCCCCACCCCCGTGTCCGGGATGCTGTGCCACCTGACTCCACGCCTTCCCAGGTGGGCATGCAGCAGTAACTGCTCGTGGGCCTCGCCCTCCTCTGAGAGTTGCCCTTGGAGGGGCGGGGCTATCGGCAGAGACAGTCCTGGGGCAAGTGCCAGAAAGAGGAACCTCATACCAGGTGGCACTGAAACTAAGGAGCCCTGCCCTCGGCTGAAATTACAGCCCCATCCCCACGGCTACCCCCCACCTCACCCTAGGGGCCTGTGTCTCTGGGCCCTGCCAGATGGCAGTGAGGGACATACCACTGGGAAGGAGGATCGAACAGACAAAGAGACGGAGTCAGCATGTCCAGCTCCTCCTCATGGCCCCAAGACCACCCGGGGTCCTGGTCTGTGGCATCCTCAGGGGCCGTTTTTGTTTCACCTCTCTCAAAGGGGTCCCCCCTCTCCAGCAACAGTGACCGCCACCAGCCAGCCTCCCCCGCACACCGACAGTGACGGGGCCCTCGCTACCTCCGTTCTTTGTTGAGCTGCCTGGACAGTGGGCTGTGTGATCTCATCCAATCCCTTGACATTAAGTACAATCTGGAAGCTCCTGAAGTTACATCAGTAGCCCCCACCTTTCCCATGAGCCCCAAATGCCTGCCCCATCTTTCTATTACAATGTCACGTGGCAACTCCAGAAATAAGAGGGCCTAAGCTTAATCCCCACCCTTGGCCCAGGTCATGACCTCCCCACTTGGGTTCTAGGCCCCGTGGTCTCTCTATTGCCCAGTCTTAGGACATGTAATGATCCTGACCCCTGTATCCAATTCATCATAAATGCTGTAGATTCTCCTTCTAAAGTGTCTCTCAGATCTCAATGTTGTCCTCCATCCTCACAGGTGCCATCATGCTCTGGGCCACCATCGAGTCTCACCTGTATGACCATCATCACCTGACTCTCCAAACCAAGCCCGTGTGGACTTTGAAATACACAAATCAAAACATGCCACGCCCTGCTTAGAGCTTTTCACCGCCTTCCCTCGGCCTATAGACTCTATCACAGGCTCCTCACCAAGGCGCACAGAACCCTGGCCTCCCAGATGAGCCACTTCCTTTTCCCCTCTTGTGCCACCACCTCCATGCAGTCCCTCAGGCTCTTCTCCGCCAGCCGTGCCCTCTGCCCCAATGTTGGCTGTTTCTCCAGCCCTTCTCCTGGCGGCACCTTCTCACCCTTCTGGTCTTCTTCCATAAAGTCCTGTCTTTGCCTCCTCAAAGAGAGTGAGCCCACCCTTGTAACCTTCTCGGGTCTGCCTGTCTCCTTCATAGCACTTACCACACCCTGCAATGATAAACTTGTTGGCCGGTTTACTTGTATAACAGCTGGCTATCTCCCCTGGTAGACTGCTCCAATGCCTATGCTACCCATTGCTTTATCACTCTCCAAGGCCTAGCACAGTGCCTGGCACATAGTTGGTGCTCAACCAATGTGCTAAGTGAATAAGTGACCCAGGATTTATATCCTGGGCCCCGTTCTTCCCTTTGGGGTGACCCAGAGCAGGTCATTCACAACCTGGTCCTGTGGTGTGGAAAGTGCAGGAAGGCCTGTCTCAGCATTTAGGAGACCTCTTAGCAATCTGTGTCCATTTACTCTATTGTGAACCAGCCAAGTGACCTTAGGCACATCCTTACCTTTCTCCTGCCTCAGCTTCCTACTCTGGAAAATGTGGGGGAAAATCTGAGCTCCTTGGGGGTAATAAGGCACAAAAGGAGTAGGTACACCAAGGCCACCTGACAACACAACCGTGTCCCAGGTGCATGTCCTGACTGAAGTGCAGATTTACACACTCTCACTCCAAACCAAAGCCAGTACCCCATCATTCCCCAGCAGTGTGGAGATCCGGCGCCATCTAGTGGTCACATCGGGGAGAGCAGGGCATTCTTTGTCCCTCTTGTCTGTTCCGCTTAGGGTGGGGACCTACCCTGATGGTCTTCATTGGGAAGGGCTGGGCCTAGGAGCAAAAACGCTGCCTGTGGGCAGGGGGTGGGGGGTGGAGGGTCCTTAGCCTCTTGCCCACCATCGTAAAATGCTGATCCGTGGGCCCATCCCCCAACCTTCGAGCTGACCTCCCACCATTCCCTCCCCTCTGCCACAGAGAACTTCACAAATGATTCTGAATGACCCAAGTTTTCCTTTGACTCAAGACCTCCCCACAGGCAGTTTCCTCAGCCTGAGAATTCTCCCCCACCTCTTCTCCCTGTCCTGGCTAAGCCCTACTCCCTCACTGGGCTTCTACTTAAATGGCCTCTGGCCTGGCGGGAGCTGCCCTGGGCTCCATAGTCCCCCAGCCCCCACCCCACCATTGCTAAGCCTGTGCCACAAGCTCCAGATTCTTGCTCGTATTCCCCGTTAGACAAAGACCTCGGGAGAGGCCCTGAAATGCTCCCCTCCACATACTAAGTGTTGAGAGAGTCTGGGGCCCATACACTTAGACTGCAGGCCCGTCACAGCTTGTAGAGGACAGACCTTGGGGTTTCCAGGAAGAATGCAGGGTGCTGCTTCATTTGGCCCCCCTCTAAGCCCCAGGCCCTACTCAGTGCAATTGGTTTCTGACTCCTGGCTGTGTGTCTAGGGTAAACTAACTCGCCCTCTCTGGACCACAACTTCTCCTTCCTACTGTCTCCTTGCTCCCTTTTGCAGAACTTCCCTCCCAAGGGAGGAGAGGATGGATCCCACATGTAATTTAAAATATAAACTGTTGTGCTCGGCTGGCGTGGTTCAGTGGTTGAGCATTGACTTATGAACCAAAAGGTCATGGTTCGATTTCCAGTCAGGGTACATGCCCAGCTTGTGAGCTTGATTCCCCGTGTGGAGCATGCAGGAGGAAGTTGATCAATGATTTTCTCTCATCATTAATGTTTCTATCTCTCTCTCCCTCTCTGTTCCTCTCTGAAAACAATTTAAAAGAAAAGAAAAATCACATGTTTAAAAAAAGTGTATACACACACACACACACACATCTACACTAATAAAAGAGAAATATCTAAATTAATTGTACCTCCCTGACACCCACCAGCCAATCAGGAGGGAATATGCAAATTAGCAGAGCAAAGATGGTGGTGGCCCCACCCTCCAGCCACTCCAGGTGCAGAGCAGCTAGGGGGGGGAGGGAAGGGAGGCAGAGGGAGTAGTTACAGGAGCAGCGCTCCGCCCAGAGTGAAGTGAAGTTTGCAGACTCCAGCTGGATTCTGCAAAGACTCTGGCCAGAGTGAAGGTGGAAAGTGTCAGGCAAAATGAAGGCCTGGGTCCAATGCCTATGTGTTGTCAGATGGCCTTGGAGTACTTACTCAAAGAATCTTCGTGCAACAGGCCTCTGGGGTGTGTGTGTGTGTGTGTGTGTGTGTGTGTGTGTGTGTATACTGTTGCTAAGAATGGGAAGTAAGGGCCTTCCAGGCCGGGCTTGAGGGTCCAGGAAAGGGCTTGGGTTTGGCCTCCTTAAGGCCAATTTCCTTGTCTGCATTCATGCACTCAACAGATATTTGAAAAATGCCTGGATCCCTGATAAAAAATAGTGTGGTTCTGGAGTCAGATTGCCTGGGCTCAGGTCCCAGCACCACCACGTATGGCTGTTGATCACTTATTTCCTCAGTTATAAAATGAGGGCAATAAAAATTTCTAATTGATAGGGTTAGTGAGGGCATTCAATGAGAAGATGCATGCGATTCAGTACAGGGTCCAGCATGTTGTAAATGTTCAATTAATGTGAGCACTATCGAGGCTACTATTATTCACTGAGCAACTACATCCCATGCTGCCTTGATCTGCCCGCCTTGCACCCAGGGCCTCCCTTGTCTCCAGTTCTCTGGCTCCTAGGGGGCCTGGCAGACCCTCAGTCCCTCCCTGGGATTCCTCCCCAAGGCCTCAGAGCCTTCTGCCACCCTCAGGACTCCCAGAACATCCAGAGAGGAATCTCCTCCATCCCAGCATTTTCTCTGACGATTTCCTTCTTGTCCTAGGAAACCTGGCTGGCTGTCCCCTGAAGATGCTCCATTCTCCCTCAGGCCTCCCAGGGCTTCTCCCTTTTCTTCCACAGCCCGTGGAAGTGAGAAGAGGTGGGGAGAGCAGAGGGAGAAGCCTCTGGATGTGAGCATGTTGTCCTCTACTCCTCATTGTCACTTCCAGCCCATTCTCCCTCCCATCTCCCTAGGAGACACGCCCATTACTCCATCTCAGCACAGACATCTACCAATCCCTGGGCCACACCTCCATCGTTGAGGGCTCTACCCTGGACTCAAAGTCACTCTCAATTGGTTTGTCCTTGTTTTAGTTCCTGGTCATTTCAATATTCACACGGATCATGCTGCCAGTACCTGGTCCCTGGTCCCTTGACCTGCTCTTCTCTAACAATCTTGTCCCCAAGCCCATCTCGGCCAGTCACTCCTATGGTCAATAAGAATATGTTACACACTGAAACCAGTTTGACTCAGCGGATAGAGCGTCAGCCTGTGGATTGAAAGGTCCCAGGTTCCATTTCGATCAAGGGCACGTACCTTGGTTGCAGGCACATCCCCAGTAGGGGGTGTGCAGAAGGCAGCTAATGGATGTTTCTCTCTCATTCATGTTTCTAACTATCTCTCTCCCTTCCTCTCTGTAAAAAATCAATAAAATACATTTTCAAAAAAAAAAAAGGATATGTTACATGAATGAATAAACTCTGAGAGGTGCCTGACTGGCGTGGCTCAGTGGTTGAGCATTAACCTCTGAACCAGGCGGACACAGTTCAATTCCCAGTCAGGGCACATGCTCGGGTTGCAGGCTCCATCCCCAGTGGGGAGTGTGCAGGAGACAGCCCATCAATGATTCTCTCTTGTCACTGATGTTTCTATCTCTCTCCCTCTCCCTTCCTCTCTGAAATCAATAAAAATATAATTGAAAAAACAACAACTATGAGAGGTGATTGTAAATACATTTCCTGAACTCACAGTGTTGACAGTGCGTGGGATGGGTAAAACGGGAAAACAGACAGGACAACAGGGAAGTAAGACCTTGAAGAAAGTGGCTCCCACCGTTCCTCCGGCCTGACCTTCCAGCCCTCTTCCCTCACACACGCACACCCATGCCACAGGCCATGTTTTCATTTCCTTGAGCTCTCCAAGTGCCTTCCCACCTCAGGAACTTTGCATTTACTATTTTTCCTGCCTGGAACATTATTTCCCCCTTCTTTTAGCTAATTCTGTTCTCAAGTCTTAGTTTAAATGCATCTCAGAGCTTAACACTGAGTAAGCAACCAGTAAAGATATATGTTTCAATATACATTTTAAAAGATTCTGTTATTATCCCGTTTACAGATGAGAAAACTAAGGCCCAGAGAAGTAACAATATTTTCCCCAAGGACCCACAGCTAATAATTATTTGTAGAACTAATAAACATATTGATTAAATAATCAAAGTGGAGCCGAAACCGGTTTGGCTCAGTGGATAGAGCGTCGACCTGCGGACTGAGGGGTCCCGGGTTCGATTCCGGTCAAGGGCATGTATCCTGATTGCAGGCACATCCCCAGTAGGGGGCGTGCAGGAGGCGGCTGATCAATGTCTCTCTCTCATCGATGTTTCTAACTCTCTATCCCTCTCCCTTCCTCTCTGTAAAAAATCGATAAAATATTTTAAAAAATAATAATAATCAAAGTGGAGTTTGAAAGCAGTGACTTGAATGGTTTCTGGGATGAAGATACGACTTTCCTGTGGAGAAATTTGTTCTAAGGGAATTGTGTGGATTGCCTTCAGCCACAAGGTCAAGCTGTGCTCATTTCACCAGGCCTTTCCTTGCTGAGACTGAGAGGTCTGGAATCCTCCCACAAGATTCCAATCTCTGCTACCATACCTCCTCTATTGGGGAACTCACTACTTGAGCACAAAAAGCCTTCTTTTTCAAAGAATAAGAATAGGCAATTCATAGAAGAGATGCAAATGCTCAAAACAATCCATAAAGAGACAGCTCGGCTTACTAATGATTTCTTTTCTTAAAAAATAGAGTGTCTCTTCTGTGCATAGATGCTGTTTGAGAAGGGCATATACCAAGATGTTAATAGTGGTGAGAAAGACTGTCATTTCTTTGTTCTTTTTTGTTTGCCATTCTGCATGTTGTATTTTATGGGGTTTCTGTACTTAATTGCTTTTGTAAAGGGCAAAGGGGACGTTACATTTAAAAAAAGAGGTTCTTCTTAAATTGAGTTGAAGTTGTTCAGTAGCATCAATTCCAGTGCACAAAGTGCTGGATAATTCTGCATAATTACTCATTTTGTTCATTAAGTCCATTACATGGGCATATATATATATATATATATATATATATGTATAGGCATATATCCTATACATACACACCACACACACACACACACACACACACACACACATATACATACACACATAAATATATGCAACCTACTTCTTGGCCCTTCCACATATCTTCTCTGTACATTTTTCTAATTGTTTAAGATCCTTCAGAAGTGTTATTAGAGGGATATATGGAGGTAGCTATTAAACTATAGGCTTTGAAGTCAGAACACCAAATTGGTCACGAATGTGCAACCTCAGTTAAAATTCCTTATTTATAAGTGGGAAATCAAATTAGTATCTATTTGATCATGCTGTGAGGATTAAATGAGGCAATGCAAATAAATCACTTATCCCAGGTTGGAATACAATAACAAGCACCAAATAATTTATTTTTTCTTTTAGATATTTGAAATACAACTTTTTTTCTAATTCTAAATAAAAAGGAATAGGAATATTCAGTATCAAACAAAGTTTCACTACTGAATATTGTGGTGTGACTGTAGCAGTCTTATATTTGAAACTCAATAAGGAAACCCTAGCCAGGTAGCTCAGTTGGTTAAAGCATCTCCTAGATATGCCACGGTTGTGGGTTTGATCCCTGGTCAGGACACATACAAGAATCAACTAATGAGTGGATAAATAAGCAGAACAACAAAATTTATGTTTCTCTTTCTTTCTATCTTCTTTCCCTCTAAAATCAATTTAAAAAAAAAGCAAAGAAACAACTGTGTTCTAAAACAGCTAAATATACAAAATGAAGTTATTTTTTAACTGCCACATTCACTCTGAGAGCCCATTCATCGCCTTCAGCATCCCAAAGATCAAGCACACATTCTGCTTAGCTATATGAAGTGGCAAACCCACTGCACCCCTGACATCACAGGACAGTTGCTCATAAAACTAGATTTCTGATGCTGAGTCCCAACTTCACTTTCTCACAGGTTGTCGTCCTCCTTTGACAGAGCAGTGGTCTGAGTAACCTCTAGATCAGGGATGGGGGACCTTTTTTCTGCCAAAGACCATTTGGATATTTATAACATTACTAGAGGCCCATTGCACAAAGAGATTCTTGCAATAGGCCTTCCTTCCCTTGGCTTCCAGCACCAGTTTTCCTCCGGCAACTGGGAGCCAGGCCTTCTCTCCAGCCAGAGTCTGCCATCTTCATCTTCGCTGCAGACTCGAGTCTGCAGTCTTGTCTTTGCTGCAGCACTCCGCTCCTGTAGATCCCTTTGCCTCCCACCCTCCCTCTCATAGCAGGGGTCTTGCCCTGCCTGGCCACTTGGGGCCTGGAGCAGCTAGGTGGCCACTATCTTTAACCTTCTAATTTGCATACTCTGATTGGCTGTGGGTGTAGCGGAGGTAGGGTCAATTTCCATATTTGTCTATTATTACGTAAGACTAGAAGCCCAGTGCACAAATTCATTCTTGGGTGGGGTCCAACAGGCCTGTGCCAATTGGTGGGTAAGTGGGGTGGAAGGGCGGGGAGGGGATACAGGAGGTTGGCTGGCCAGCCCCGCCCCCTGGTTGAACTCCCCATCAAGGGGACAATTTGCATATTAGCATTTTATTATATAGGATTCTTGGGCCAAACAAAATTATCAACTTAAAAAAAAAATCAGCCAAGACCGGTTTGGCTCAGTGGATAGAGTGTCAGCTTGTGGACTGAAAGGTCCCAGGTTCAATCCCTGTTGGGGCATGTACCTTGCTTGCGGGCACATCTCCATTGTGGGGCGTGCAGGAGGCGGCTGATCGATGTTTCTCTCTCATCAATGTTTCTGACTTTCTATCTCTCTCCCTTCCTCTCTGTAAAAAAGCAATAAAATATATTAAAAAATAAAAATCAGCCTGCTATATTTAGTCAGACTTTTAATTAACTCACCCCTAATGTCTTGACAGGACCAGAGCAAATGATTTCGTGGGCCTTACGGGGCCCCTGGGCCAGACGTTCCCCACCCTTGCTCTTGATCATGCTCAAACTGTGCTGCCAAAGCTGGGTCCCTGACAACCTCTGAGCGACAGGAGCAGGCATGGCAACAAATGCCAAAGTTAGTCTCCAATTAGTTTTCTAGCAAGCCAGAGGAAGGACTTTCCAAAGTTGTGTTTCTTGGCAGAAATGTCACATTAATGAAGATTGTTCTTTCAGTGGAAGACAACTGATTTTGCTTTAACATCTTTATTACCTCACAACGTGATGGGAATGTTTCCAAACATTCCTATCAGATTTCTATGTCATTTAGGCACATTCTTGTAAGCAACTCTGGAAGTTACAGCAAAGATTATAATGGCACACTGGGTTGGATGTAACAGCCATCTCTTTGTCCACCAAGTTTCTCCTAACCAGCTGTATCCCATACATTGAACTTAATAGGACCTCTGTTGGTATGGAACAGGAGGGAATGACCCTCAGCTCCTAAGGTACCTATATACTTCTCAAATTCATTAGTCAGATGAGATTTCACAAATGTAGTTTTTCCTGTCCCACCATCATCAACCAATAAAAGTTTGATCTGAACTTGAAACTCTCCTTGGACAGCCATTTGAGCCTCCCCCGGCCCCCCCGCCCCCACCCCCCCCCCCCCCCCCTGCTTTAATTAATCCTTTTTTTTTTTGGATAATTTATTCTTATTTTGCTCAGTACATAGTCCGCAATCAGGCAAACTCTGATTGCCTGTTTTTAATTGTTTTTAAATATATTTTTTATTGATTTCAGAGAGAAAGGGAGAGGGAGAGAGAAAGAGAGATATAGAAACATCAATGATGAGAGAGAATCATTGAAGGCTGCTTCCTGCACGCCCCCTCCTGGGGATGAACCTGCAACCCCACCCCGGGGATGGCTTTGACCAGAATTGAACTGGGACACCTTCAGTCCACAGGCTAATGCTCTATCCACTGAGCCAAACTAGCTAGGGCTGTAGTAACTGAATTTACTGCAGTAACATTGGTTGATAAAAAAAATACAGATTTCAGCCAAAACCGGTTTGGCTCAGTGGATAGAGTGTTGGCCCGACAATTCCGGTCAAGGGCATGTATCCTTGGTTGCGGACACACCTCCTGTAGGAGGCAGCTGATCGATGTGTCTCTCTCATCGATGTTTCTAACTCTCTATCCCTCTCCCTTCCTCTTTGTAAAAAAATCAATAAAATATATAAAAAAATAGATTTCAAATATACAACTCTGTAACATCATCTGCATACCGACTGCATCCTGCACTCACCACCCAAAGTCAAGTCTCTCTCTGCCACCATTTATTCCCCCCTTGCCCTCTTGCATCCCCTCCTCGCTGCCCTTTTCCCCTGGCAATCACCAAACTTTTGTCTACGAGGTGTTTTTGTTTGTTTGTTTGCTTGTTTTTGCTTAATCCCTCCATCGCCCGGTTTATTTTTGTAGTTCCCCTCCGCGCCACTGGGTGCGCTGCGCCTCCGGGCGGACCAAGCCTGGGGTCAGAACGGCGGAAGTCTTCTAGCCGGGCGGCTGCCATCTTAAAACTCAGGCCCGCCTCTCTGCGCAGACGTGGCTGCAGGGTGCAGTCTGAGGCCGGCCCGCTGCCGGCTACACCCAACCTCTTACCTCCTTTGGAATTCCCTTCAGTAAACCGTCTCTTCGAGGGCGAGTCTTAATCTCCCTGTGACCGCTAACGGCGGCGTCTTCCCGGAGGCTTCACCCGTGACCTCAGACGTACACTTCCGGGGGCGCCCACGTGACCTGTAGCCGCGCCCTCTTCCGTCGCTCTTTCCGGTGGCGGAGTCTGGACGACACAGGCAGGTAAGAGGCCTGGGTAGGGACAATCCGGTGGCATCCTGGGGCCAGGGGGCCCCGCGGGGTCGGGGGCGCGGGGCTGGGGACTTTCCGCGGAAGCCCGGCCAGGTTTCGCGAGAGAAGCGTGCGGCCGGCCGACCCCAGACCCAGGCTCTCGCCTCTTCTTGGGAAGCGGAGGTCCTGCCTCCGAGAAGGAGCCGATGGAGTGGGGGTGCGTGCGGGCCCTGCGTTCAAGGCCTTGGCCCCGCGTTGCGATCGCTGCCACGTCTAAGCGAACGCGCGGCGCGGGTGGGAGGGAGCGGGCAGTCTAGTCGGATGTGGGCTCCCGTCGTGACTCCGCCAGGCCAACCGCCTCGACTCTCTATAACTTGTTAACTGCCTGGGAAGGAGGAGTAACTGCGCGGATCCCGCGGGGGTGCGGGGAGGGAATGCAGGAGGAATGACCCTGTGAGAGGTGCGTTAAGCCTGGGTGATGGCTAAGTCGGGCTCGTTGCAGGTGCTGGGCGCCCAGGGCCAGGCCCCTGACAGCCAGGGGTTGGGGGCTGCACGCCAGCGTTCGCTGAGCACCTGCCGTGAGCCGGCCTGTGCCCCCTAAAAACAGGGGGGAGGGGAGGTAGGGAGCGGCTGCGCTGGGTGTTGTCCACTAAAAAGACACGTGGGAATCTGGCTGCCAGAGTGTCCCAGCCGCGGGGCCCACGCGTGGGCTGCGCACGCCCCCGGATCCCGCGCGGGGCAGTGGGTCCCGTTCGCAGAGCCCGCGGAGACACCGGGCCATCCATTCACTGCCCCCTAGGCTACCTCGGTGAGGATTAGTGTTGGCACTCCATCCACAGGGCGGTTTGCTGGGCCAGGGAAACACGATGGCACTTTTTCACGTATTAATTCTGAATAAGTAAATGCTAGGAGCTTTCTGAACCGATGGGGCATGATAGATAGCCCAGGGGGGAAAGGGTTCTGTTAACTTGAGGACTCTCCGATTTTTTCTTCCAGAAATGGCACCTCGCAAGGGGAAGGAAAAGAAGGAAGAACAGGTCATCAGCCTCGGCCCTCAGGTGGCTGAAGGAGAAAATGTATTTGGTGTCTGCCACATCTTTGCCTCCTTCAATGACACTTTTGTCCATGTCACCGATCTCTCTGGCAAGTGAGTTTCTGGGCGGAGAGGTGCAGGGCCCAACTAATAATAAATAAGCAAGGAGCTGGGGGAAGGCGTGACCCTGGAACTGGGTGGCAGTTTAAAGGGTTTTCTTTTTGAATAATTTTAAAAAGAATGTTTAGATAAGGAAACGTGCTTGCTTAGTAATTTCCCAGGCACTGGAGTTAGAGGAGAGGTGGTGTTTTGTTTATGGCCTTACAGTGTGGTGATCATTGAGTCCTCGGTCTCTGGGTACTTTGTAGAGAGTGGTGGGCTGAAAGGGAGCCCTGGGTACAGGTTCTGGCTGCCATTAGCACATTTTTGTGATTTGTGAAGTCACTCAAATTCTAAGTTTGGCTTCTGCGTATATAAAATGAGGTTAATAGTACCTATCTCATAGAGTAATTGGGAGAATGAAGTGCAAAAGAAAGTAAATATGTAGTATTAGGAGTTTAGCTATTATGGGACTTTAGACTGCCCATGAAAGAGCCCATCATAGCCTTCCCAAATCCTGGCGTGCATGACTTCCATCCTCTGCTGTCCCCAGCTGTGGCGCTCTTTTGACTCATTAGGACATGACACACACAGAGTCCTTGTTGGATAAGAAAGAAATGACCCCGTGCTTTTTGTCCCCAGGGAAACCATCTGCCGTGTGACTGGTGGGATGAAGGTAAAGGCTGACCGAGATGAGTCCTCTCCATATGCTGCCATGTTGGCTGCCCAGGATGTGGCCCAGAGGTGCAAGGAGCTGGGCATCACTGCTCTTCACATCAAACTCCGGGCCACAGGAGGAAATAGGTAAGGCTGAGGCCGAGAGGTAAGATCACTGGGCTTGGGGTTTCAGGCTTGGTTTTCTTTTGTGACCCTGCACAAGACATCTTATGTATGAGCGTAATTAATAATTGGTTCTGTGTACTGTGCATTCCCCCTGCCCAACTTGCTGTATTTATGAAGCATACCAGATTCCGTATTCTAGGTGTTAGAGGAGGGTAATGGGGGAAAAGTAAAGATGGTTCTCTACCCTCTTGTGTGGCACATTGTTCTGTTACAGTCAGACTTTAGAAAACATGGAGGGAGTGTTTTCTGTTTTGCTTCCCAGCAAGTGCTGGGAAGCAAAAAGGTGCGTGGGTGGGTTGGTGGTAGAGTGTAATTTAGACTAAGACCTGAATGTGCCAGGATTGAGTCCAGTGAAGAAAAGATGGGATAGTATTCCAGCTGCTAGAAAAAGGTCCTAAGATGGGAATGAACTTGGCACATCTGAGGGAGAGTGGTGTGAGATGTGATCAGAACGGTTCTAAGGACTGGAGGTGGGTATGATAAATAACAGTAATGACCAACGGGATTGGGTTTTGTTTTGTTTTTTAATCAGAGAGGAAGGGAGAGGGAGATAGAAACATCAATGATGAGAGAATCATTGATCAGCTGCCTCCTGAAGCCCCCCCACTGGGGATTGAGCCTGCAACCTGGGCATGTGCCCTTGATAGGAATCGACCCCAGACCTTTCAGTCTGCAGGCTAATGCTTTATCTACTGAACCAACCCAGCTAAGGCAGGTTTGGAGGTTTTGTGTGTGTTTTTTAAAGACAATTGCTGTGTAGGGAACAGCCAGACAGGAAATTATTAAATTGGTCCATTGGAGAGATGGTAGTGTCTTGGGTGGGTGAAGTAGTTGGAAATGAACAGATCACTGAAGAAGACAAACTTCGAGCATGTGGCTGAAAGGGGTAGTGCTTTAAACAGGCTGTAGGCAGAACAGGGTGTAAACTGACTCAGCGGCCACATCTGGCCTACCACTGTTTTTTGTATGGTCTATAGATTGAGAATATTTTTTATGTTTTTGATACTTTTTTTTTTAGTATGTCACAAACCTGTAAGTGGCCCACTAAAATATTTACTGTCTGGTCGTTTAAGGACAAGGTGCAGGTCTCTAAACTAAAGGGTTATGAGATCTTAGAATCCTGAATGACTAGATCTTCCATTTCTAGGACCAAGACCCCTGGACCAGGAGCCCAGTCTGCTCTAAGAGCCCTTGCCCGCTCGGGAATGAAGATCGGACGGATTGGTAAGTGCCCTCCTATAGCTAATGCTTGGATTTGCTTTGAAACACTGACTCCATTCAGCATATGTTGTGCCCAGTGGGTATAGGGGTTGGTATGATGGCTGTTGGCAGTTAGGTATGTTAATGTGGAACGTGAGAGGTGCTTATGGCAAATCTGAACTTCTGATTCACAGTGGCTGGTGGAACTAAGAGGAGAGGAATTATTCTTGTCTTTACAGTGTTCTCACGGGGGTGACTACTGGCATTTTGTGTGGGCTACCTGCTGTGTGGTCCTTGGCTACTACAGGCAAAACTTCTTTTACTGTACTTCGCTTTATTATGCTTCATGGATGTGTTTTGTACAAATTGAAGGTTTTTGACAATCCTGCATTGATCAAGTATATCAGTGCCATTTTTCCAACCGTCTCATCTGATGGTTAGCATTTTTAGCAATAATATAATTTTAATTGAGGTATGTATATTGTTTTTTTAGCTGCTGCACACTTACATTATAGTGTAAATATGGGGACTCACTTTATTGGAGTGGTCTGGAACTGAACCTGCAATATCTCCAGGGTATGCCTGTAACTATCAGTAGGACATACCAGTGACTGTGACAAAAATGAATGCAGGGGACAGCATTTCCCGTGGTTGAGAATCCCAGCAAGTCCCCTACATTTGTGTAGCCATACGTGTTAGCCCTTCTGTATTGTTTCTGTGCCCTTGGTAGCAGGCAATGTCTACTGATTCCTCGGTCCATCCTTCTCTTTAGAATTTCTTTCCCTGAATATTTTCAACCTTTTACCTTTGAAAAGGAGACTATCTTCAATTACACTGGGCGGGGTGTCAAGAACCTGGATTTTGTTGCCTGCTTCTGACAGCCTCTGCAAGTTGTGTACCCTTCCTGAGCCTTAGTTTTCCTCTTTGGAAAGTGAGTTCAGCCCACTTCAGAAACTTTGCAGAAGGGGCAGCTCCATGGCCATCTGTTCTATACTGAGGACTCGTTGGGGAGCAGCAGGATCCACTCCTGATCCATTACAGCACTGGCCTAGTGAGGCCTGGACTTCTTCCCATCCAGCTCCAGGCAACTGTGTTTTCTGTTCCTCCCCACAGAGGATGTCACTCCCATCCCCTCCGACAGCACCCGCAGGAAGGGGGGTCGCCGTGGTCGCCGGCTGTGAGCAGGACTCAAGTTATTTTCTGTTAATAAATTGCCTTTGTGTCCACTATTTTGACTCCAGTTGTCTCCTTCATGTTGGGTCCACACCTCAGGGAAGTTTAATTCCTTTATCTGCGTTTAACCTGGTGTGGGGCTGTCTTGAGATCACAGGTGCAGTGCTAACTCAACAGGTAAATACTGCTTCAGAGGACATAACCTATCAGGAGCACAGAAGGGTTTGATGCAGCCCATTAGTGGGACAGTGGGTGAGTCTGCATTCTGCAGACTGGCTTCCTGGGAGGAGGCGCCTAAGAGGTGGGGAGATGGTGCTACAGTTGAACCATTTATACTCTGCTTAGTGCATTATTACCTCAATCACCTAAAGTAGATGAAGTCCTTGGAGACTTTGTTTAGAAGATGGCGATCTTGGTTCCAAAACAGTCCAGTTCTTAAAGAACCAGAATGGAGTGGAAACTTGAGCCAAGTGTAGCCTGAGCAGAAGAGGAGCCTTCCAGACTGAGCCATATATAAACATGTGTGGGTGTAGACTTATGTGCAAAATTGGTAGCTTGCTCTATTGCATCTTGCGTTTTCTCACTTGGCAGATTTTGGAGATTGTTCCACATCAGTACATAAAGATCCAGTCACTCCACAAATACACACCAAAGCCCTATTTTCATCGGCAATGGAAAAGAAAAGTTTTGCTTTCCGGAAGAAGCTTGTATCCAGTTCCAAGGAACCAGTAATGCCATGTGGTACCGAGTGTTCTGCAAGGGATTGTCTTAGGGCCCTGTGATGGTGATTGTTAAACCAATGGGTTTTTAGAAGAGGTTGGGCAGTGACAATGTTTTCAAGGTTCATTGGGACTTGACTTCTTTTTATTGCTGAGTAATATATTGTCTGGACACAGGTCACATTCTTCACAACTGTACCCACTTGGAAGAGCCATGGTCTAGCCATGACTCCTATCAACTACCTTAATGAACAAGTCAGCCTTTTTTTTGGATTTTCTAAATCTTAAATGTGATTACTATCCAAAGTATAAAATGAACTCATGCTAATGTTGTTTTAGTAACTAAAGTTACAAATCTAAAAATTCCAAATAATATAGATACTCCTTCCAGTAAGTGGAACTTAATTTTTCCTCTTTGAGTGTGGGCTGCAGTTAGTGACTCCTTTTCCAGAGAATAGAACCTGGAAGAGGAAAAATGTGAATTCTCTGGAGAGACCTTAATCAAACGTATTATTAAAGTTGACAGCATTTGTGATAAGTCACAATACCACAATGAAATGAGAACACCTCTACAATAATTCTGACAACACGTAATCCAATTTAAAGACATTCTACAAAACTACTTCAATTGTCAAGTCATAAAAAATGAGAAGAGCAGAGGAGACTAACAATACAGTGTATCCTGAGCCAGAAAGGTCATTCATGTAAAAAATTCTAGCCCTGGCCTCTGTGGCTCAGTTGTAGAGCATATCCCATGCAAAGAGGTCAGCACATACCCAGATTGGGGGTTTGATCCCCAGTAGGGGGTGTGCAGGAGGCAGCTGATGGATGTTTCTCATTTGATATACCTCTATAAAAAAAAGACATAAGAGGGAATATGCAAATTGACCATTACTGCCACAAAGATGGCTGCACCCACAGCTGAGGCAGGGTTCCCTTAACGAATAATCAGCAGGAACCCCAGGCTGCTTCCTCTGCTCTGGTGCCAGGCTTAGGGACCTCAGGTTGCAGCCCCAACCTGGCAGAGGTTGACAGGGGACCTCAAGGTGCACCCCTCTGCCCCAGTGCTGGGCCTGGGGACTTAGGCCATGCCTCCTATCCGGCAGGACTTGGCGGGCTCTCAGGCCATGTCCCCACCCAATGGGGCTTGATGGGGGACCTCAAGTTGCGCTCCCCTTCTTCCCTGCACCTGCCCTGGTACTGGGCCAGGGGACCTGAGGCTGTGCCCCCTGCCTGGTGGGCTTGACAAGAGTGGAACCTCCTGGGTCTGGATCTAGCCCAATGGGAGTGATGGATGGCTAGATCTGGGTCTCATGTGATTTTGAGGTGCACATGGGTGGGCAGGGACTTGACTCTGGGTCCCCATATTGCACCCCAGACTCTGACAGGAGGAAGATTTTCATATACATTTTACTAATTTTCTTTCATCTCTGACACTTTGATTATAGAAAAAGGGCAAATAGCAATATTAAAATATTTCCTCTAATCCCCTTTTAATGTGCACCAGTTTCATGCACCGGGCCACTAGTAATAAATAAAAATAGAAACATTTTAAAATATATATATTTTATTGATTTTTTACAGAGAGGAAGGAAGAGGGATAGAGAGTTAGAAACATCGATGAGAGAGACATCAATCAGCTGCTTCTTGCAAGCCCCCTACTTGGGATGTGCTCGCAACCAAGGTACATGCTCTTGACCGGAATCAAACCTGGGACCTTTCAGTTCACAGGACGACGCTCTATCCACTGAGCCAAACCGGTTTTGGCTAAAAATAGAAACATTTTTAAAAAATATAAATAAGGATGAGTCCAGTTAGTAGTTTCTTGATTTTGACAAGTGTACATGGTAACAAGATGTTAACGTTAGAGGAAACTTTTAGATAAATTTAAAGTAATCCTAAAATAAACAGGAAAGAAAATGAAGGTGCTTTCCTACTGTCAGCTGGTTTCTAAGGCAGGATGTGGTACACAGACCCTCAAGAGGTAGACATGCCTGGATGAAAATCCTAGTTCCTCAGCCTTGGCCTCTTAACTTTGAGGCAAGTTAACTTGACCTCTCAGCCATTTAGTGAAAAATCCCGTGATAATGGCTGCCTCATAGGGTATTACAAGAATTAAATAAGATTAAAGTATTTAGCAAAGTGCCTGGCACTGAAGAAGCTGCTATTCTTATGCTTGTTCAGTTCTTATGCCAAGCAGCATGAATGACAGCTGGCTGGATCCTGGTGGAAAATGCTGGTGGTTGCTGGATCATTTTTTTTTTATTTCATGTGATGGGACTTTGCAACTTGACCTGCTGTTTCTTGGTAACCAGAGATGTAGTCAGCCAAGTCTTTGAAAGCAGTTCCTCTCAGGGTTTTGTTTTCAAGGTGAGCTAATTTCTGCAGCTCAGGTTGGAAAGTAGCAGCCTATTGACCACTGAGGCAGGCAAGGCAGAACTGAGCTGTTGGCCACCTGAGATTGCAGACCATGGAATCCCAACTTTGGTAGGTGAACCTGATGCCACTGGCTATAACTGCAACCCAACCAGGTCCTGAAAGATAGCCCCAACTTCTGGCTCTTCTCTCTTATCCGTGCTCTAACACTCTCGCAGCAAGTCTCTTGGTCTCCCCTGACTCCTGCCTGTCCTAGACCCTCCTGAAGCTGGGTGATCTAAAACTAACTGGACTCTCTCTCTCTCTCTCTCTCTCTCTCTCTCTCTCTCTCTCTCTCTCTCTCTCTCACACACACACACACACACACACACACACACACACACACACACTGAGTGGCCAGATTATTATGCATTCAGTGGTCATAATAATCTGACCACTCAGTGTATATGTCTGTCTCTGAGTCCAGTGGTTCTCAATCTTGAGGATGCACCAGCTGCAGACTTGGTAGATATGGCACAGAGGCCTGAGGATTTGCCTTTCTAACAAGTTCCTAGGTAGTGCTGATGTCTGGTCTGGAGGCCACACTTTGAGAACCACTGGACTCGTCTGTTAGGTCACTGCTGCATCTTGGCACTGGTAACAGTGTATAAGTTATAGTGTTCTGTAAGTATTTGTTAACTCAAACCTCAGGCATTTATTTTAATTGCTTTGAGGTAAGTACTGTTATCCACATTTTACATATGGGGAAACTGTGTCAGCAACGTTAAGTGACTTGTCCTGGGATACATAGCTAGAAAAAGGCAGAGCTGAGATTCACACCTGCGTTTGTCTGTAACCACAGATTATGCCGGTAATCACTGCTCTGTCATACCCCTGACGGGTTGGATGGAGTTCAGTGCAGTGAGGCTGGCAAGGGAACTGAGGCGGAGAAAGAGGAAGGTGGTCCCTGTTGTGTCTCTGCAGAGGGTTGGGCAGTAGGTGGCAGCAGAGCGCTGCTCCTGAAGCTCGCCCAGCGGCTGCCGGAGCTGGCTGCCCTCAGACCACCAGGTGGTGGCAGGTTCTAACAAAGCTCCTTCTGGGATGGGGAGGCATCTGTTCTGCTATCATTACCTCTGAGGGCTCAGTGTCCCCATCTATACAGAGAGGAAATTGTATCCCAATTATCTCCAAAGAGCCATTGCAGCTCAAATACCATCTCAAGTAGACAGGTGGCCACTAAAATCTAAATGCCCCCAAATCAAATATAATGTTTCTCTCCTCCCCACCCTGGAAAAACAAAAATACCCCCACCACCACAATGAAAAAAACATACACAAAACAAACAAACTGCACTAAAAAGCCCCACTGTAATAACCCTATTTAAAGTAAGTATAATGGCACTAACCGGTTTGGCTCAGTGGATAGAGTTTTGGCCTGTGGCCTGAAAGGTCCCAGGTTTGATTCCGGTCAAGGGTATGTACCTTGGTTTCGGGCATATCCTCAGTAGGAGGTGTGCAGGAGGCACCTAATCAATGTTTCTAACTCTCCCTCTCCCTCCCTGTAAAAAAAAATCAATAAATTATATTTAAAAAAATACGTATAATGGCCTGGCTATGTGCCCAGGTTGCAGGCTTGATACCCAGTAGGGGGCATGGAGGAAGCAGCCAATCAATGATTCTCTCTCATCATTGATGTTTCTATCTCCTTCTCTGAAATCAATAAGAATATATTAAGAAAAAAAGTAAGTATATGGGATATCACAAAACTGAGCCACATGTGTAATTTCAAATTTTCTAGTAGCCATATTAATAAAATATAAAAATGAAATTAATTTTAATGTATTTTATTTAACCTAATATATTCAAAATATTTTAAACATTAATCAGTATAAAAATCAAGATATTTTACTTTTTTTAAATTAAATCTTTATTATTCAGATTATTACATTTGTTTCTCTTTTTTCCCCCTCCATAGCACCCCTCCACCCAGCTCCCACCTTTCCCTCCCTCCCATTGATCTCATCCATAGGTGTATGATTTTTGTCCAGTCTCTCCCTGTACACCCCTCACCTCTTTCCTCCTGAGAATTATCAGTCCACTCCCTTTCTGTGCTCCTTATTCTAGTATATTCACCAGTTTATTCTGTTGATCAAATTTTTAATTCACTTAATTTTTAGATTCACTTGTTGATAGATATGTAATTGTTGTTCATAATTTTTTGTCTTTTACCTTTTTCTTCTTCCTCTTCTAAAAGAGTACCTTTCAGCATTTCATATAATACTGGTTTGGAGTTGATGAACTCCTTTAGCTTTTTCTTCTCTGTGAAGCTCTTTATCTGCCCTTCAATTCTGAATGATAGCTTTGCTGGATAGATTATTCTTGGTTGTAGGTTCTTGCTATTCATCACGATGAATATTTCTTGCCACTCCCGTCTGGCCTGCATCGTTTCTGTTGAGAAATCAGCTGACAGTCGTATGGGTGCTCCCTTGTAGGTAATAAACTGTTTTTCTCTTGCTGCTTTTAATATTCTCTCTCTGTCTTTTGCTCTTGGTATTTTAATTATGATGTGTCTTGGTGTGGTCCTCTTTGGATTCCTTTTATATGGGGTTCTGTGTGCTTCCTGGACTTGTAAGTCTATTTCTTTCACCAGATGTGGGAAGTTTTCAGTAATTATTTCTTTAAATAGGTTCTCAGTATCTTGCTCTCTCTCTTCTGGCACCCCCACAATTCTGATGTTGGTACACTTGAAGCTGTCCCAGAGTCTCCTTACATTATCTTCACATTTTTGGATTCTTTTCTCTTCTTGCTTTTCCAGTTGAATGTTTTCTGCTTCTTTATATTTCAAATTTTTGACTTGATTCTTGCCTTTCTCTAGTCTGCTGTTAGGACTCTGTATAATAGTTTTTATTTCAGTCAGTGTATGTTTAATTTCTAGTTGGTCCTTTTTCATCTTTAGTTGGACTTTTTCCATCTCTAGTTGGCTCTTTTGCATCTCTAGTTGGTCCTTTTTCATCTGTTCTTGGCTCTCACTAAGTTTATCCAACTTTTCTAGCATATTCTTGAAAAACCTTATAAGCGTGGTTTTCAACTCTATATCCAGTCGTTTTTTTCCCTCCATTTCTTTTGTTTGTGATCCCTTCCCTTGTCTCAGCATTTTCACTGTGCCGGGGAAACTTCTGTGTTGAATTCAGCCTTGTGATAGCAGACTTGCAAAACGAAAGAAGCCTCGGTTGAGCTTGGGAGGGTGGAGTCTCAGGGCTTAAGGGACCGCCTTGCCTTCCAGTCAGTCCCGCCCTCCACGGCCCCTGAGTCTCACGTGACTGGGTAATGGCTGGAGCGGTCCCTGTGCGCATGTGCCTGCAGTGCCTCTAACCGCTGCCTTTCCGGCTCCCCTGCGCACCAGGACCACACGAGTCTAGGTCCCCAGGGTTTCGCCCGAAACAGGGGCCCAGTGGACTCAGAAGTGGCGCAGTTGGGAGGGTCTGTCTCCCGCCCACTCGCGAAAGCCAGCGGCACAATCAGCAATCCGTCCTCCGCGTGGTGCCGTGCGTGACCAGACCTCCGATCCTTTGCAACTCCCCTAAATTTCCGTGCACCTCTCCCTATTCACAGTCCAAACTCACCCCGATCTGGGGTTTAGTGTCGTAGGGTAAGGGGTTCAATGCCGTTGGGAGTCTCCGTTTCCCTCCCGCCAGAGAAAGCCAGCCAGGTTCTCCGGCACCCGCTCTCTCAGCGCGCGTCTCCGTACCTCAGCTTTTTGCAGCTCCTCTGGGTCTCCGTGAGCCCCTCTCTTTCCCTCTAGTTGTAGAACTTCCACTCAGCCAGCTTTCCTGTGGTTCTGGATGATGTCCGTTCTGTCTTTTAGTTGTAGTTTTGAAATTGTGCGAGGCAGCAGTGTAGGTGTTTACCTATGCCACCATCTTGGATTCTCGACACCGATATTTTATATTCTTTTTTTGAACTAAATCTTAGAAGTCCAATGTGTATTTTATACTTTCAACACATCTCAATTTGCTACTACACTTAATCTTAGCCAAAGGCCGAGAAGCGATCACATCTCAATTTGAATTAGCCATGTCTTAAGGTTTCAACTGCCACATCTGGATAGTGGCTGCTGTATTAGAGAGCACAGCCCTAGAATATTAACAATTAATGGCAACCATTTGTTGAGATAGGTTTTGTGCTGAGTGTTTTATATTCATTTTTAATCCTCACAATAACCTGTGAAGGATGTAAGATTATAGTCTAATTTTGCAGATGAGGACACTGAGGCCCAGAGAGACTATCTTGGTCCCAGATCATAAGCAAGAGAGTAAGAGTCTTGGCTTTAAACTTGGCTCCATCTGCCTTGAGTCTGGACTCTTAATCTTGACATAATCCTGCCCTGATGGTAGTTATAAGGATGTGCAAACAATGGGCCCTCTGATGGGGATTTCAAATCCAGGGAATGCAAAAGGCTAGGAGCCAACAAGCAGGCCTGTGAGAGGGGCAGGAAGTGAGGCCTTGAAGCCTCCATTCTCCAACCCCCAGTTACGTGCTTGGCATGCAACCAATGACTCTGTCAGGGAGAAATTATGATCTTAGGAAAGTCATGTTTGATGAATAACTGAGCTTGAAAAAAAAATCCTGGCATCAGGAGAAAATGAAAATTAAGAAATGCAGAACAATAAGAATAACCCGCAGATGAGTACAGAAGAAGATAGAATGCCAAGGGACAGGGCGAGGCCCAAAGTGTGGAGGCTACAGGGAGGCAAGCTGTAGCTCTACCTCAGGAAAAATACTGATCATGGAAATGTCAATAACTAAAATGCATTAAGCACTTACCAAGCAATTGTAAGGTAGCATTTTATTTAATCCTCAATCATACTAGGAAATAGGTACAGTGGTACCTCGTGATACGAGTGCCCTAACATACGAGATTTTTGAGATACGAGCCATCGAGCGAGCGATTTTTGCTTTGAAATACGAGCAACATTTGAGATAGGAGTAATCGCGCGTATCGGCCGGCTGCACACGACCCACCAGTTTACCGAGACTCGAGCATCTCATAGTTTCCCACCCCTCAAGGCTACGGAACGAATTAAACTCGAGGTACCACTGTACTGCTGTTATTACCATTTTACAGATAAGGACACTGGGGCACAGGATGCTAGTAGGTAGCAGAGTTGAGAGTCAACCAGAGCAATTTGGGCTGGAGTCCATGCTCTGGATTGCCATGCTATCCTAGAATGGGCTGCTCACATAGGGAGTGAGCTCTCTGTCTTCGGAGGTGTGCAAGCAAGCCACCAGGAAATGCTCAAGAAGGGTCATTCTTGAGTAGGACAGAAGCCGGGTGAACTGATATTAAATTTGTATGCAGAGTAATAGAGATAGAAATTGCCCACCTGAAACAAAGATTGGGAAGGAATTCCATCTGCTTTTCTAATTCATCCCCTTGGCGATGGAGGCCACAGGAGGCATGACCTTCCCTAAGACTGGTTCAAGTGAGTAAAGGGTCTGTGGGAGGCAGGTGATGTGGTAACATGGGCTCTGCAGACAGCTCAGACCTGGGTTCAAATCCTGGGTGTACCACTTATTAGCACTTAGGATTTGTATATCTCATTAAAATGGGAAAACACAGAATAATTTATACTCAATCAAGGAGATGACACAGAGTTCCACTAAGAGGGAATGAAAGTCAGGGGCCAAAGCCTTGGTGTAATTTGGGAAGTTTCACTTCTTCCTCAAATGGGGTTGTTGGTGGCAGCGTTTGGGAAATGAGCGTCCAGGCTGAGGAAGGTCTGCGTGCAGGGAGCTGGTTTTGCTGCCCTGGAGGAGAGGTACTCCAGGGGCCACTCCTGCCTGGGGAGGAGGCTGGCAGGCAGAGCGACCTTGCTGTAGAGGGACAGCTCTGTGGAAGCACCTGACAGAGGACCCCCTACCCCTCTTGCTGGCTTCACATCTTCCCCTCCCAGTCACCTCCCAACCCAATTTGCAGACCTGTACCTGTCAAGGTCTCTCATGACTCCATGTGGCCAAGTGCAGGAACATTTCGTGGTCCTCATCCGCCTTGTCATCTTAGCGGTAGTTGACACAATTGACACTCCCTCCTTCACTCCTTTATTGGGATTTGCGATTGCACTCTCTCCCTGACCCCTCCTCCCACTGGTCAGGGCTGCTCTTCCATTCAATCTCTAAATATTGAGAGCCCCCAGAACTCAACCCTAGTCCCATGGTCTTAATGCCGTCTGCAGGTTGATAATTCACAAATGTATGTTCGTTTTGTAAGTTTCAGTTCAGTACCTTTAACCATCCACTAGATGTCTACACGTGGGTGTCACACAGAATACAGCTGGAACTAAGCTCTAGTGTCTACCTGTTCTGGACTGTATTCTCTCAATCTTCCCCATGTCAATGAATGCCACCATCCATTGGTGCCCCAAACCCAGGCACCTCACTTCCACAGCAAATCCTGACATTTCTACCTTCAAAATAGCTATTGAATCTGTCTACTTCTCCCACCTCCCACTACCTGAAGTCACCACTATCTCTTCTATTACTTCAACTTCTAACTGGTTTCCTAGCTCCTACTCCTGCCCCCTTTAAATCTATATGCCACACATGGTTTTAAGACATAAACCAGACCCAGCCTCTCCCTGCCTGATATTCCCTCTATTGGCTTCCCATTGTTCTTGGAATAACATCCCAGCAGCTACGAGGCCTGCACAACTTGGGCCCGGTCTGGCCCTTCAACCACATCTGAAACCACTCTACTTTGCTCACTACGCTAAGAGGCACTGCACTTCTTTCTGTTCCTAAAATGTGCCAAGCACTTCCTGTTCCTAAGAATGACATCATCTCCGTCACCCAAGTAGGAAAGCTCAGCAGCATCTCCCCTGACCCCCACCCCTATCTAGTCTGGCGCAGGTTGTATGGACTGTCCTGGCAGTTTTACTCTTCATCCCCTTTCTCGCATGCTCCCAGCCGCCACCTCCATCAGGCTACCTGTCCAGCCTGACTTCACCACGGTCTCTGACTTGTCTTCCTGCCTGCAGGCTCAGCTGTGACCTGACCCCAGCCACAGATTGACCCCTGACCCTACCCCTAAGCCCAACCCCAGTCAGAATGGTTGTCTGGTCTCTAACTCAGATCTGACTTCTGCACCACCAGAGACTGGACTCAGTCCACGTCAGGTATCTCCCAAAGCCCCTGTATCCAGTGCCTGGCCTAGGACTGGTGCTTAATACAGTGCTAATGAGTCAGAGGGGAGGCCTCAGTTAGACCTGCCCAGGGGCACTATTAGAGATCTCATGTCCAAAGGCCATACTTATCTGCCGATGGCACCTTGCCCTGGAGAAGAGTCGGGGAGTCCCAGGTCCTGAATTGGTTATAGAACATCTGACTTTGGGCAAATCAAATTTTCTCCTGGCTTAATCGCTCCCTTCAATAAGATGGGAAGGAGCAATGCAGCTAGTCTCTTTCTCCCAGAAAAACAGCTTTTTTTGTTACAGCGTTTCTCTATCCAGGCTCTTCTCGGACCTTTACAGCAGTCACCTGTGGCTGTTGGGCTTATCCCCAGTATGTAGATTCTCGACATAGCAGCCTGGGCCCCCCTTTAACATTTTTTTAAATGTTTTTTTTTGTTTTTGTTTTAATTTCAGAGGGGAAGGGAGAGGGAGAGAAATACTCATCAATGATGAGAGAGTATTGATTGGCTGCCTCCTGCATGCCCCACATTGGGGATCAAGTCCACAACCCTGGCCTGTGCCTTGATTGGGAATTGAACTGTGGCCTTCTGGTTCATGGGTCGATGCTCAACTACTGAGCCACACTGGCTGGGCAGTGGGCCTCTCTTTTAAAACACAAGTCAGATCATAGTACTTCTCTGCTCAAAGCCTTCCCAGGGTTCCTGTTTCACTCAGAGTAAAAGCCAAAGTCGTGTTGGTGGCTATATCATCTGGCCCCATACCTCAGTGATGCTACTCCAGCCACAGTGGCCTCCTTGCTGTTCCTCAGCCACGCCGTACACATGCCCACCGTGGGAACTTTCCTCTGGTGTCCCATCTGACCTGGGCTCTTCCTGCTGACATGGGCTCTTGGTCAGCTGCCTCACCTCCTTCAGGCCTGTGCTCAAATCTCACCTTGTCAGTGAGGCTCATCCTGACACCCTACAAAGTACTGCAGCCTGCCTCCCTTCTGCTGCCCTTTTTCTATTTCATCGCTTTCTAGCAAACCAGCTGGTTTACTTGTCTCCTGCTAGAATGTAAACTCCATAAGGGCAGGGATGCTTGTCTGCTTTGTTCATCCACGTGGTCCAAACACCTAGCACAGTACCTAGCACAAAGCAGATGTGCAGCCCCTGGATCTGGCTGAAATGCACTAGGGTCCAAAGGGCTCCCACGCAGAATGATGGCTGGGTCATGTGGAGTGGCAGACAGGGTAGACGTGCACTGCCTCCCTGCCACCTGGGCGGCTCTCGGGGGATCAAGGAGGAGAACAGGATTGGCTGGAGGTGTCAGGAGACTTTACCTCCTGGTTCACCCAGGTAAACTGGCAGGAACTCAGACCTCTGGAGCCTGGAGTGAGTGCCCAGACCAAGGCAGGATAGGTGTCCCGACTTAGACTAGTTTGAGGGGGACAGTACAGGAGGACACGCCCAGGAAGGTGCAGAGGGAGAGGAGGAGGCCCCTTTGGCTTTGTTGAGGAGCTCCAAATCTCTGTGTATTGGTGACAGGGTCCCAGATTCCTATGTAACAAGTTTACAGAAAAAAACTGTATCACTAAATTATCTAATATTTATTGCATTCTTAGTCTCTATATCAGGCATATGTATTCAATTATTCAATTCTCACAGCAACCCAATGACAGATTCTATTAGTAGGCCCATTTCACAAGCAAGGAAAATGAGGCACAGAGGAGTGAATTTGCTCAAAATTACATATCTGTAAGTGGTGGAGCTGGAATTTTTTCCCAATAAAACTTTTAATATTGGGCATTTTGAATATTACTATACACATTATGAGCCTGTGCTATGAAAGAGCCACTGTCCCCACAAATGTCAGTGTAGCAACAATGGGAATACAGTGCCTTCGCAGATGGCACAGTTCCTGAATAGGGGGGATAGGATTTGTACACAGCTGCCCTTACTTTTCCCCCCAACCCTTTATTATGAAAAATTGTAAACCTCCAGAAAACTTGATGTTTATATACCCTCCACCTAGATTCAACTGTTAATTTAACCATTTGAAAACAAATTTCAAACATCATGTTACGTCACCTCCAACTACTTCAGTTAGTCTTCAGTTCCTAAAAAAAGTATTCTTCTACCAGACTAAAATTTCATCATCACACCTAAGAGAAGCAGTAGTAATTCCCAAATGTCATCTCATATTCAGCCCATATTAAAAATTCCCTAGCGTCTCAAAAATAACCTTTTATAGTTGTTTTTCCCAAACCAGAATCTTGTCAAGATTTATAGGTTGCGTTTGATGATGTGTTTTTAATCTTTTAAAATATAGAACCTTCTCCACATATCTCCCTTTTTCTTTTTTTTTTCTTTTTAAAAAAATATATTTTATTAATTTTTTACAGAGAGGAAGGGAGAGGGATAGAGAGTTAGAAACATCGATGAGAGAGACATCGATCAGCCGCCTCCTGCACACCCCACACTGGGGATGTGCCCGCAACCAGGATACATGCCCTTGACCGGAATCGAACCTGGGACCTTTCAGTCCACAGGCTGACGCTCTATCCAC
The DNA here is from genome assembly GCA_011751065.1 of Lasiurus cinereus. Lineage (NCBI taxonomy): Eukaryota > Metazoa > Chordata > Mammalia > Chiroptera > Vespertilionidae > Lasiurus > Lasiurus cinereus. Next base: position 16,309,926 of record JAAGEH010000434.1, read on the forward strand.
TGAGCCAAACCGGTTTTGGCTCTCCCTTTTTCTATGACATAGATACTTTGGTGGGGATAGTGGTTGTAGACTGTCCCCGGACTTGTCTGTTTCCCTGCAGTGTTATTGAACTTGTTCTTCTGTCCCTGTGTTTACTGTAAACTAGAATTTAGGTCCAAAGGCAGATCTAGGTTAATGCTTTTGTAGCCAAGATACTTCTCAACTGATGCTGAGCATTTTTCCCCCTTAGGAAGCACAGTGTCAGGTGGTGCCCCCACCGGTGATGCTGAGTTTGATCACTTGGACCGACAGCAGGACTGCACCACTGCAAAGTGCCTGTCCCTTGTGGCCATCAGTAAGGACCTCTGGGATGATTCTTTGGCACGTGAATATCCTGTCACCCCCCAAACATTTGTCCCATGGTTTTGGCACTGATTGGTGGTCTTAGACTGAATTATCACAGTGGAGGTTATAAATAAGTGATTTTCTAATTATACCTATTCTTTTAAATAATTTAACTTGCATTCTTCTATAAAGAAGAATTTTTCCTCATCCACTGGGGTTGAATTATAGTCCCTTCTAAAGAGGCAGGGTAAATTATTCTGATTGATGCTGGAATTGTCCCGTATTTGATTGGCAAGTGCCCCCTTCAAGTTGGGCCTGGAGTCTCTCTTACAAATCCCAGTGGTCTTTGAACACTCTTTTGCTTTCCGCAAAAATGATTATCTCCGACTCATCTGTATTCTTTCTTCCTCAGCTCTGCGATTTGCCACTTTGGAACTGGGATGTGATTCCAGGAAGTCTGCCTCAGAGCTCTTTTGTTTGACACTCCTGTCTACTGCAGGGGCCAATAGTGGCTCTGTGTGACCCTGGGCCAATTCCTTTCCCCTCTCAGAGCCAGACTTTCTCTGGATGAACAATGAGGGGAGCTGAATTCTGCCTTAACCTTGAACCCCTGCTAAGGGTACGACAGATACCAAGCCTTCCTTCTTGTCACCTCTGTCTCCTTCCGCAGTTAGGGAGGGGGGTGGGATGGGGCTCCTCCACTGGGCAGTGAGGCCTGTCTGACACCTGAGACCTCTTATCTTGTTATAAAACTTGCCCACCCTGGGAAGCTTGGTTTCGGGGGCCCACTCTTCTGGCTGGAATTATGTCTAGCTTTCTGAAGGCAAGGACAGGATGATCTTTGGGGTCACCTTCAGCCTTGGCCTAAAGACCGCCATTTTGTTATCAGTCAGTTTAGAATCAATTGACTTTGATGCAATTTTTTCTTTATTGTAAATTGAGTTTTACTTTGTTCCAACATTATTCACATATTTAAAGAATCAAATATTGCCGAGACCGGTTTGACTCAGTGGATAGAGTGTCAGCTTGCGGACTGAAAGGTCCTGGGTTCAATTCCGGTCGGGGGCATGTACCTTGCTTGCAGGCACATCTCCACTGTGGGGCGTGCAGGAGGCGGCTGATCGATGTCTCTCTCTCATCCATGTTTCTGACTTTCTATCTCTCTTCCTTCCTCTCTGTAAAAAATCAATAAAATATAAAAAAGAAAAAAAGAAAGAATCAAATATTTCTCTAAGGCTGGCTGTAAAAAATAGCAATTCCTTACCTTCCTTTTCAAAACTTTTTTAGCCAATTTTTGGGGTACTTACCTCCATATTCTGAATAACTTTTGGTATTGTGACTTCCTGATTTTTCTGTTTTAAACATTATCTGGTTGGCTTTGCAACTATGGAGGATGAATATTTAGCTCTCTTTCCTGCACTATCCCTCTAGGTTACTCTTCCTGTCCTCCATCTCCTATATGCCTCTATTATACATTTGGGTAGATCAGTATTCAGCGTTTACCATATTATGACAATGTAAATGCTCTTCATAGCTGAGCTACATAGTATATTGAGATAATGGTTCATCTCCTCTAACTTTTATTTTCCTAAGTGTTAAGAGTTGTTTTGGTTTTACATTTGTTTAATTTTCTATTAAATTATCATAATTCAACCTCATACTCTCCAAAAATTATCTATCTTACCTGTCATTACATTCGGACCTATCAGCTATCTATCAGTTTATCGTGTTGAGGAAATGTCTTTTAGAGCCTTCAGGCCTGATCCAATGTGGATCTGTTGCTTTACTCCTGGGATTTTTCTATTCTGTTATCCTGAGGGTCCCTATTCCCTCTTGTGAGCTGAATTTGTTTCCCGTGTCCCTCCTTCATTGTGGTTGAGCGTATCTTTCTGAGGCTAAAAAAGCAAACTTTTTGATACTGAATGTCAGGAAATATCTTACCACCCTCACCTATTTGTTATGTTGGCTTAGGAAAGATTCTAGAGTGGAAATCATTTTCCCATAGAATTTTGAAGGCATTACTTCATTATTTTCTGTTTTCCATTGTTGTTAAAAAGTCCAAAGTCATCCGATTCCTGGTACTTAAAAAAAAAAAAGATTGCTGCTATTTGTCTTTTTTCCTTTCTGGCAGTTTGTGGAATTTTCTTTTTGTCTTTATTTTTTTTCTGAAACTTAGTGAGTTTCTGATGTGCTTTAGTGAGAAATTATTTTCATACCTTGTTCTTAGTATCACTGCACCCATTCAGTTTGGGAATTTATGTCTGAGTCCTGGAAATTGTGCTGAATTACTTCACTTGATGATTCCTCCCCCCACATTCTCTCTGTTCTCTATTTCTGAAACTCTGATATTTGGCTGTTGGGTCTTCAGTTCTCTTACTTTTTCTCTCTGATTTCTTTCTTTTTATCTCTATGGTCTACATTCTGGGAGATTGGGGGGAAAAAACTTCATTTTCCATCTACTGATAGTTTAATATCTGCCCTTATATTTTTAAGTTTAAATAGCTGTGGTAATACTACTTATATCTTCATAGCATCCTAATTGTGTTTCATGTGTGCAATGTGGTCCTTTGTCTCCATTTGTTTCCCTTATGGGGCTTTTTGGGGGGTTTGGTTATTTGTTCATTCCCTTTTATATTAGAAGGTTTCTTCTTTTTTAAAAAAATCCTCTCTTGAGGATATGTTTTTATTGATTTAAGAGAAAGAAGAAGGGAGGTGGGGAGAGGGAGAGAGAGAGAGAGAGAGAGAGAGAGAGAGAGAGAGAGAGAGAGAGAGAGAGAAACAATGATGTGAGGAACATTGATTGGTTGCCTCCCCATACATGCCCCTACTGGCGATCAAACCCAAAACCTAGGTATGTGCCCTGACTGGGAGTCAAACCTGCAATCTTTTTGGTGTATAGCACAACACTCCAACCAACCGAGCTGCCAGTACTGGAAGGTTTCTTCTAACATAATCATGATCCTTGGTTGTCTAAAAGCCAAGAGGAAGCTGTGACCCATGAGTAGCCCGTATCCAAAGAGTTTCCCTTTAGGATTATCTAGTTGGATAATGTCAGATCTTTAGGTCATTCCTCTTGGGATGATCATGCTCCCCTGAGAAGGATTCTCCCATTTATTGCCTTAGGGGAGAAGGCCTGGTTTCTGACATTCTGGGAGCTGGGTGGGGCGCAGGCTGGGACTCTCAGCTTCAGGACCAGGCTCATGCCCTGGGCTGTGTCTGGGGATAACTTTCAGTCTCTTCTCAAGCAAGGGAGGGGTGCTTGGGGAAAGGACACAGGTATCCAACTGTTTCATAAACTTCTAACCAATTCTCCTCTTTCTTGCCCCATCTTTACTCCCATCCAGGTGCCCAGTACCCCAATTCCTGAGTCTCTTCTGCCACAGAAATAGGCGGTTGTCAGCATTTCTAGCTGCAGGTTTAGGATTCAGCTTTCTGGGGTGTGCTAAGGATGTTACTTCTATGCTACCTGTTTTCCAACTTCCAAAATTCTGCTGCTATTTTTCTTATTTCCTGTTTCGTTGTCCTTATAGATTTACATATATAAACAAACAAAAATCCCACAAGTCTGTAATTTAGTGATAGAGGCAAAGTGAGAGGAAGCAAAGGCATGTGTGTTCTAGCCATCATTACATCTTTTTTTTTTAAAGTAAGGAAATAACATTCTTTTTTAAAAAAATATATTTTATTGATTTTTTTTACAAGGAGGAAGGGAGAGGGATAGAGAGTTAGAAACATTGATGAGAGAGAAACATCCATCAGCTGCCTCCTGCACGCCCCCTACTGGGGATGTGCCTGCAACCAAGGTACATGCCCTTGACTGGAATCAAACTTGGGACCTTTCAGTCCGCAAGTCAATGCTCTATCCACTGAGCCAAACCGGTTTTGGCACAAGAATTCAATTGAGCTGTAATTCACATATTAAAACTTAAAATTATATGTCAGTGGTTTTCTGTATATTAACCAAGTTGTGCAACCATCACCACTAATTCCAGAATATTTTCATCACCTCCAAAGGAAACCCTTTACCCATTAGCAATCATTCTCCATCCCTATCTACCCCTAGCCCCTGCTAACCACTAATCCATTTTCTGTCCCTATGGATTTGCCTATTCTAGACATTTCACAAAAAATGGAATCACAGTGTGTAGCCTTTTGTGTATGGTTTATTTCACTTAACAGAGTGTTTTCAAAATTGATTTTGTGGCACAAATCAATTTTTCATTCCTTAAAAAAAAGTTGCCTTGGCTGGGTGACTCAGATTAGAGGGTCATCCCAATAGCCAGGGTGTGGGTTTGGATCCCTGGTCAGGGCACATACAGGTACCAACCTATGAATGAATGAATGAATGAATGAATGAATGGGTGGAACAACAAATAGATGTTTCTCTCTCTAAAATCAATCAATTAAAAGTAAGTTCTACTGAGATATTAATTCCTGTTTATGGCTAAATAATATTCCGCTATACAGGCATACCACATTCTGTTTACCCACTCATTAGTTGATGGATATTTGAGTTATTTCACTTTGGGGCTATTATGATTTTTGGTGCTGTGACTATTTGTGTAAAAGTCTTTTTGTGGATATATGTTTTCATTTCTCTTGTGTAAATATCTAGGAGTAGAATTACTAGGTCATATGGTACCTCTGTGTTTAACTTTATCAGGAATTGGCAAATTGTTTTCCAAAGTAGCTCTACAATCTATACTCCCATTAGCAATATATGGGGATCCCAGTTTCTCTACACCCTTGTTGATACCTGTTTTTATCTCTCTTTTTCATTAGAGCCATCACAGTGGGTGTGAGTGGTGCCTCATTTTGGTTTGGTTTTGCATTTCCATGATGGTTAATGACTTTGAGCATGTTTCATATGCCTGTTGGATATCTGTATGTCTTTTTTTGAGAAATGTATCTTCATGACCTGTGCCCATATTTTGATCCAGTTGTGTGGTGTATGAATTCCTTATATATTTTGGATATCAACCCCTTATCAGTTATATTATTTATGAATACATTATAACATTCAGTAGGTTGTCTTTTCATTTTGTTGATGATTCCTTTATTGTGAAGATTTTTAGTTTGATTTTTTTGCTTATTTTTGCTCGTTTTTCTTGCTTGAGGGGACATATCCAAAAAGATATTAAAAAAACTAATGCCAAGTATTTTGCAACCTATGTTTTCTTCTAAGAATTTTATGGTTTCAGGCCTTATATTTAGGTCTTTAATCCATTTTGAGTTTATTTTGTATATGGTGTAAGAGAGTGGTCCAATTTCCCCAAATTCATTGTTGAAGAGAGACCGTCATTTCTCCATTGTATATTCTTGCCTCCTTCGTTGCAGATTAATTGATCTTATAAGCAAGGCTCTATTTCTGGGCTCTCTATTGTGTTCCATTGATTTATGTCTGTTTTTGCACCAATACCAACCCATTTTTTAATTTTCATTCTCACCTTAAGAGTGAGGATATTTTTTCCATTGATTTTTAGAGAGAGTGGAAAGGAGGAGGAGAGAGAAGGAGAGAGGGAGGGGGGAGAGAGAGAGGAAAGAGAGAGGAGAAATAGTAACATGAAAGAGACATATTGATTGGTGCCTAGACCCGGACCAGGTACACATATCTGCAACCCAGATATGTGTACCTGGCTGGGGAATCAAACCCATAACCCTGTGGGGCACAGGCCAGTGTTGGCCAGGGCCCATTATGTTTTGATAATTACAGATTCGTAATATAGTTTGAAATCAGGGCAGAAACTATCTTAGTAAATATTTGAATAATAACGCTTTCATTTCTTTGGCATTTCTTATTGTGCCAGGCTCTGGGCTAAATGCTTTATTTAATCTGACAACTCTGGAAGTTTAGTATTATTCTTGTTACTTTAAAAGGAGAAACACAATATACAAAGAATGAGGAACTAGCTCAGGTCACACAGCTAGGATGTTTCTGATTTGGAATTAGAGCTCAGGTCTGGTTAAATCAAAAGCCATGTTTGCCAAAACCAGTGTGGCTCAGTGGATAGAGCGTCAGCTTGCGGACTGAAAGGTCCCAGGTTCGATTCCCGTCAAGGGCATGTACCTTGGTTGCGGGCACATCCCCAGTAGGGGGCATGCAGGAAGCAGCTGATCGATGTCTCTCTCTCATCGATGTTTCTAACTATCCCTCTTCCTTCCTCTCTGTAAAAAATCAATAAAATATATGAAAAAAAATCAATATATTAAAAAACACACACAAAAAAACCATGTTTGTTCTCCCTCCCCTGCACACACATCCCCACCAATTCCAATACATATATACTGTCTCCCTTCACTCTTGAAATAGGAGATTCACTGAATCTTAGACCCACAAAGTTTTTAAATTTAAAAAATTTTATTAATGCTAAGTTAAAAACACACAAAAGATACAAGATTAATAAAACAAACATTGTATACAAGCCACAGATAAGAAGTAAAACCTTGCCAACACAGTTAAATCTCCCTTGGGTATCCTTTCCCAGTCCCTACTCCTTTCCCCCCCGCCTGAGTTTGAACCACACAAGTTGAGCCTGAGGAGGAAAAGGGAAGAGTGGTTAAAAAGGTGGGCTTCACCAATTACTAGAGGCAGGATCCTGGGCAAGCACATAGCCTTTCAAAACCTGCATGTCTCTATTTGTAATGGATATAATAAAATAATACAGTCCTCAAAGGGTCACTATAAAGTTTAAATGGGAACAAAGCATGTAAACCAATTAGCACAGGGCCTGGTACAAAGGTGGGCTTAGTACAGGGCGGCAAGTGTTAGTACCAGAGACTTAAACCATAGACTCAGGTTTATAAAATGCTTGAGTTAGAAGAGAGCAGAGGGAACACTAAATCCAACTTTCCTCCCCTATTTTGAGATAACATAACTGAGGCCAGAGAGATGGAGAGGGACTTGTCTAAGCTTACAGAGGGTGAGCAGCTTCTTTCTGCATCCAGATAGCTATGGGTGAGGAGGAGAGGCGAACAAAGGTATTTTCTGCTTCAAAATGATTTTTTTTTTGTCTAGGGAGTGAGGTTTCTCGAAGCATTCAAAGAGCCTTATGAATCTAAAGGTCTGCCCAGAAACAAGTGATGAGAGCACCGGACAGCCAATAAGAACATGCTGGCCTTTCTACCTGCCTTGGACGCTCCCCCTCCCTATCCTGCTCCATTAAAGGCAGCTTTGCCCAAGTCAGGGTATTTCCAGCTCTGTGGCTTTCACTTCTACTTCTACCAGGTGGCCTCCTGTGGACGAATCAGATTTCTCCTCAGCCCCAACTTTCAGAGGTGAGCCAGGGGTTCAGCGTCTCAGACACACAGGCAGCAGCGGCGGCAACAGCAGAGGCAGCAAGAGGCTTGGGTTAGACCAGAGGCGCAACCATGGACGACCAGCGCGACCTCATCTCCAACCATGAGCAGCTGCCCATGCTGGGCCAGCGCCCCAGAGCCCAGGAGAGGTACGTGGGAACAGTAGAAGAGGGCACACAAGTCCTGGGAAGGAGCACCAGACCGGAGTCCTGGGAGGTGTAGAGTTAGGCTCTGACTCGGACAATGTCTGGGTGGTTTTGAGCAGGTCTCTGGCCTGCCCTGGACTTCGGTTCTCCCTCCGGTAAAATGAGGGAGCTCCCGTAGTGTGGAGCTTTTAACTTTACGTCATGTATGTCTCTTCTGAAAATCAGAAAAGAGCTCCGGACTTTCTCCCTAGAGTTTCACACATTATCAGGCGCTTGATGGAACGTGCTGAAGCTGGGCCATGAACCCTAAGTTAGACATCGTGGACTGGATTTTAAAAGCGTTATAGATCGTAGATGGAGGGACAAAGGTTCTAAAAGATTTGGTAGAGCAGCTCATCTTAGAGGAGTTCCCTCCTACTAACCATGGATGGGCATCCGTGTTTGTATCAAGAATAGAGTAGACAGAGACATCAGCCATCACAGGAGGGATTGAGCTGTTAGAAGGAGGTCAAAAACGGGCAAGGGGATCTCTGGCTAAATTTCTAGAAGGTGCTGAGGGTTGATGTGGATTGTGTTCTGCCCATGCCCCTCTCCCTTGCATTAAGGGTACCCCTATGCCCCTCTGCCAGCCTTAAGACAGTCTCACCCATGTGTTTCCCTGAATAAAGGGGCGTGGCTAGAGTGCAATTACTGAATGTCCCCTGCTCTCCCCAATCTCCAAAAATTAATTTGTAAATTGTTGGGACTTATTGATGTCAGCTGTTGCCAGGCAGAAAGGGGTTTGAGAGAGACACTCAGGATCTGCATTCTGGGGCATAGGTAACCAGATACAGACCATTAGAGCAGTGGTCTGTGAAAAACCTGGGGGAGTCCTATGGCTAGGACGGCCAGCCAGCTCTCTTGTGATGGCTGGATTCTGGTACAGGTTCTGCACTGCCACATGTGATTTGGATAAATTACTGCTTCTTTCTGGGTCTCAGTAATAATAAAGACAATAGTCCTGATAATAGTTCCCATTCACTGTGTACTTGTTACCAGTTTTCAGCCCCTGCTAGTAATGGTGGACACATAACTAAATGCTAAACTCAATCCTAATTCTCACAGTAACCCTGAATATACTACTTTTATTCTCATTTTTACATGAATTTAAAGCTCATTTTGGTAAGCAACTTACCTAAGTTATCTTAGCTAGTGAATATTGGAGATAGAATTTGAACCCAGGACTAGTCTGGTTTCAAAGTTTGAGCTGACTACCCCCTTCTATAAGTACAATTTGCAGAGCAGGGAGGTGGGACCTGTCTGGCTCAGGCCACCCAGTGAGATGTAGACCTACTGTGGGCTCCAGGATGCCCCTTCTCCCCCTTCTCAAATCCTTCTGTTTTTCCTTTTAGTTCAGTTACTGCTTCTAAAACTGGCTCAGCCTTGTGGACTCAAGTCCAGACTTGAGCCAGTTTCAGACCCTTTTGTGAACACTTCTACCTGGCAACATCTGAATCATCATTCCTGCTAGTTCTGGTTGGCTCCCGACTTTGACCAATTACTTTGTTATTGAAGTAGGCAGTGGAGAGGAGGAAATGAAGAGGGGTGATGAGTTGGCCCTGGTCCAGAACCCAGGGTACAGGCATTCAAGATGTATAAAGAGGAAGGAAGTTAGATGTTAAAGTTAACTATTAACTCCCTTGAGAACAGCAGTGTTACCAGTGGAGTGCTATGTGTTAGCAATGGAAGTGAGAGCTCTATCCTCAGGATCTTATTTAATATACCACCATTTGAGATATTCGTACCTCAACTTACTCAGATTATGTGTTCTCATCCTCAATATATATATATCTCTAGATTCTTAGGCCTTACAGGAAACTGAGGTTCAGAGAAGGGAAGGGGCTTTTCCTGAGTTCACATGGTCAGAGGCAGAGCTGGGACTGGACTGGGTGTGGGATTACGGGAGTGGGCATGTAGACAATGAGCTGAAGACCCTGATCCCAGGCAAGCCTCAGGCTTGGGTGGGCTTTCCACCATCTGTAGAGGCTCAGAAAGGCCAAGAATGGGATTTGTTTCCCTCCTGTCTGGTCTCCTCCTTTCCCCACAGAGTTTTCACTTTCTCCTCCTAAAATAACCATCTCTTGGGCATGGGCTTGGCCTTGGCCCACAAAGTGCAAAGGGCTGGCGAGCAGGAAGCCAGTGAGAATGAGCTGTGTCTGTGATGCCAAGAGTTACGAGGCAAAAGGCTGCCCTGGAGTCTCCTAAACCTCCTTGCTGGTTGCTGGAGTAAATAGGGCACAGACTCATCCTGACAGAGTCTAATGGGGTCCTAGCAGGGCCACCCTGGGGTGAGGTCGGAAGAACAGGCCAGGAGCTCTCCTGGTGCCGGGGCAGGATCATAACACCCTCCACCTCCCATACTGTAACTTACGCATGTGCCCCCACACTGCATCCAAGGCAATAGCTGCTAGGGCTCCCTGAGGTCTGGCCACCTCACTGTGCGGCAAGCCAGTCCCAAGAACATGAGAAATTCCTCCAGGTCGCCCAGCTTTGGCACCGTACTCCTGCAGAAATCCCTTCTGAGTGAATACTACCCTTTGAAATACTTCCATGCCCTCACTCACCTCTCCAAGAACTACCAAAACTAGAAATGCTGAAGTGAGAGGTACCCAGGTGACAGGGCCAGAGAATAGCAGAGACTTGTTCAAAGACACAGAGTCTGGACCAGTGGGGGTGGTGCTTGGCCTGGCTCCAGCCCGACACCATCCAATGCCCCCAACCTGCTCTTCAAATGGCCAGGCCTCACTTCCCTTTTTCAGGCGGGCCTGCAAGCTCTGCTGTCCGTGTCCCACTTCTTCCCCTTTTCTCCTTTTAATGCAGGGACTGGGCGGGTGGGATGGTAATCCCTCCCCCCCCTCGAGGGCAGGCCTGATCCTGAGGAGATCCCCTGGCAGAGGGAACCTAGGGGACTGAGGCTGGAGAGGACAAGGCACTTGTCCCTGGCTTTTCCCCACTCAGCCTATACCCAGGGGCAGCTCCAGGATTTCAACTTGGAACGCCAGCAATGGTTTGAAGGAGGGGCTGGGGAATGTCTTTAAGCTGCATGTCCACAGGCACTTGTTCGTGTGTGTGTGTGTGTGTGTGTGTGTTAGGGGGAGCTGGAGGTGGGTGGGCTGATGGAAATGGGAGGACACATTCCCCCATTCCCAGCCAGTCCTCAGGGCAGCCACCTCCATGGACTCTCCTGTGACATATCCTCCCTTTCCCCAACAGCAAGTGCAGCCGTGGAGCCCTGTACACAGGCTTTTCTGTCCTGGTGGCTCTGCTCCTGGCCGGTCAGGTCACCACTGCCTACTTCCTGTATCAGCAGCAGGGCCGGCTGGACAAGCTTACAGTCGTCTCACAGAACCTGCAGCTGGAGAACCTGCGCATGAATCTTCCCAAGTGTGCGTGCCCCACCTCCATCCCGCCCCCCCGCCCCGACTCCTCACCTCAGAGCCCCCATTCCTGCACTTGGCTGGGCCCACTGTCCCCTCTGAAGCCGAGCCCCTCCTCATCGGGGTCTGAGATTTTGGGCTCTGGAGAGGAGTACCCTCTTCCCTAGGCACTGGGGCCACACTCATGCTGTACCTCCTGACCCCGCAGCTGCCAAGCCTGTGAGCAAGATGCGGGTGGCCACCCCCATGCTGATGCAGGCGCTGCCCATGGAAGACGTGTTCCAGGGGGTAAGGACAACTGCAGGGCAGTGCAAGGGGACAACGTTATCTAGCCTGGATGGAGGGCAGGGGCCCAGGGGTGGGAGAAGAGCCGACCCAGGAAAAGCCCAGCTGAGGGAGGACAGAGCCACCGCAGGAAGAGGAGGAATCCCAGGGCCGGGCGCCATTCCTAGCATGAGGGCCTGCTCTCTAGTTTACAAGCTGCTGCTCACGCTCCATTGCATCTCACGGTCCCCTCCTATTCCCAAAGCCCTTATGTATGGATAATGTTGTTATTCACAAAATGACCTGCTGTCCACACAGCCCCGGGTGGGAAAGCGTATGCAGATTTGACCAACAAGGACATTGAGGCAGAACGGTAAAGTGACGTGCACAAGCTCTCACATCTGGAGGTGGCAGAGATGGCCTGGGGAGCATCTAGGACTCCAGACTTTTACCCAGGCCCCAGCTGCTGCCTCCGTGCCAGGGGCTGTCCTCTGGGGGCCAGTGCTGATACCCCCACTCTTCCTCTCATAGCCCATGCCAAACGCCACCAAGTACGGCAACAACACAATGGACCATGTGATGCACCTGCTCCTGGTGAGTGGGACCCGGTTGGGTAGCCCTGCCTGCTCACACAAGGCCTGGCACGGCCACACTCCAAGACCCCCTTCGTGCCTGGCTCACAGTAGACATTCAATGTGGGCTCACCAAGTTAGTGAAAGAATGCAAGAGTGGCCCTTCAACTTTGTATGTATTTCAGTCCCGCCACTACCCCCACCCCTTTTTTTGAGTGTTTTGAGATGGAGAAATAGAGGCACCCACTTTTTCCTTTTCAAGTTTTTACTGCATGTCTACTCTGTGCCAAGCACTGCGCAAGGCCTACAAGGGGGAGCAATCAGACCTAGGTCCCAATCGATCCCATGGGGATCCCAGGTTAGCATGAGGGACATGCAGGGGAGGAGGGGGGGCTTTGTGAGGAAAGGTACAGAGGACCCAACCTCGCTAAGGGTGGGGTCCACAGTCTTCCTGGAGGAGGTCGACCTGAAAGGTGAGTAGGCATCTGCAGGAGTGGAACGGTTACTGCAGAACCATGTAACTGGTCCTGGAACCTGGGTCTCCCATCTTCCAGCCTTGGGGTCTTGTCCCTGTGCAGCTAGACTGCCTTTACTGTCTGCCCTCCTCCCAGCTCCATCATGGCTGCGGTCCAGAGTTCAAGCTTGCTGCAGCTTGGGTCCACCCCTCAGAATGGAAGACCAGGGGGGAACATGGGTGGCACATTTAACCTTACTTCCTGCCTGCTACCTTGCAGAAGGCTGACCCCGAGAAGAAATACCCACAGATGCAAGGGACATTCCCAGAGAACCTGAAGCGCCTTAAGAACACCATGGGGGGCCTGGACTGGAAGGTCAGCAGGCTTCCCTGCACTGGCACCCTCTCTCCTGGGGCAGGGCTGGGAAGAAGTGAGGTGAAGGGGGCTGGGGAGGCCATTCTCAGGAAACTGAAGGAGGCTTATCAGAACTTAAAAAAAGCCATCAACACGGAAAAGCACTTGGAGTTGAGTAACCAACTTAACCAAGTACCCTCGCTCTCTAAGGGGGAACCAGAATGCAGCTGGACCATGGGGTGCAGGGGCCCTGCCTGGCCCTCCGTGTCTCTGCCCTTTGGGGCAAAGCCAGGCCGGGTCGGAAGGCTACTGATCCTGACCCTCTGCCTCTGTCCCCTTTAGATCTTTGAGAGTTGGATGCACCAGTGGCTCTTGTTTGAAATGAGCAAGAACTCGCTGGAGGAGAAGCTCACTGAAGGTTCACCAAAAGGTACAGGGAGTTGGGAGCCTTGGCGTGCTAGGGTCCCAGAGCTACAGAAGTTAGAGCCTAGAGCACTCCCTGATGCGACTGGCCTCTCCCAGCCTCTCAACTGTCACTCCTGTCTCTCCTGCCTGTTCCTCTGGGCTTGGCTGCCCCCCTGACCCACAGCCTGATCTGAGGGCCCACAGAGTACAGAGGTCTTGCTTGTGGAGGATGGCTCTGGGCGAGTGGGCCTGGAGCAGAAACCACCTGAAACATCCCAGGAGTCATTGCAATGACCTTCCCACCCCTCAGAGGTCACACAGATAGCGGATGCAAAAGAACCTTTTTTTCCACCTATGGACAGCGTGCACCAGGATTCTCAGCTCTAAAGCCTTGAAGAATGTCATGTTTGATCCTGGTCATAATCTGTCATGCAGCATTGGTCATTTCTTCCCTCTGGGCTTCCGTTTAAGAAGTAGAAAATCAGGGGTCCCTGTGTGCCTCAGATTTTTTCATCACACTCATAGAAAGTACTAGATGCTATCTCAGCCAACTCCCAGCTTATATTTGAATCTCTTCTACAATATCCACAAACAAACCCCCATCTCTACTTGGATACCCCCAGTAACAGAAGCTCAGACTTACCAAGGTATCCATTGCCTTTCCTTAGAAATCAGAATTATAGGTGAAATTCCAAGCATTAATAAGCATGGAGTGTTGGAAGAAATCATCAAATTTTAAAATGAATTACCCACACAGCAATTCACTTCCTCTTTGATTCTGGACCTTGTTGGTCTGGTCCTCAGTTTTCCCATCTGTGCAATGGGTAGAGCGAGTACAGCCAATTGGGCAGAAGGCATTAGGCCCACAGCAGTGATATGTGGATCTCTGTTCTACTGAGACCTTGGCTCAGAGTCTGCTCACTCACTGTCTTCACCATGCCTGTCGCTTCAGTACTGACCAAATGCCTGGAAGAGGCCAGCCGCATCCCCGCCATCCACCCGGGCAGGTTCAAGCCCCAGTGCGACGCGAACGGCAACTATATGCCGCTCCAGTGCTTTGGGAGCATCGGCTACTGCTGGTGCGTCTTCCCCAACGGCACCGAGGTCCCCCACACCAGAAGCCGTGGGCGCCATGGCTGCAGTGGTAAGCGGTGGCCACTGTGCCACGGAGTATCAAAGGAGCAGGAAGGACTAGGAAGGCTGAGGGCCAAGAGGCCCCTCCTGGCACACGTGGCCAGGACACTCGAGGTGTAAGCTTCCGGGGGGCAGCCACTCACCCATGCATCCACCGCTTTGTCCATCTACATCCCTGTGCACTCCTCATCTGTTCGTCCACCTATCATGTGTATATGAGCCTTACATACACTCATCTGATTCTTTCACTGTGACTCTTATCCACCCGTGCACTATCCACTGTGCATCCAGAGGTCCCACAGACCCACCCATTTCATCTCATCACCCTCTTCCTGGCCTTTCTCTCAGTTCCCCAACTACACTTTACTGCCCCATCCAGCACGCATCCTTCCAGGCAGCACGCATCTCCAGGATCGGCCTGTGCACAGGTTGGGGAGAAATAACCCCAGACCCCTCACTGAGGGCACAGTAGCTGGACGTCACGTAACAAATGGCCTTGCTGCTCCTTTGCAGAACCACTGGACATGGAGGATCTGTCATCTGGGCTGGGTGTGACCAAGCAGGATCTGATCCAAGGTAAGGGCCTTTCCAGAGGGAACCCAATCCCCAGTTGGACCAACTCCCTCCTGGGTGGATGCCCAGCACAGCAGGGTCCTGGCCCATTCTCCAGGCCCCTCCCTGGATGTCTACTGCAGAGATGAGGAACAGTGCTGTGGGTGCCTCTATCCGTCAGTACCTGTACCTGGGCAGGAGGCACTGGAGGGTGGAGAGTCTTTAATTGTTCTGAGGCCCCAGGATGCTGGGAAGGGGCAGGGACAATGGCGACTCCAAGCCTAACCTGCTGCTTCTCTCTCTAGCCACCATGTGAGAACAGCAATCGAAGATACCAGCACCCAGTCAGCCTCGTGTGGCTACAGCTTCCTGGCTCTCTTCCGTCCCCCAAATCTAGCCACATAGTCCTCCCCTTACATGCCCTGCTCCCGCCGTCTCCCACCCTGCACCTCATTACGTGAGATTCTGGCACCTGGTTCTCCATCATCCTTGCACAGAAATCACATCAGAACAGCACAGATTAATAATACAGGAGGACCCTGCTGCCCAAGCCCGCATCCATCAGCAGACACACAAGGGCAAGGAGCTGGACCATGAGCTAGGCTGACCCCCATTTCTGACACCACAGCAGCCCCCAACATGGAGCTCCAAGACCTAGACCCATGGACAAGGAGAGAAGGTGCAGGAGAGGGGACGACACTTCTCCCCTCTGGCTTTAGCCTTGGCTTTCCAGCCTACGTAATTGAGGCAAAAGCCACCCTTTCCCTCTCCCCAAAACCAGCCTCTCTACCACAGCCCCTCCTCACTGCCAAAGCCCAGTTCCTTCCACGCAGCAAGCTTGCCATCAGCCCTTAGCAACATGGTTCCTAATAAAAGGTAGTAAGTGGAACACTTTTGGTTCCTGGCTGTTCTGTTGGGATCTGGTTCATTGGATGAAGATCTTGAATCCAATAGTCTGGGTGGGAGGAAGCAACCTGGGAAGCCCAAACACAGATGCCTGTGGGGCCAGGCACAGTTGGTTTCCATGTGTAACCAGAGGCAGAGTCTGCTTCAAAAGGAAGTAGGTTCTTGCCCGAAGTTCTTTAAGCACAGCTCCTCTTGGTCCAGCTTCCACCTCCTCACACCCCCTTATCTTTGCTATATACTAAGACATCAAATGCCACAACACAAGGACCCCAGCAGCTGCAGAAGCCCTTGTTGCCAAATTTCTTGACTTCCGAGAGGAGGCCAAAATCAAAATGTTCTGGGTAAAGTCTCCATTTCAATGAAGCCCACCAGGACTTCTAGACCAACACACTTAGGCAGAGTGAGAAGCTTTGAGGCCCTGTCCAAGGGTCCCCTAGATAAGGGTATAGCTGGATGCTAACCTCAGTCTCCAAGACCTCCCCAGCTCAGTGCTATTTCTGCCCGGCCCCTCACTGTCTTTAGCAGGAGGCTAAAAACCTTGGAGGAAAATCTCCTGACCTGGGAAGTGGGCCTTTGCACTACTGGCCATCGAGTCCTGGAGATGTCCCCCGGAGATACCTTTTGAGTTTATCTACTCCTTGCCTTATTTCAGAGCCTTTGTTGCCTGGATACAAGGGCAACTGAGTGCTGACTGGTTTTCTGTTCCTACTGTGCCCGCCACAGCCATTCTCCAACGGGTACCTCAAAAGGGCCTGCCCACAACTCCAGTCCTAACTGAACTTCAAAAGGTGGCATAGTGCCAAAACCGGTTTGGCTCAGTGGATAGAGTGTCAGCCTGCAGACTGAGAGGTCCCAAGTTCGATTCCGGTCAAGGGCATGTACATTGATTGCGGGCGCATTTCCAGTAGGGGGCGTGCAGGAGGCGGCTGATCGATGTCTCTCTCATCGATGTTTCTAACTTTCCCTCTCCCTTCCACTCTGAAAAACCAATAAAATATATTAAAAAAAAAAAAAAAAAGGTGGCATAGAAAGCCCCCTTCCATTTCTTGCCTTCTGGGTATTTGTCTGGCCTACCCCAGCACCTGGCAACCAACCATGGCCATGCTTGCGCTCCCTCTTAGCTATGCTACCTCCTCCAGGAAGCCTTCCCCACCAGTTTAGTACCAGGTACTTCACTGAGGCAAACTGTCCCACTCAGCACAGCATCCCAGAACCTCGACATGTAGTCAACAAATCCTGAGCAAAGGTTTGTTCACCTCCAAGTGTCAGCCAGACTCCCGAGAATAAGTCAATTGCAAAATGTTTGTCCCGGGTGCACTGGAATTTGCACCTTTCCTTCAAGTCTTTTATTTCCTGAGTTCTTACAAAAAACACAAAACAGGAAAAAACTGACAAGAGGAGGACAAACCCTCAGTATTAGCCAGGGACCAGGGCCGTGGAAGGAGCGGCAGGCTGGGCCTCGCTGGGTCTGCAGGGGGAAGGGGTGGAAGGTCCTGAGGCGGGAGGGGCATGTCACTTAAAAATATATATATATACATCTATATATATATATATCTATATATACTGTACACATCCATATGAGTGTCCTGTGTCAGGACGGAAGTCAGGCGCGGGGTCAGCGAGTGGAGGTCTTGGAACTGGGCACACTCCCTCCTCCTCCTCGGACCAACCTCTGCAGGGCTTGTGGGCTGACCAGCACCGACAGTGCAGCTGGCAATCTTCTTCTGGGGAGGAAGGGGAAATTAAAAATTCATTCCAACCCATGGGGAAGGAAACACATGAGACAGAAGATTTCCTGACTTTTTCTCTGCATCAAAGAGAATCAAATCAAATCAAAACCTGGCATCTAGATGCAAGGAAGAGGCATTAACTACCCACAGTGGACATTAGCACTGGCCACGCCCTGGGAAGTCGGCTGAGTGCTTGACTTCCTAACTTCCCTTACACCGGCCGCCAGTCCAGGCAGGCACGGCAGGCGTGGGACTGCTGGCCTGCTCAGCTCGGAGCACGTTACGCCTTCCTCACCCCCCGGGAAGCACAGGCCCATCAAATGGCTCCTCTCAGGGAAACCACCTTCTTTCCCACAAGCAAATGCCCCCAAGTTACTGATTTCAAGGAAAAGAACTGGACTGCAGGGAGGGAGAGAGGAATTCAAGCCTTACCCTCACCCACAAAGAGGCACCATCCCAGTGCCCATCTCCTAGGCCAGTGGTCAGCAAACTGTGGCTCGAGAGCCCCGGTTTGCCTCTCTGTAGACTAATGCGTTTGCCAATCACTGACCTAGACTCTCCATTCCAATAATTACAGGCTGCTGTTGTTCCTTGTCATTAAGCCCCTAGCCCAGTGGTCGGCAAACGCATCAGTCAACAGAGCGGCAAACCGCTGTCCATGTGCAGTGTCTGCATCCAGGGAGCACCGGGTGCCTGCCACGGACTGTGAGTTACACCCTTTCTCCACCCCTTTCCTGTGGGGCCCACATCCCAGGTCCTGCCTGGCTCCTGGGGACCACAGCAATGCTGGATCCCCGCCTCCAGCCTCTTCTCCCCTCCCCTCCCCCGCCCCTCTCGAGAGGTCAGATGCTCAGCAAGGGTCCCTGGCCCAGGAAGTGTACCTGTTGTCTTGTGCTCCTCAGACAGTCTGCTGCTCTGTCTTCTTCTGTGAGAAGAGAAGGTGAGAGACTCCTGTACCTGACGATCTCCTCACCCACGCTGCCCCCACCAGGAGAGCATGAGGGCTGTCTCCTGAGGATCTGAGGCTTCCCTCCTACCCCCCAGAACAGATGCTGGGTGCACAGGGATTCCTGAGAACAGGGACAGTGCCCCACACACTCTCAAGGAAGGAGCCTAGAACTGTGCGGCCCAGATGTTCAGCTTTCCCAAACACAGCCAAGGCCTGGGGGCCAGCGAGCCATCTGTACAGGTGCTGAGTCCCCACACCCCAGCTTTCAGGTGAGCAGCCTTGACCACCCATGAAGCAGACGTGTGGGTGTTTCTGTGGAGGGGTCTCTGCCAGCTGGGGCACCACATCCCAGGAAATGTTTCCTCTCCCACCTGGGACCTGTTACAGCCTCCCTGTGCCCTGGGGCTCCCTTCCTTCACCTGCCACAAGGACATCCTTCTACCTCAGACAGGGCAGAGGTCACTTCCACGACTTCTACACAGACATGTCCTTCTTGGGGCGGGGGGGAGGGAGGAGAGGGCTCTATTCTAGAGTCACAACTCATCCCCACATACTCCTCGCCCATGGAAATGGGGCAGGACCTTGGTCTAGCTCCTACCCTGTTGCCTGCCATGCACAGGATGGGGCTCATCACATTCCCTTCTCTGGCCTGAAACTCCCAGAAACCCACTTTACCTTTTTCTTCTTTTTCTTCTGTATTTGTGAGTCAGGGTCTTTGGTTGAAGCCTTTTTGGCTTTCTTCTTCTTTTCCTTTTTTTCCTTGTCTTTTTTTTCTAAGGAAAGAAAGTAAACTTCCTAAATAACAGATGCTACGTTTAAGTCTTGGGACCAATGTCTCCAGGGATCCTAGGAGTCCCTCCTCCCGATGTTGGGTCCCCAGCTCTCCCCATGCCCGGAGAGTCATGAAAACAGGCCCTTAGGCCTGTGACCACCTGCCCTGGCCTCATAATTTCTGCCCCACCTATGGAACACCTGGAGTGTTACTATTTTTAACTCATGTTTACACATTTATTTAAGACTAGCAGCCCGATGCATGAAATTCGTGCAAGAGTAGGCCTTCCTTCCCCCAGCTCCCCTCTGGCACCCAGGACCCAGGCTTTCCTCATAGCCCTGGCTTTGTCCGGAAGGACATCTAGTCTAATTAGCATATTACGCTTTTATTATTGTAGACTAGAGATACAGTGCATGAAATTCATGCAAGGGAGTGGGGGTCAGGGTGGGGGGAGTGTCCCTCAGCCCCACCTGCACCCTCTCCAATCTGACACATCCCTCTCACAATCCAGGACTGCTGGCCTCTAACTACTCACCTGCTTGCCTGCCTGATCGCCCCTAACCACCTCTGCCTGCCTGCCTGATTACCCCTAACTGCTCTCCCCTGCTGGCCTGAAAACCCCTAACCACCTCTGCCTCGGCCCCCGCCACTGCCACCATGGATTTGTCCAGCAGAAAGTCTGGTCAATCCAGTCTAATTAGCATATCACCCTTTTATTAATATAGGTACTCTCTATGGACAGTGGGAATGCAGTATCACCTATTACACAGGGTTAAATGAGGTCCCGCCACATGCAGTCTGGCACAGAGCTCACAGGGGGAGCTGTACCTCTGCGGGGAGCTGTGGTCTAGGAGCGCAGACTGAGAAGCCTGAAGCTGAAGGTGCACTGAACACTGTAGGGAGCAGGCCCCATCTTGGAGCGCTGGGTCTCTCTGCCAGTGGGCCCAGGTGCTCTGGGGTCATTCTGGCTTTGTCAATAGCTGCCCCTCCCGCCCCCATGACCTTGGACAAACCATCATCCTCCCCTTTCTGTGCTGGCTGAGGGCCGGTCCCACCTATGTGATGACAGACAGCCCTCAGCACGTGGCTGGGGAAGTGCGCTCCAGGCTGCAGATGGCCACTTACTCTTGACAGATTTTTTTTTCTCCTTGTTCTTTGGGTTGGCTTGGCCTCCACCCTCAACCATAACCATCTCTGGCTCCCCTTCTGGCTTGTCCTTCTCTTTGTTGCCGCCACTTGCTGTGTCTCTCTTAGATTTCCCCTGGGTAGTACTGGGGGTCTTTTCGGAGGAAACAGCACCCTCCCCGCCTCCCATGGCCGCCAGCTTCTTCTTCTTCTTGCTCTTGGGGGCCCTGGCCACTGCCTGCTCTCCCGACAGCTTCCGCTTGTGGCTCTTCTTGCTGCCCTCCTTGGCGGTGCCCGCGGCCTTCTTCCTCTCCTGCTCCAGCAGCTCCGCCAGGACCTTCACCACCGAGGCCTGGACCTGGGCCTCGCTCAAGGGCCAGGGCTCGCTCAGGAGCCGCCGGGCAATGTCGCTGTGCAGGGCCAGGGTCGAGGCTTCGGTGCTCCCGGGCCCCTTCCCGGGCTTCTGAGGGGTGGTGCTGGCCCCTCTTCTGCCTGTGGGGAGAGGACGTGTGACATGGACCTGCGGGCCCGGGAAAGAGACCTCTCCCGGTACAAGAGCCAGAGGGGTCCGAGGTCATTCCGCCCACACTAGCAGATAGCTCACATCTTCCTCCCACCTTCCACCTCAGAGCTCTTTTCTGCCTCCTCACATGGAAATCTCAAGTTCAGGCTGGGGACTGACCGGAACTCCCTAATGTTAGTGAAAGGCCTGGGATCTATGAACACATCGAAGGTCGGACAAGGAGTCCAGAGCCCGGAGGCAGGAGCCTGGCTCTGGGTCTGTCTCCCACTGACCGGCTGGGTGGCCCCGCTCCTCCCACAGTCTGTTTCTAGGTTGGTAAAATGAGGGGTCGGGTGAACAGTGGGGTCCCCGTATTCTGAACTGTTGATTCACATAAATTTGATGGACGTGCACCCATTCATCTCACGCCCCTCTGTTCACACAGTGGGCCCGTCCCTCTCCTGTCCAGGATCCATGGCTCGAGGGTGATGGGTGTGGTGTGCACATGTGCAGTTGATCAGGAGGTTAACCGCCTGCCAGTGACTTCTAGGGCAGCCTTTGTTTAAAATTTGCAACACCTCTGCTCTCCTTTGATAGCTGTGCTGACATGTGTGAAAATGAAAACTTCCACAGCCCTTCTAAAATGTCGCCTGTGGGCCCGTTCCCCGAGAGATCTCTGAGGAAGAAAGTGAGCAACAGCTGCTCTGAGGCTCCTGAGTCTGTGGGACATCAGCACTGCCCCTGCATCTCCCCCCGCACCCCCAACTTCCCAGGGGACCGGCAGGTCTGGACCCGGTTCTGGCCTCCTAGGCACAACCTCCTACATGCTGGGCTCAGAGGTGTTCAGTGGCTGGGCTGCTCGCTGTGCCGAGCCGTGGGCCCCAGGGTGGGGCCTGAAGTGGCTCTGGGTTCAGAGCAGTGCACCAGGGAAGTGTCCCAGGACAGACAGAGGCCCAATTCACTCCTCGAGTGCCTAGCAAGGCCTGAGTTGGGTGGAGGGGAAACTGAGGAGGGCTCAGCTGGCCATGACAGCCTCTCCCCCTGCAGCCCACTTCCCGGTTCTCTGTTTACAAACACCCAGAACACAGAGGCTGGGGACCCCTTGAGCTGTCCCAGGTGTGCCCATCTGAGATCCCTGTCCCTCAGCTCTCACAGAGTCGGGGGTGGCACGTGACTACTTTCTATGTGTGCCACACCTTGACACCAACTGGTGCCCCGTGTGGTTAGGACAGAGGCCCAGCAGGGCCAGGGGCCCACCTGGGGCTTTAGAGAATCAGCCCATTGCCCGGGGTCTTCGCCATGTGCTAGAGACTTCCCCAAATGTGGGGCCTGCCTTTCATTTGGGCTCCCAGACTCCCTAACCCCACACCATGAGCCCTTTGTTAGGAAGAAAAGTCAGCTGAGCCGGCCACAGAGAGCCCAGTCCTATGCGCCACAAGCCAAGGTGCACTTCCTCTACGACAGGCGGCCTGCCAGGTGCACCAGCAGCCACAGCCTTGATGACCCGACGTCCAGGCCGCCCTGGACCAGAGGAGCCAGGCCGTTGGGCATGGCCCCTACACTTCGATGAGCACCAGGCCTGGAGAGACAGGACCACGCTGGTGAGACTGTTTCTGAGGGAAGGAAAGGAGGCTACTGCCTGCCCCTCTCTGTCCTGCTGTGTCCCTCCTGCTGCCCTGGACTCACCTGTTTTAGGGGACGTGGTGCCTGGTGCTTGTTGGGGCTCCACCTTCTGCTTGCCATCCGGGGCATCTTTGGTGGTCGAAGCAGAGGAAACCAAGGAGTTGGGGTCTAGCTTGGGAGTAGCCTTTGCAGCCTGGGAATTGGCTGGAGGCACATGACCTGAGAGGAGAGACTGAAGAAGCCCAGTGTGAAAGGGGCTGGGACCCCATATCCCAGTCCCGGGAGCATGGCCTGCTGGGAAAAACCAGCCCAGGGACCCCATCCCAGCCCCGGGAGCATGGCCTGCTGGGAAGAAAGCAGCGCAGGGAACCCTAAGATTGGGTCAGCCCTTCTGGGCTGGTGGTGGGGACGTCAGCCCTTTGTGTGTACTTCCTGTGCTATTTTAATTAATACATATCTTAAGCAGGCACATTTAAAAAGGAAACTTATTACTAATGCAAATGGAAAATCACTAGCGTCTGCCTTATGCAGATGATAATCTTAAAATAATCCCATCGGTTAAAGAACGTTTTTATCTGGGAATCACCTAACATCAAGGCGAGCCCTTTCTGTACTCCAAGTCAGCTCCCCAGGCTTCATGCTGACGTGGGCTTTGGGGGAAACATCCTGGCTCTACCGCAGTGCCCTGCCCAGGGGCCCTGAGAAGAGGAGGGCCCAGCCCTTTGACCTGGGGCTCCTCGCCTAGGACCCCGATATTGCCAGCCCCCCTGCTGTTACCTGGGAAGGCTCTACCACCTCATCCTCGCTGGACTCTGCTGGGGTTTCCTCCACCAAGGTCTCATTCCCAGCGGGCGCTGGGCCTAAAGAGAAGTATAGGGACTCTGTTGGAAGCCTCAGGTACGCCCCATGCCAGCTGAGCAAGGCAGAGCCTTTCAGAGGGGCGCCTGGGATGGCCGGGTCCGCCTCACCCTCCTATTTGTGCTCATGGCATTCCAGGCGAGACACCTGAATGCTACGCATTTCCATTCTAGTCGCCGGCCATGGGACTGTGGTAGGGTCAGTTATGGGAGCCTGATTCCAAAAAGTTGGCAGTGGTCAAACAGCAGCATCAGAGGGTTTCTGACAGAGTTTGGACCAAATTCCTCAAGGGGCTGTACAGAAGGAGAAACTGAGGCCCAGCATGGGACGACTAGGCCAAGGTGGCAGAACCAGTGGAGATACGGGGCCTGAGCCTCGCGCTCCCCCAAGCTACCGCTCCCCTCCTCCAGGCCCGCCCAGCCTTCCCCTCCCCAATCCTCACCTAGCCTGTGGGCCAATGGGGCCACCTGGGGCCTCTTTGCATCCTCCTCGCTCCCTGAAGAGCTGCTGCTGCTGTCGCTATCATCTGAGGTGCCAGAGGCCTTGGCTTTAGGGCGTCCCAAGGGAGGGACTGTGGCTCGCTGGACTGCAGGAACCTTGGGTTTTCTGACCTGGTTGGTCACTCCTGCTTTTCCGGGGGTACTCGGGGGACTCGCCACAGGGAGTGAGCCTAGGGCCCCGTCAATCTAATTTGGTGAAAGGAGAAAGTGGGAGGAAAGTTAGGGGAAATGAAATCTGATCTTATTGAGCACCTCAGCCAAGGGCCAGGCACCGTGCTGGTAGCTTCGTACAGGCCTCATTCAATCCTCCCACAGCTCCCAGCCAGGCAGCCCTGGCCCGGGAGGCAAGTGAGTGTGTGCTCAGGTCACAGAGCAGGTGGGTGATGATGCTGGGACTTGAGTCCCTGCCTGGGCCTCCCTCTGTGGTCTTTGATTACTGTCCGCTCCAGGGTAAGGCCCGGATTCCTGGGGGTTCCCCAGCTCACCCCACTTGAAGACAGGGTTCTGGCAGCAGGAGGCTGGGCCTCGCTGGCTTTCTGGGCAAGGACCTTCAGGGCAGCCTGGGTCAGCGGGAGGTTAGCCAGGTTCCTCTTCGTCACCTGTGGACAGCCAAAGGCAGCCCTGAGACTCCTGGATTCTCAGGTGTCATCTCTGCCAAGCCCTGAGCAGACTCCCTCTTGCTGGGGTGGGAGGAGACCCGTATCTACATGGAGCCATGGGACTAGACGAGGGACTGAGGGGTGGTCCAAGGGGCCATGGCACTGCCTGGGCCGGAAATAGTGCCAGGCTTTGGGTTATGAGCTAATCACATCATTGTCAGAGGGTCCAAGAACACTCCCAGCCCCCACCAGTCAACCTGAGCTCCACTGGGGACACGTCTCTAGTCTGGTGGCTGGAGCAGCCTCCCCAACAGTCTCCCTCATGCCACTCCTGCTTTCCACACCCGCCAGCAATTGGGGAGGAGAACTAAGAGAACTGGGGGTGACTCCTCGGGCAGCCATGCAGCCCTCACCTCACACGACTTCCTCAGCTCCGACCTCCATGCACTTCCCCACAGGGTCCCTGCAGCTGGGCTCGCTGGCCTGGCTGCTCCTCCTGCCTCCACATCACCTCCTCAGGAGGCCATCCCTGCCCATCTTTCTAAAGCGGCTCACCCCATCATTTCTCGTCACTATTGTTTCCCGTTTCCAGTTTGTGAGTGCTCTATTTTTGGTTTCCTTTGTTAGTGGCTGCCACCCCACTCACTTAGGAACTCCCCAGGACAGGTACCTCTTGTTCCTGCTACATCCCCGCCCGCCCCCACCCCCTACCCCCTGCCTGGCAGACAGATACTCAGCACTACCTGCTGGTCAAATGGCCAAATGGATGCAGTGACCATATCCCCGACACCCGCCCAACTGTGATGAGCCCTCTGAGCTGGGGGTGCCCCACTCCTGCTCAGGCCTCCCCCAGCTCTCTCCAAAAGGAAGAGAGAGGAAATGGAAAAACCCACGGGTGTGGCCCACAGAGCAATGCCTGGGAGCCAGGAGACCTGTGCTCTGGCCCTGCCCCATCACCAGAACAGTGAGCATTAGCTCCACCTGCCCAGCACTCAGATCCAGGCAAGGACCAAACAAAACACATGGAGAACGGCGGAGGCTGGAAGTTACTAAGTCACTAGCATGCCCACTGAAAGAGAGCAACTTTTGTTCACGGCATCTCACACTGGGAGCTAAAACAGAGCAAAGCTGACAGGGCCTCTCGGGGCAGCAGTGCGCTGCCCAGTGCCACGTTCCCAGATACTCCTGCTGACCACCCACCGGTGCCCAGGAGCTCGGATGGGTGTAGCGAGGCCAGGAGAACGCTGGCTGCGAGGAGCAGCTACTCCTGGCGGTGGTGGTGGGTGAGAGCAACTGCGGCCCTACTAGCAGCACGTGTGGGTACGTGGGGGGAGGGCAGGGAGCCCCCCAACCTGCTGGTCTGCACAGGCCTCCCTTGTCTGCCACATACCTGAGTGGCAGGTGCCTCTTGCTTCTTGCCTTTTGTCACCCGACTGGACACCTCACTGCTGCTGGCCCCAAGGGCTGTCCTTGGGTGGGCTGTGGGCACGGTCCCTGCATTGGTTCTAATGGCTGAAATGGAGGGGGATGGAGTGCACGTTAGGTCACAGAAGCCCCAGGGCCTCCCCAGCTGTGGCCACACCCAATTTATTTGCTGTTCCTGGGGACCAGGTATGGTAGGTACCCAGGGCTTCTGCAGCAGAAGCCTGTGTCATACCTTCCCGAAGACCTCTAGGCAGGAATTGTCACGCTGTCCATGCTCCAAGGCTCAGGAGGTCACATGGCTGCTGGGACAGTGACCCTGGCTCTCCCCAGCCCCTCCCCACACTCTAGTTCCCGTGATGTCCCCCCAGCTGGCCCGGCTGCCAAACGAGACTCTCCATGTATCTAGCGCCATCTATGAAAACCACCGGGCCACCTGCACAGGCTCAGGGACACGACGCTCACTGAAGTACCGCGTATAATCGCCTCCATGGCCCAGACAAAAGCCCCTCCTTCCTCCAGCGTGGCGCTGGCTAAGTAAACCATGGCATGCCCACCCAAACGACTGCTCTGCAGCCAGAGGGAATCACGCTGCAAATGTGGTGTACCACAATACTATCACTTAAAGGTTACCGAGCATATGTACAGCCATGGTCTCACTAAAAAAAGTTATAGCTTAGGTTTTTGTCAATTTAACAGCTGTAAAATGTTAACAGTAATTATTCCAGGCAGTAGGATTATAGGTAATGTTTTTCCTTTGGTGCTAGTCTGTATTTCTTAATTAGCTTCCCCATATTAGGCATTAATATCCTCATTAAAAAATGTCATAAAAACATTTATTAACCATTTTTCCTGCTATCCCTGGTAGAGTCACAAGTTGCAAACATCAAAGAAATCCCAGATGTGGTCCTATCTCCCACTGACAGATGGAATCTTCCCTGCAATGTCTGTTTAGGGATCACCTAACCCCCTTTGCATGACACCAGGAACGGGAGGCTCACTACCACCTCACAGCCCTCTCGAGGTTCAGGCAGTCAGCTATTACAAAGCTCTTCTGCAGACTCCGGAGAAACCTGGTCCCTGCTGCCTGGGTTCTGGCCTTTGAGTTGGTACACAAAGCCCTGGCAAATTTCCCTCCTGAGCCAGTCCCTCATCGCGGTGAACCCAGGCAGCGCTCAGACCCTGTTCGCCCAGAGGCCCTCCTGCCCAACACCGTGCTCTGTGACCCTGCCAGCATCCTCTCCCCTCTGGGCGTGTGCAGACAGCTGCTGGCTGCTGAGCCTGGCCCAGCCACTGCAGTAGCCACTGCAGTAGGGCAGTGGTTGGCAAACTGGCTTGCGAGCCACATGCGGCTCTTTGGCCCCTTGAATGTGGCTCTTCCACAAAATACCACGTGCGGGCGCGCACAGTGCATTTGAAACTTCATGGCCCATGGGCAGAAGTCGGTTTTCGGCTCTCAGAAGAAGTTTCAATGGCTGTACTGTTGGTATTTGGCTGTGCTGATAATGATTGCTGACCACTGCAGTAGGGGATTAGGCCCTTGGTGGCGGGCCATGCTCACCGGGAGTCAGGCACTGCGTAGCAGGGATCACATCCTCATCCTCCTCGCTCTCGGATGAGGAGCTCCTGGTCTTCTTCGGGGCACTTGCAGCCTGGGTGGGCACAGGGGTAGCAGCTTGACCAGCTGGACTACGATTAGGGTCGACAAAAATCAGAGGGGTTTTAATCACCTTAAAAAACAAAAACAAAAACATCCCCCCAGTGATTAAAGGCTGGGTCAGGGGGAGGGAAAGATGGGGTGGGGAAGGGTTTGACAAGGCAAGGGGGTCCTGAGAGCTCAGGGCAGCCAGACAGAGGCTGTTCCCCCGGGCACTCGCAGCTCCCCCCGCCCCGGCCCCTGCACCTGCTAAGACCCAGCACAGCACCTCACAGCTCACAGGAGCCCCTCCAACCCTCACAACGAACCCCTGAGGTCAGTAAGGTTAGCTCCGCAAGTCCTGAGAGGGGAGAGAGTTGCTTAAGGTCATACAGCAGACTTCAGAGGAGGATGCCTTCTGAGTGGACACAATATACACCCACTGGGGAGTAGCTCAGTCTGCTGGTCCCACCCACACGCGGATGCAGCCACTGGGATGGGACCAGCAGTTTCTACAAATACACTGCACAGGGGAAAACCAACAGGTAACACAGGGTGTGCCCTTATCTGGACACACGGGGCATGAAAAATATCAGTCATGAGACAATGTGGATGAAACAGGGACGCCGATGGGCAGGTCCCTTTTTCAGGTGTGACATTTTATGGTGGTTGTGCCTTAAAGTGATCAACTAAGTGGAGGATCTGGATAAAATGGGCTGGGAGGGTATGTGCGAGTTCTTTATGTTGATCTATCTCTGGGTGTGTTTTACATTTTCCAGTGAAGACATTCAAAGAAAAAGCAGCAGCAGCTGCCCCTGGGACTCTGTGGATGAGCCTGGGACCGCAGCGCTGGCGACCATAACCACCGCAGGCGCTGCACCGGCAGCCCCCAGCCAGGGAGTGGGGAGCCTGCTTCCCGTTCCCCAGAGATCAGGTGTGGCCCGAGTCCTGCTTTCTCTCTGGCCAGTCAGGAGACCAGGAGGGACCTTTCCAGGTCACAGTCGGGGACCCACGTCTCCTCCAGGAACCACCCTGCCCACCTCCCCGAGCCTGACTCGACGCCTCAGCCCCAGGGTGCTGTGGGAGAGGAAAGTGAAAAGAAAGCAGAAAGGCACCGCCCGAGGGTGGGAGCTCTGCTGGGCTCAGGCCTTTCCTACCCCTGCCAACAGCCTCCCCCGCGGCCGCTCTGATCTGCCACTTCCAGAGCCTGCCTGCCCACGTGATGGAAGGGCGAGGATGGAAAGTGGGAGAAGGCTTACAGTTGAGGGAGGGAATCTATATATATGCGAGAAGACAGAGGAACAGATTGTTGGGGACGCAGAGAGGCAACGAACCCACCGAGGCAAACAATAGCGTCTGGGATGTTAAAAGCAGCTCAGCAGCAAAAACCGCCTCCTCCTTGTTCCACTTGCCCACACACCGGCACCCTCCCCCCACCACTGGGTTCAGGGGTGATCCTACCTCTGCCATGACCTCACTGTGTGGCCAAGCCCTGAGCTTTGTGCCTGTTTCCCACCTGTTGAAAGGGCTGTTAGGTAAGACAGCCTGCATCCACTCACCAGGGGGGCTCTGATGTGCTTTGGAAACTGCAAAGCACAGTGCACGTGGGGCGGTGAGGGCCTTTCTGGGGTGGTTGGAAAAGGCTCATGGGAAGATGAAGCAGCCCAAACATTTGGCTATGCCGGGAAGTAAGGACCCAGCGGGAACACAGGGACTCCCGTCCTACCACAGGGCCTACCAGTGCAAAACCAAACCTGTGGGCAGTGCTCAACACCTCGTGTAGGAGCTGGGCCCTTCACAACCATGCCCACACCCTAGGTTGGGCAGAGCGGGCGTGGGAGAGCCGAGTAGTACATGAAGGTACCCATGGTGGCAAAGCTCGAGGTCAGCTCTTCTCCCAAGCCTCTCGGAACGGTCTGGGTGCTTAACCGACCCTGGGCAGCCCTCTCAGGGGTCAAGAGCCAGGACAGGTAGTTCTTCAGGGGCCTGAGCTCCTTCTTCCCAGACCAACCAGCTCAGCCTGTGCTTTAACACCCTAATTTGATTTCTTTCAGGTCTTTTTTCCCCCTCTCTGCTCAATCTGAAGTGGGCAGGGCCTATGTCTTTTTTTTTTTTTTTTTTTTTTTGTAGCTAGGCCAAGCCCTGACACAGACCGTGGCTGGCTTACTGCCAGCACCAGGGGCTAAGCCACAGACCACCCCTTGAAGTTTCTCTCTAAGCTAGGGGGTGGGGCACCCGCTATAGGTGGGACACTGAAGCAGTGAGGGGGAATGGAGCCACAATCTTCTCTCCATCTCCCAGCCTGGGGCTCTGCCTACCACCCTGGCATCAATCCCTTTCCCCTATTGATGGGCTAGTATTAAAAACAGAGCAAAACTTACCCACAGAGAAGTATTCGGTAAAAGCATAATAACGATAATAATCATAATTAGTGAGCTGGGGATTAGGAGCAAAAATCTCGGTTTGGAGAAGGCAGCCGTGTCCCCAGGCTGTGCCTTCCCGCCTTCCCTGAATCCTCCTGGGGGGATGCACAGACTGCTGACTATTCTTCCTTCTTTTTTAATAGGGACTCCAGAATCTTCAGGACCAACGTACCAATTAAATGTTTCAGTTTAAGCACAATGTTCATTTTAATTGTGTTAGTCTGCCCCCGCAGAAGGGTGAAGCGGCCCCTTCCCTCCCTCCCAGCTGTTTAGATCCCCAAAGCAGAGGGCAGCCCCAGCCCCCTCTCCTCCTTCCCTGCAGGGCAGTGTCGAGGCAGGGCCGGGAATGGGCAGAGTGGGAATGGCCTGGTTCCAACACCAGGTCTGTCCACTTGTTATCAGCCATGTCACGCTGGGGCGGTTCAATTGCCTTCTCTGAACCTCATTCTTTTCTCCTTAAAATGGGGATAATGGAAGGACCTATCCTCCTCAGGCTGGTTGTGGGGATTAAACAGAATATGCAAATCTGTGGCTTAGGACAGAGCATGCTACACAGGAGGTGACCGACCATGTTAGCTGTAGTTCAGAGTTAAAATCTGTAATTAGGTATTGAGTGGGCCCACCACTGGGTGCAGGCAGCACCTGACCTTACTGATGGACTGATTAGCATGTGGTCTGACATGTAAGGGGAAAAGGGCAGAGACCCTACTGGTCTGGACCAGTGGTCGGCAAACTCATTAGTCAACAGAGCCAAATATCAACAGTATAATGATTGAAATTTCTTTTGAGAGCCAAATTTTTTAAACTTAAACTTCTTCTAACGCCACTTCTTCAAAATAGACTCGCCCAGGCTGTGGTATTTTATGGAAGAGCCGTGATCAAAGGACCAAAGAGCCTCAAGTGGCTCTCGAGCCGCAGTTTGCCGACCACTGGTCTGGGCAATTCAGAACTCTAACACTGAGGGGCCTGGCAGGGGCTCCCAGGAGCCTGGGGCTGGAGGAGGACGAAGGGCGGCATTATCTGCCAGAGGCCTGGGCTTCACACAGAAGGTTGGCCACCAGCAGGCTTGGGCCTGAGTTGGGGAGACAGGTGGGCTTGGTCGTGCCCTTGGGGCACAATCTGGGGAGGATGACCGCAGCAGCAGAGCACGTGAAGTTGGGCCTCAGGTGCCTCAACAGCTCTTGGGCCAGTCCCTGGGATTCCAACGAGCCCCACAGAGACTTCCAGTCCCAACAGGAAGCAGGGATTCTTGGGGAGCCGAGGACTGCCCTTCCTCAGATTCTCTCTCTTTTTTTAAATTGATTTCAGAGAAGGGGGAAGGAGAGAGATAAAAATATCAAGGATGAGAATCAGTGATTGGCTGCCTTCTGGGAAACGAGCTCACAACCCGGGCATGTGCCATCAGTGGGAATCAAACCATAACCTCCTGGTTCTTAGACCGACACTCAACCACTGAGCCACACTGCAGGGGCCTTTCCTCAGCTTCTTATGGGCCATGAGATTTCAGGAAATCAACTCGAAGGGCCTTGATTCCTGACATCAAATGGGCAATACCACCCTCCCAGCTGCAGGAATAGGCGTTTGCTCTCAGGCAGGATGCTGTGGATCTGCGCCAGCGCGCGGACGCAGGAGGGAAACGCCACCCTGCCTGTTTACAGCTGAGCCCCGCAGGCCTCAGAACAGCCAGCGCGCCCAGCATCACTGGGCTGGTGGTGGGAGAGCCGGCTCTGACCCTCGGCTATCTGGCTGAGGCCTGGATGTTCAGACACTCTGCGGCCTACCTCATGGGGTTATTGTGAAGACAAATGTGTCAAAATAGAGGCAAGAGCTCTGGAAACTGTGAAGTGCTGTTTAAATGGGAAAGATCTGCCCTCAACCCCAGCTCGGACCTGCCGCGGCTTCAGAGAGAAGGTGCAGCCTACCTGGCTTGCTGGCAGCTCCTCGTCACTGCTCTCCGAGGACCCCTCAGCACTCTTCGTTGGGGTTGCGGGGGCCAGTGCGCTACTTTTGGCAGCTTTGGAGTGACTCTCCTTCTGATGGGACAAGCACATGTGGGGGGAAGCAGGCATTAGCTGAGGGGGAGCGGGACTGAGGGACTGGGAAGCCATGGCCAGCTGCAGTGACCAGGGAAGGCAGCGAGCCCCCCACTATGTGCACATGGCGGGGAGGGGGTGAAGATGGCAGAGATGAATAGACATAAGGGCTTCTAGCCCAGTATGGCCCACAGGCACTGGAAACACCGGCCTTCACTCTGTTACCCTCCTGCCAGAGCGGACTGTATAAACGCCTCCACGGCCCATACGACACTGCTGATGCATGAATAAGGCGCTGCTAAAACCTGAGGACTAAGTGCTGTTGGCCGGGCACGTGCATGAGAGGTGACAGCAGCCTGGATGAGGTTATAGGGGTGAGCCAGTGGCCCCAGCACAGTTCACACTTGGCTGCAACACCCCAGCTAAAAGCCTGGCACAGCGACTTCCAGCTTTCCTTCAGAAAAGGAAGATCCTGCCACAGGGAGGACACATTCCACAAGGGAGCTGACAGGGACTCTCTCTCGGATGGGACAAGGGCTCCCTACTTTGCCCTGGTAGCCACCGCTCTCTCCTGATACCAAGGCTCAATATTGATCATTTCCATTACACGCCTGAGGCCCGTAAGTCCCAGTTTGTTACCATGAACTTTGGCAGGACACAGCACCCCTGCTGCCTTCTGCAGGCAGAGGGAAAGTGACCCAGGTAAGCCAGTTCTCCATTCCCTCTCCCCACACCCAGGCTTCACACTAAGCTGGACGAGCTCTCCCCAGGAAGATGCACGTGTTGGTGTGAGGCCCAGGAAGGGACATGACTTCCTCCAGCTCCCCAGGGCCTGGTGGCACCTGCACTACCACCCAAGCCTCCCATGACTCTGACAACTTTGGATGCTTGGCCTCATGTGTCTTGGCAAAGAATGGGAGTTTCTGGCCTGGCCTTCCACGGGGCTGGTGCGTCCATCAAGCTGTGGAGGCCTTGGTAGGTATGGGAGTGCTTAGGACACCTTGCATCAGCGAGGCCTGGTTTGGGGAAGTTTCACAGCAGGGTTCACCGAAGGAGATGTGGAAGACATCCTGGGGACAGAGCCTTCATCTATCTAGTCTTCCTTCCCCACCTGGCCCTGAGCCCGAATTCTGACCCAGGAATGGGTGACGGTGGCTTGGCATTGTGGCTGCTTCCTCATTAGATCTCACCTGAGCTGGGGTCACAGCTGCTGGTGCCTCCCTGTCGCTGTCCGACTCCTCCTCGCTGCTGCTCTCTGAGTCTTCTTTTTTCCTAGCCTGAGCGACCGTGGGTCCTGTCTTCCCAGGGGGTGGCGGGGCAGCCCCTTTCCTGGGGGACCCCTTGGAAGGGGCCGAGGCAGTTCTGACCTGGGTGGCCTTTCCTGGGGGCTTTGCCTGGAGTGATAGAAACAGAATCAGGGCAGGGAACGCACAGGGACACAGGAGATGGATGGACATAGGGAGTTGGGCTGTGGGGGACTTCGGACAGGGGAAGCACAGGGCTGCTCTCTGCCCTCCTGGGGCCTCACCGGAGTGGGTGCCTCCCCCTCGATGTCCGTCTCTTCCTCACTGCTCTCTGAGTCGTCCTCCACTGGCCCTGGGGCCTGGGCTGCTGGGGCCGCTGCCTTCCCCACAGCTGGCACAGACACCTGGCCCTTCACCGGGACGGCACTGCTCTGAGGGGTTCTCGCCGGCAGCTTTGCCTGAATTGCAAGGAGGTAACGGTATTGAGAAGTAAACAGCACAGTTCCTTTTAGGTTAAACCCCACCCACAGTGTGATGGTGGCAACATTGCTCCTGCCCATGCAGGACCCTTGTCCAGGCGGGGGCCACTGCTTGGTCCTCCTCTCTGCTCCACCCCCAACACCTCCTGAGGTGCTGGTCCCACTTGCCTTGGCCGGAGACCCCTGTTTGGCTTGAGCAGCTGCAGTGACCGCTTTCCTGGGAGCTGATGCCACCCCTTTGGCTGAAGGCACTCTGGTGGGAGCAGGGTGGGCTTTGCTCTGAGGGGGTTTCGCTGAGGCCTTCACCTGGAAGGAAAAAGGCAACCATGGAAGGGAGAAGGTGAGATGCAGTAGAGCAGTCACCCAAGAACACTGATTCTGGAGTCAGAAGTCTGAGTTTGGATTCTGGCGCCTCCATGTAATAGCTGTGTGAACCTGGGTAAACCATTTGACCCTGCTGGGCCTCGGTGTCCTCCTCTCTAAAACAGGGGTAATAATAAGGCCCACCCAGGGGGTTGCTATGAGGATTAAGTGAGAGATTTGCAATGTTTAACAGTTCCTGGAATGTAGTAAGCACTAAAACCCTTTGTTGAGAGCACTTTCCTTAGTGTTAGCTAATCACAAGACTGCCTAGAGCCGAGGTGCTTTTGAGGATCCCTTTCAGCGAGGTGGCCATAAGACTAAGTCCTAGCTAACGGAATATAAGCTGAGCACACGCTTCACTCTCTTACACATGTAGGAAACACGTGTCTTCTTCCTTCTGGATGAGGTAGTAGCTGGAACTTAAGCAGCCAATTGGGTCTATCAGATGGGGGGGGGCAGCTATTGAGGAGGGCAGAACAAAGCAGAAAACCATAGTTTGAGTTTTTCTTCAGCTTAACTTAATGTTGATTGATTCTAGGGAATCCCCCAAATGCCTATCAGGGTCGCCAACAGAGATGAGAGCAATACAGAGCAAATTCCTTGACAGTATAGAGCAAGCATGTCAAACTCATGGCCCTCGAACCGCATGTGATCCACAATGAATATTTTTGCAGCCCAGCCAATACAATGGTATTACGTAAGATACATTTTAATAAAAATTTCGTAACTTAATTTTTACAATATTCTGTTATACATAATTATTAATAATGAACTACAATGTTCGCTAATGACTATTATAATCATGTTGCATTTGTTTCCCTTACATGCCTTATGCGCGCACACCATTTCTCTCCACCAATATTAGCAGTGAATATTTTAACAGCCAACTGCCAAGTCATTAGTCTTGTACTGACTTGTTTGGTGTGTGCCAACAGGAAATATTTTGCTTTCGGAGAACACAAAAAATGGGCTTATTTGCATTATATTTATTAATTTGTGCAGTTATTCAGTGTCTGGTAAGTTAATGTTCAAGAAAAAAGTATTAATTTTTATTAAAATGTGCTATTATTTTATGTTAACGATTACTCATTTATTTCAACCCTTTGTATTCAGCATGTCTCTATCAAAATAACCCTATGTTTCTTTGAAAATTGAAGCTTTTGTTGTTTTGCAGCCCACAAAAACTTAAACCTTATTTATTAGGCCCATGCTAGCCCTTGAGTTTGACATGCTTGGTGTAGTGTATGAATGCGAGCCTTGCTAATATGAAATAGAATGAGCAATTTGGCAGTACCTTAAGGTCCATGCCTCTGTCAGAGATGTCACTGGATCAGTGCCAGAAGAAATCCTCCCTACCCCAGATTCCTCATCCACATGAGAACAAATGAAATTAAAAGTCAATCCCCTAAAGCACAGCTACGTATGACTTAAGGTGCTCAGTACAGCACTCAAGTCATCCATAGGGGAATAATGACTCTTACATAGACAAAACAAAGACTAACATGGCCTTATAGATGTTAATAAATTTAAAAGGACTGAAATCATACAAAACATGTTCTCCAGTTATAACAGGATTTAATTGGAAATCAGTAACAGAAAGAAATTTGCATAATCCCAGATATTTGGAAATTAACCTACTTCTAAAACCACAAAGAATAAAAACTATCTCACTTCAAAATTCATGGGATGAAACTAATGTAGTCCTTAAGTGGAAATATAGAAGAAAAAAAATGGTATCAATCTAACAAACTCAGAAAGCAGAAGAGAATATGACCCAACTGTTTTTATGAGGCCAGTATCACCCTGATGCTAAAGCCAGGCAAACACAACAAAAGAAAACTACAGACCAATATTCCTCATGAATATAGATTAAAAAAATCTTTAACAAACGATTAGCATAGGAAGTCAACAAAAAGGAGTATACACCACAACCTAGTGGGATTCAAGAATGAAAGTTTGATTTAATACCTGAAAATTAACTAATGCAAATATATGAATAAAACAAAACAAAAATTTGATAAAAATCCAACTCCAACTCATAAGAATTCTCAATAAATTAGGACTAGAAGAATACCTTCTCAACCTGATAAAAGGTATCTATGAAAAAACTACAGCTAACATTGTACCTATCAGTGAAAGACTAAATGTTTTACTTCTAAGAGTAGAAATAACGTAATGCTCTTCAACATGGTACTGGTGGTGCTAGTCAGTGCAATCAGGCAAGCAAAAGAAATAAAAAGACATCAGATCAGAAATAAAAAAGTAAAACTGTCCTTATTTGCAGACAAGATCTGTGTATGGAATCTACAAAAGCCACTAAAACTGATAAACAGGTGTAAAAATGTCAACATACAACAAAAGTTCAGGGCCAGAAGACACCCTACTGCTCCTTCAGCCATTCTCATACAAGAGCATTTAAAACCTGAATCATCTTCTTGAGTCTCTGGCAAATTTAGTTTTCTAGAACCAATCCTCTATCTTTGCTACTCTGTCTTGGACCTGGATTCCCAAACGGATGGTTTCATTTGAGCTGGGTTGTTGTCTCTGAGCAGATCAGAGATATCTGACTCATTTCTGACCCCATGAGAGCTGAGCAGTGTGAAACCCAGTTAGCATGCATAGCATTTTGAGGGTGAAGCAATGTATTACCTCACTTAATCCTCATAATCCCACAACAGAGCATAGTTACTATCCTCATCCTTCAGGTGAAGGCATGGAAAAGGTGAACAAGACTCCTCTTATCAGCCCTGTCTGATTTAGCAGAAGCTCTTCAGACTTCCTGAAGCAATGACAGGCACCATCGCTGACAAGGGCATGGGGCTGTACAGCTATCCCCTAGAGAGGGTTTAGTGTCTCTATTTTTCACCCTGAGAGAAAGTAAGATCCCAAATCCATAATCATTATTGTGGTTTGAAAAGTTTTGGCAAGATGTGGCAGAAGAAAGTGAGAAAGACAAAAGGCTTTTGAGGCCCTCACTGGGTGGCTGAGCTGGAGCCTTTAAATTCCAATTTCCTCCTGCAGAAATCAACACAGATGAACACCTATCTCACGGTACAGGTGGGACTTTCAGATG
>JAAGEH010000434.1:16347090-16358620 GCA_011751065.1 Lasiurus cinereus
GGGAGGGGGAGGGACCTTTTCCAGCTCATAAGGTACCCTTCACCCACAGCACACATCTCGAGAAACGAATGACTAAGTGACTTGCCTAGAGTCAAAGAGCAAGTCTGGGGCTGGGGCATTGGCAGGATAAGCACTCAGTTGGCTGAATCCCTGGAACTTTCAAGGATCATCTCTTTGACTCCATCCTCCCACCCCGAGGGAGTCACTGTCTATGCCCACGCTCTCCAGCTATGAGACATTGCTCTGCCACAGTTTGGGGTGTGCTGCTCAGGTCTCCTTGTTGAGACTATGCTGTTAAAAACAGGTTTCATTTTTTACATGTGTCAATTGTTCTGCCTCTCTTCCCTTGTTTTACAAGGGAAAGGGTTGTTCTCTACTTAGTTCCCAGTTATACCAAGAACAGTCCTGGTTCATAGTAGGTGCTCTATAAACGGGGGTGGGGGATGGAGGTGGTGGGGAGAAGATGCCTTCAATGGTCAGGTTTAGCACTTTACTTACTACTGTTATCATTTTACAGAAGACGACACAGGCTCAGAGAAACCGTTTGTCCATGGTCATGCAGCTGGTTGCTGGGTTTGAATTTGCCAGGAAGCACTAGGCTCGGCTTCCTCTGGTGGGTATGAGGTCCCATCTCACTCAGTACCCCTCACCCACAGGGGCCAGGGGCAGGAAAGGGCTTGTGGTGCAGCTCACTGGAGCGGGTCTCTGGGGAAGGAAGTGCTGTGACTGATACCCAAGACACCGGGGCAAGTTGGAGAGGATGAGGGAGAGTAAGTGTGGGGTGTGCACTGTGCCTGCTTTAGCAGCAGAAAAGAGTAAAAAATTAAGGCCTGGCTGGGCTTTTAAAGACCTTGGAAGCTGGGACCTCAACCATGCCGTTCCTGCCTTTGCTTACACACCTCCAATAACAGGGAGCTCACCACTCCCACTGGAGCCTATCTAACTTTTGGACAGCTCTGATGACCAAGCACTTGTGTTCAGAAACGGAAACCGCTTCCTAAAGCAGGCACATACGGATCCCACCTCATTCACCCAGGGCCCCAGAGAACATGCCACTGCCTTTGTCTTTACAGGTGTGCAAACAATGGTCCCCTCATCTGCCCCTTTGCCATCTCTTTTCCATCCCGGGCAATTCAGTATTCTCTATGGAGAATGGCTCCAGGTCCTCCACTCACCTGGTCTGCTGTGGTCAGGCCAGGGCATGGAGAGAACACAATTTTCCCCTCCTTCATTCGCAAACCATTCTTCTGTTTATGCACCCTTGGATTATTTTTCAGTCCTTGAAAAGTACTTAAGTTTTTACATGCTTCACGGGCATTTTACACTCAGCATGTCCTTGAAATTTGCCCCTCCAAATCAGACTCCCTTGCAACTCCATGCACAAGCCAGATATCTGGGGATGGACTGGACTGCCTCCCCAACCCATCCACAGATCCTGGATTCATCCCTAATTATTCCTGGAACTTACTTCCTACCTTCTTCCATTCCTGTCTCAAGCCCCATTAGCTCCTGCCTGGATGATGATGTCCAAGCTACAGAGCGATCTCATCACTGCTTCACCCTTCCATGGCTCCACTGCTCTTGGGATAAAGACACAACTTTTCACTATGGATGATCAGGCCTTGCATGGAGTGAGCCCTGTTGACTACCTGGCCTTATCTGCACTGTGCTCACGGCTACAGGCCTCAGCCTCAGCAATTCCTTCTGTGAGGTACACTCCACCTGCTTCTCCATACCTATTGCCTAGGTCACTCCCCCACTCCCTGCAGCTTTCAAATCAAAGGTCACTGCAGGGAAACTTCCCCTAGAACCCCACTTGAGGTTTATGTGGTTTTGGCACCGGGTACCTCTTTTTCGTAATCCTTATAAGCATTGTAATTTTGCATTCATTCTTGAATGTATGCCTTCCCGGACTCAAACGTCAACTCCAGGAAAGAAGAAGGCATGTGTGTCTCATCTCATAACACATCCATGCTTAGAACAGGGCTTGGCATTTAATAAGTGCTCAATAAATGTTTGCTGATTGAATGAATAACATTACTGAGAAGCTTCTGTCATTATTATTCAATACTGATTATAGCTCTCAATATCCTCTTCTACTACCAGACACCCATCCGTAGGCGATAATGGTAACTATAGTGGGCTTTGGGGACAGATCTTAGGCCAGATTAGTACCCTAGCTGATTCCAAACTGATAGCTTGAGGTGTCCCTACTCTTTCAACACCGTCAGACTTACTGTTGCCAGTGCGTATAGATGTCCAGAAGGGTGACAGGCTGAGCTGGGAAATTTTTCTGCAGAGAAGAAAAGAGAAAGCAGCAATTAACCCCTCAGCACAGCAAGAGTCCTCCTTGGCTCCCATTCTCCACAATCTCACGACTCGCACAGACATGATGGTTGAGAAGGGGGTCTTTCTGCTCCGGGAAATATGTCTGCTTGCCCTGCCATTACCACCCAAAACCTTGTAGAGACAAGCGGGGCAAGTATTTCCAGTTAAAACCTTTTAAGACAACATGTTGGTGAGAGTTGCCTTTGAGAGACTGGGCTGGAATGCTCCAGGCTAGCATTTATCCAGTTCCCCAGCCTCCCTGGCACGTTCCATGCTTAGAGCCCACAAGACAGGGCTTTTCCCAACCTTGACCTTTTAAAAGGCTTTTAAAGGCCAGGCTGGTCAAGCTCCCCAGGGACGTAGGAACCACAGCCCAGACATCGAGGCATCCAGGTGGCATGACTACCGTCCACTTATCCACTGGGAAAGTACTGGAACCAAATGGTGCCAATCCCTTGACAGAAGCAGAGGGAACCAGGTGAAATCCAGGCCTTTGGAGCCAAAGCCAGAGGGCCCACTGTGTCTGCAAGTATCAGGAATGTGGGATACCAAGTGCTCCAGGGGGGCTGAGTGAGCAACGCGCGGTGATGGCAGAGGGCGTCAGGCTCTGGGCAGAGTGAGCAAGAGGGTACATCTGGAGCCCTTGCAGAACTCCTGTTAAATTAAATAGCTGGGCGCATCTCTTCACCTCTTCACACTTCAGGATCCTTCTTATGACACGGGGATGACAGCAATACCACCCACCTAGCTATCAGGCCTGAATGGGATAATCTAGTCAGTGCCCAGCACAGTGAGCCAGCAACACTGAGACATCAAGGATCAGTCTCATGCTACTCCTCCCTGTCGTCCTCACTGCCCCTCACTGTGTCAGGCCACCCTGCACCCATCAAGACTTGCTATTCTTTTTGTCTGGAATGCTCTCTGCTGCTAACTACACAGCTCCCTCCCTCCCTCCTTCCCTTCAGGCCTCTGGCCAAATGTCACCTCTCAGTGGGGCCTCCTGACCACCCTACTTATATAACTGGCCATTCCTATCCCCCTTTCCTGTCCTGTGTTTATAGCTAGCACATACCATCACCAGACGCATTATATCGTCAGCTTTTAAAGTATTTGTCACCTGTCTCTGCTCCTGCTAGAATGCACCCTCCATGAGCAAGAGTCTACCTTTACTTAGGCAAATGCCCCTATGAAGACAGGTACTGTCTTTTGCCCTCCTCAGCTGGTAAGTGATATAAATGGAGTAAGAAGAGCAGCTGCAGCCTAGAGAGGGTTGGAAAAAGCATAATGTCTTAGAGCCCATCACCCTTTAGTCTCTCTGGAGCCAAAAGGATATTGATTAATCACTTTATCAGCTTTTAACCCTCCAGGGGCTTACCACTGCTTTTCAGATTAAGACCACACTGCTTACAGGGCTCCAACCAGCAGCACCCCACCCCCTCCCATTCCCAAGGGAACTCTATCACCCCTGTACTCCGCATTTCAGCCACAATGGACTTTCCCAAGGCCAACAGTCAGCCACAACAAGTTCCATCCCACCACAGGGCATTTGCACCTCTGCCTGGAATAGCACACACCTCCCTTCTGTCAGATCTCGGAGCAAAACCACTTCCGCAGGTGACCAGTCCTGCCTACCTCTGTCTGACGAGGGCAATCTGCCAACCCTGCTTAGCACTCGCTGCCGCTCATTCTTGGCACTTAACGTCAGTGTCGAGTGTACATTTTTACGATTAATATCTACCTTCCCTACCACATTTTAGAAAAATATATCTTTGTGGATTTCAGAGAGGAAGGGAGAGGGGGAGAGAGAGAGACAGAAACATCAATGTTGAGAGAGAATCATCATTGATCAGCTGCCTCCTGCACATGGCCCACCCCGGGGAATGGAGCCCCAAAAACCTGGGCATGTGCCCTTGGTCCAGAATCAAACCTGGGAGGGGGACCCTTCAGCCCGCAGGCCGGCGCGCTCTGCCCACTGAGCCACACCGGCCAGGGTTTCCCTCCCACATTTAGGTTTTCAGCTCTCTAGGAGGGCTGGGGGCCGTGCTAATCCTTTTACCGTCAGCACCCAGAGCACCCAGATTAACAGCTGCAGAATGAATGAAGAAATGACTGCTACACCGGAAGCTGGAATCCCAAAAAGCTGCCTGGCTCGGCCCAGCAGGCGTGTTGCGAGCCCGGCGCTCCAGCGCAGAGAAGGGGTCGCGCGGGCCCCTTTTCCGGACGCGCGCTTTCAGGGCTGGTGGCCGTCCAGCCCTCACACTTGCAGCTCCCTTCTCCACCCTCGCGGGGCCGGACCGAGCCACGTGGCCCGGCACGCAGGAAACTTTAAAACGCCGCTACCGGGAAGGAAGGCAGGGAGGGAGGGAGGGTGCGAGTGTGGGACGCGGGAAATTACAGAGCTCGGCGTGTGGATTACACGTCCGGGCCCGCCCACTGCATGCGATCGGGAAACTGAGGCCCAGAGGAGCTGGGCACCGCAGGGAGGCCAGAGGCGGCGGGTCCTTCGGACCCCGGGTCGCGTCCTCGAGCACCGAGGGGCTGGGCTGTGGGCGCCCGCCAGGGCCAGGGGCGTGGGGGGAGCCGCTCTCCAGACCTCACCCGCGGCCCTCACCCGCGGTCCGCACTCGCTTACCTGGCAGCTCTGCTCCTTCAGTTCCCGCGCCGCGCGCACAAAGCCTGCCTGCAGCAGATGCTGGTAGATCAGGGGGAGCAGTTCCCGCCGCTTCCTGGCTTCGGCCATGCCCGCGACCTGCCACCGGTTGGCTCACCTGCACGCCCCCCCTCTCAATCCCCGCCCGCCACTTCCCTCGTGCCCTAAGACCTCCCGCGCCCCACTTCCGGCTTCTTGTTCGCCCGGGCCGCGCGGCACGCCGGGAATTGTAGTCTTATCTCCCGGAGTGGCAACGCCTCGTCTCCAGCCAGGAGAAGGGGTGGAGGCTCGGAAGGATATCAGAGCTCCCATTGGCTGGGAGGGAGCGTGATTATACTTGAACCCGCCCCCTAGGCCAGGCAGGCTTAAGTATGACTCTTTATCCTTCAGTCTTAACCCTTGAAGGAGTTCGTCTTCCACCTTGGGAGATGCGATGGGCTTTAGTCATCTCTGAACATCCTAATCTGGATGTTTTCTAGACTTGAATTTCCGGTTATAAACCCAGTTATTCACATCGCACTTTTTCGGACCCGTGACCTAGAAACCTGTGCATGAAAAGGGGGCCAATATGAAACCTGAGAGGCTCAGGAGAGGTCTACATGGTGAGCCTCACAAACTCAGAGACAGAAAGTGGCCTGAAATTAAAACTTCCTAACTAAAATCGAGTCATGGTAGGTAGTCACGTCCTAGACTTTCCTGGACAAAGGTCAATCTTTACGTCAATTGCGCTGTCTGTTGTCTTTTTCTGCACCTGTGATACCATACCTTTGGAATATCAAAGTAATTTTCTGTTTTTCTGAACCCCTCAAAGAACAACCACCGTCCCAGAGCAGAGACCACAAATCCCCTCATTGTTATTATCATCATTTATGTTAACTGTTAGCTATCCTATATACACCAAAGGAAAAGAAGTGTCTATTCATTTTTAAAAATATGTTTTCATTGATTTTTAGAGAGAGAGGAAAGGA
Source organism: Lasiurus cinereus (assembly GCA_011751065.1). NCBI lineage: Eukaryota > Metazoa > Chordata > Mammalia > Chiroptera > Vespertilionidae > Lasiurus > Lasiurus cinereus. The sequence goes on from JAAGEH010000434.1 coordinate 16,353,037, forward strand.
GAGGAAGAAACATCTGAGAGAAACATCAACAATGATCAACTGCCTCCTGCATGCCCCCCCTGCTGGGAATGGAGCACACAAGCTGGGCATGTGTCCTGGCCAGAATCTGTGTATGCTCAACCACTGAGCAATACCAGCAGGCAATTCATCTTACTTTTTATACAATCTCATAGATTCCCCCTGCCCCTGCTTTGCTTTCTCCTGCCTCCCTAACCTAGCAATACCAATAGATTTTATGTAACCCTTTTACACCTCCTCCTTTTATTGTAATTTATAAAATAAGATGCAAAGCTGACATTCTCTGGCACATTTTCTCAATCCATTGAGATTTTGCTTCCCAACAATCGTCAGTTAGGCTCAAATAAATTCATAAAATGTTTTACAGGTTTGGATGTTTCATACATTGGCAAACTATTTGTCCTTATTCACTGAGCAAATAGTTATTGAGCACCATATCTTGAGTAGCATGGGCTATGAAATGAGGGGGTGGATAAAAAGACCAATAAGGCATGGCGGCTGCCCACAAAACTCACAGGGACGAGAGACATGGTAACCAAGCAACCATGATTCAATTCCTTAAGTGCACTGTCGGGGACAGACAGAGCCTGTGGGAGCAGAGATGCGGGGCACCCAAGGAGACATCTGAACTGAAACTTAAAGACGGATAGGAAATTTTAGATGCAGGAGGAAAGGCCGAGGCACCACCTGAGTAAAGACAGGAAAAGCCATAGGCTGCTGTAGGTTGGTAAACCCAAACGTAGAACCCAGTCTGTGCTGCTGGGCTGTAGGGTTGGGGGTGGGGGTGGGATGAGGGAACACGAGAATGAAGAAGTAGACAGTGCCTATAGCACCCCCTTACCCACCAGCAGAGTTTGCCTTCAAAAACAATAGGTAGTCTCTCACTGGTGTTATTCAGGAGGGTGGCCCGAATTTGTGTTTTTAAAAGATTGTTATGACCCAAGTGTGGAGGATGGATTCGCAGAGAGAGAAAAAACTAGAGGCTGTGGGGTTGTTGAGAGGAAGTTGAGAGGAAGTTGGCGGGGACAGGATGAGCTAGGCTGGGGACTATTTTAATGAGCTGTTTTATAACTTCATGGACCTGTTAAGAATCTGAAGACAGCATGAACCACCTCGTCTTTGCTCTGGAAAATGTTGAATGTGTACAGACACTTAACATTTCCCATCAAATATCAGGACATACAGTAGATAAGCACATACTGAGCCTCCAAAGAATGCACTAGGAAGAAATGGGGAGGGGAGGGATAGGACCAGGTGACTGACTGAGTGCAGTGAAGGACAGAGAGGGAAGAGACTAATGTACATATGGCTAGTTAGCAAGTGCTTACCCATTATTGAGGATGAAATGGTCTCTATCCCAATAGAGCTTACCACCTAATTGGGGAGACACGTGCTAAACAAATAGGCATGCCAATTCGTTGTTAGAGTGAGTGCAAAAAGGAAAAGGACAGTGTTTTCCACCCTGGAGTCACACTGCCCTCGCTCCAATGCTGGCTTTGCCTCTTATAAATGATGTGACCTTGGTAAGTTACATAACTTCTCTGTGCCTCAATTTCTTCATCCGTAAAATAACTATACTAGCAATTCCTACCTCATAGGGTCATCATGAGGAGTAAATAAATGAGTTCTAAACGGAAATGCTCAGAAGAGCTTCCTAACACAGTGCTGTGTGTGTATGTATGTTAGCCATTACCGTGAAATCATTCAACAGGAAGGAGGGATCTACCTTTCCTTGGGTGTTAGGGACAGATTCTCTGAGGAAGTGGTGTTTGTGAGGAAAGCTTAACTGTGTGTAGGGGAGGATGGGGGAAGAGCCCTGGGGGAAGAAGCTGTGCAAAGGGCCTGAGGCAGTAGATACAACTGAGAGCAGAGGTAGTAAAGTAATTTATAGTAGGGCCCCGAGGGAAAGCAGAGGGACTGGGGAGTCTAGCAGGTGGGTGGAGGATAGATTCCACATTTAGGATCTTCTTTTCGTCCTGCGAGTGATTGGAAGCCACAAACAGAATAGCCTGAGCGTGACAGGATGACATGGGAATGTTAAGGTGACCTGGGTGGATGCCCAGTGGAGAATGAGTAGTGTATGTCTGAGTAAATGCAGGAAGACAAGTTCAGGATTAGGAGTGCAGGCAGGCATCCATGGAGAATGGAGGTGGTGCTGATGACAGTGGAGTGGGAGAGCTGTGGAAGCTTCCAGAGTTATTGGGTAGTAAAGTCATCAGAGATGTGTTGAAAAGGAAGGTAAGAGACGGGGAGTACTAGAATAGGCTCAGACGTCTCTGTGCAAACGGGCAGTGACTTTCACAGAGACAGGGGAAACGGGAGAGGACTGGGATGGGGAAGAAGTGAGGAGGGGGAAGGGTGGGTAGTGGACATGAAAGGGAAAGCTCCATGTAAGACATGTTGAGATCGAAATGCAGATGTTGAGGAAGCACTTGGAAGCCTGGGTTTGACTCACATGGAGATGGGGAGTGGTCTGTGGAGAGATGATCATGGATGAGGGCAGGATTGTCCAGGGAGAGAGAGCATGAAGAGAGAAGAGGAGTGGCCAGGGATGGAACTCCAAGGCCCACCCACAGCTTAGGGCTGCATAAAGACAGCCGAGTGTGCACAGGATGAGGAGGGAGGAGAAAACCCAGGGGAATGGCTGTAGGGAAGGAAGGCAAGAGAGAGAGTTTCAGGAAGGTGGGGCAGTCCAAGGGGAATGAGTGCTCTGAGAGGTGGGACAGGATGAGAGTGGAACTACTGGTTTTGGTTTAATGACAGGCAGAGGAATTTGGTGGCTATAGGAAGAGTGCTACTTCTGTGGAATGATAGATAAGGTCAGACGGAGGAAAGAGCTTCTGTGAGTCAGGGTCCATGTGTGTTGTGCAGTGAAAGAAACTTGAATGTGCTTAAAGGCTGATAGGAGATCAAAAGGGAGAGAGATCAATGAGGGGTGCAGGAAACAGGGGAGACAATCAGTAAGGATGATCACAAGCACGTGTGAGAGGTGGGATCGGGCAAGTAGGTGGGGGGGGGGTTGGTCTGGGAGAGGAGGAGGGATGGCTTCTCCAGAACCCAAAGAAGGAACACAGAGAGGACGGGTGCAGATGTAGATGTAGGTTTGCAGTGGGATGTTAAGGGAGATTTCATCTCGAACTTCTATTTTTTCTGCCAAGTGGGAGGCAAGGTCTGCTCTGAGCGAGGAAGAGGTGGGGAGGAGTGGAAGGAAGGAGGACAATGAGCATTCAGAGAGTTGAAGAGCAAATTTGCCTACAGAATCCCTAATTGCTGGATATTTGCCTTCTTGGTTCACCTACCTGGATATAGGCAGTGGGAAGCGCTTAGTGGGATGTATCCAGGCCTAGGGCTTTGCCGGATTGGGGGGTGGGGGTGGGGGAAAGGGCACAGGAGTCTAAGTGTTGGCCAAAGAGATGCCCAAGCTCTGGGCCCTGGGATCTGGTTAGGGAGGACAGTGGAGACAGACAGGGACAGACAGGGTTAATTTTCAGGGAGACAGGAAGCCTTTGTGGGCGGGGCTGCTGTGAGGTTGGTAATCAGGAGCCTGAGCTGGGAGAGGGTTGGCAACTTGAATTGGTGGTGATGCCCAGGTTACTGACTCTATAGCTAGATGGGCTGCTCACTGAGACAGTGAACAGGTGATGAGCATACAAAACAGGGCATTGAATTAGAAGGTCAAAGATATTTTCACCCTTCCAAGAACCAATTTCACCCCGTTGGGGGCATTGTCGCCCCAGGAGAATGCATATCTTAATAGAATGTGAATTCTCTAGAGGCTGCATCCCAATCAATAAGTATTGGCAAATGCAAGGGGTGGTTTCAGTCTCCTGCAGAGGAGAGGAGGCAGAAGCTGGCGTACCCTGAGTACAGGCCTGGAAGCAGAATTGTGGAGGCTTCTGGAAGGCAATGGAGAAGGAACCAGGGGCTGAGTCCTTGGCAGACCATGGAAGAAATGGAGGACTGGTATTAAATTAAAAAAACAACAAGAATCAAACACAAAACAAAACCAACCAGGATGGTCTAATTCCTCTGTCTGGCAACAGGTTGTTTGTTTTTGTTTTGTTCCTAATAAAATTCATTTGAGGCACTTAGGCCTTGTCTTCGGCTCCTGGGAGGCTGTCTCTTCTGTGGACAATTTCTTTATTTCCTTGATTTTCCAAATCATACCCTTCACTGAATTGCCTCAGGGCCCAAGCACAAAATTAAAACATTAAACTGGTAGAATATAACATGGCAACAATTAAGACAGCAGCAAACAAAAACAGTGCATTAAAAAAAAAAAGAAAAGAAAAATTAGCTTCAGAGCATTTGCCTACCCGTTAGAAAAAGATGTCTTTGTTCGTAGTGGAAGCCAGAAGCTTCCAAACCACTGGACTGGGAGCGCCTCTCCGCTAAGCAGCATGCCTTCGTCATCTGGAGTTCTCCAGCAGGGCACAGGGAGGGCACTCAGAAAATGAGTGCGGAAAGGTCTGTCAGCAGCAAGGGAAGCAAAGCAGGTGGGGCGTCATCCCCTTCCTGGATCAGCAGGAGTGCCTTAGGCACAGAGGTGGGAGGTAGGTGCCATGATATGGGGAGGGTGCTGTGCCAGGAGTGAGGAAATTACCCTTTGGGCCTGGCTCTGCTGCGTGACCTTGGCCATTCTCTTGGCCTCCCTGATCCTCAACATTTCTTTTTTTTCCCTTTTAATATATATTTTATTGATTTCTTACAGAGAGGAAGAGATAAGGAAAGAGAGTTAGAAACATCGATGGGAGAGAAACATCCATCAGCTGCCTCCTGCATACCCTCCACTGGGGATGTGCCCACAACCAAGGTACATGCCCTTGAGTGGAATCGAACCTGGGACCTTTCAGTCTGCAGGCCGACGCTCTATCCATGGAGCCAAACCAGTCAGGAGCCTCAACATTTCTTTTGGTTGGAGAGGTTGGAAAAGGATCCAGTATTGGAACTGTCAAGTGAGGAGTTCATCTGGGGAGGTTGCCCTTGACCCCAGGACCCAGAGATGGTCTCTTCATCCACTGTAACAACCGGTTCTCCCTCGACCAAGTCAGTTGGGCCAGTAAGATTCTCATGGCCTCCTTTTCTCTCATGGGATGACAATTTCTCTCTTTCTCTTTCTTTAATCTCCCTGGGGATTTTGAAGGCTTATAAAAGATTGCCAAGTTATTACTGAAATAACAACTCAAACAACTCACAGGTGTACAGAGACAAAGCTAATCGTTCTGCTCATCCATTCCCAGCCCACTCCCTATATTCCAGGTCTTCCCTCCACAACCAAACTGGTCCAAATAGATGGACCCTAAAAATGGAAATCATTGAAGGAGGGGGGGGGTAAGCTGGAGCTGGTGTCAGATTCCTTCACATCCTTCCTCTGCAGGGACAAACACGCACCTCCTTCATAAGGCTTTAATCCTCCTTTTTCTCTCCTCCTCCTCCTCCTCCTCCTCCTCCTCCTCCTCCTCCTCCTTTTCTTTCTCCTGGTCCTCCTCCTCCTTTTTGTCATCATTTTCTTCTCCTCCGCCTCCTCTTCTTCTCCTCCTTCTCCTTTCCTTCTTCTTCTCTTTAA